>JAMAKQ010000025.1:0-245356 GCA_023628475.1 Chaetomiaceae sp. PF1801
GATTGCATCGGGTTTTGGTAGACTTTTGGCAGTTTGGAGTGGTGAGGTCTGGAAAAGTGCGCCACTCGATGGGGTGCACCACTCGATGGTGAACCACGTTAGTTATAACTATTCTACTAAATAGCAATAACTATACAATTGTCAAAGTGCTCTTTCTTCCCTCGTTAAGCATATTTGTTCAACCCTAGCCCTGCCTTTAGGAGCCTTAAAAAGTAATTTCATACCCCACAGCACTTCCTCTTCCAACCCCAACCCAGTGTTTACATCATCGCGTTCTCCGCCTCAACAACGCGCCTCACCCTACTTTCTCACTCATTGAATCTCGCGAGAAGCATCGCTTTTAACCAGAGGTAAGAGTTTGAGTCATGAGCGATGCTCGAATTATTTCTAATTTTTTCCTCGATTATGACTTGCAACGCAGCGCCTTCGCGCGACCCGATACCTTCGTCAGTCGCGTTCCGACAATCGTCGCGTGCGATTGCCCAGCGCAAGATCACCAACCCTCATCAACGACGCTTGTCGCAGCTTCAGCACAGCCAACATGCCGTTCGGCGAAGATTTTCTCTCAGATAGGGATATGAGCCCTCCTCTGATCCAGAGCGACCTCCTCAAGTAAGTCGCGGCAACCTCGCGGTTCTGGTTCGCAAGCAGGTCGCGCCAGTTGCGCGCTGTCTTTCTTGTCGCTGGTTTTGTCCGCCTCGTTTCTTTCTGATTTCTGTATCCTACGTGATTGGCGCGTTCTATGTGCCGGTCCCACCTTGCGCTTGCGGAATGATGTGGTTCTGCAGCAGTCATTAACGCGAATCTCTAGCGACGTTGAACCCGAATATCCAGCTGCTGACGGTGTTGGCGATGGCGCTGGCCCTACGGTTGTCACGCTTGATGACCAGCCTGGCTTGAACGAGGGAGCGGCCGGCATTCCGGAAGCCGACATGGACATCCAAGCCGAGCTCGAGGCCGAGGCCAACGCAGCCATGTCCGCCCCTCCCTCCACCATCAAGAAGCGCGGCAGGCCGTCGCTCGGCGCGTCCGCCACCCCCGCCAAGTCCGTCGCATCCAGGACGCCCCATTCGACCAAGAGCGCCGGTCGTAGCACCGGCAAGCGCAAGTCTGCTGAGGCCGAGGTCGAGCCCGAGGAGGAGGACGAGGCCGAACCCACCCCTGCGCGGAAGCGCGGGCGCCCTGGCCGCGCTACGGGCGCTGCCGCCAGTGCGCGTCTCGCCGCTAAGGCCGCGAATAAGCCCACCCGCGGTCGCCCCAAGTCCACTGCTGTAAGTCGCGCGGCATCATATCAGACTACTATGGCACTTGAGACCGCTAACATGACATGAAACCAGACCGCAGCGAAGCCCGCCAAGAAAGCCGGCCGTCCCTCCAAGGCCACGAACGGCACTCTGGCCGCCGACGAATACGAGGTCGAGGACATCGTCGACTCCGCCATCGACGCCGACACGATGGAGCACATGTACCTGGTGAAGTGGAAGAACTACCCGGCCAGCGAGAACACATGGGAGCCGAAGAAGAACCTCTCGGGCTCGCTCGACCTCGTGCGCAAGTTCGACGCCAAAAAGAAGAAGGAGGAGGCGGCGCTGGCGGCCAAGAGGGTCACTGCCAAGAAGGCCTCAACTGCTGCTGCTGGTGCCGCTTCTGGTGGGGAGGAGAATAAGCCGGCGGCCCGCCGCGGCAGGAAGCCCAAGGCTGTCAAGGCTGTTAAGCCCGCCAAGAAGGCTCCTGGGCGGCCTGCCGGTCGCAGGAGGAGGGCCCGCGCTTGATTGAGCGACTAGGACTGGATCGTTTCGCTTGCTTTTTCTCTCGTCCTTTCTGTTCTCTGGCACTACACGGCACGGAGTTTTGCGGGATCTTGACTGGAGCTTTTCTTTCTGGGTGCTCGGAAAGGAGCCAACAAGGGAGGTGCGCGTCGATCTGGCTGGGGGCTTTGCGCGTGGTTGCTTGCGCGAGGAATTAGCAGTCTTGGATCGCTCTCCGTTTGGCTCTCTATGGAGGTGAGCGATAAGCGATCCGAAGCGTGGAGGGGATGCTAATAAGGGGGAACTGTACTTGTAGACATAGCCGCTATGCCATACCTTCATGATTTTATGATTTCGTCGCGACCTTGCTGCAGTGGCATGCCTCGACTTTGCTCAAGCCGTATATAAGGTTTGGTCCCATGACCGAGATCTTTCGCACCCCGAGTAGCACCTGAACTTCCAATTCAACAACGCAGTACACGCCAAAAATCCCTCTATAATCACAACGCGTTCTATCCGTGTAGTTGTTGTACAAAAGGTTTGGATGATGCGGCTCAGGGTCCAACCGAAGTGTCGGGGTCCGCAGTGGGGCACCCCTGAGCTTCAATTGATGACGTTCAGCGCAGGACCCTTTTGTCCAACAACGCGCAAGCCAGCTGCATCAACTCCCAACCACAACCCCATCGCGTTGCGTTCATCCGCATAGCAGCGCATCGCCAAAAAGCACGACCGAACGACCGTAAACATGGACGCGCTCCGCTCGGCGATCCAGCCGATCACGCACAACCTCCCGGGACCAATCCGCGACCTCGGCGAGTCCATCATCGGCGACACGTGCTACAAGGCGCTGCTGCTCGACGTCGACCTCGAGAACACGGCGTGTCTCAAGCTGGCCATCAGCAAGGCGCTGGGGATCGGCATCGTTGGCGCGTCGTCGGTCGTCAAGGTCCCCCAAATCATCAAGCTCGTGCGCTCGCGGTCGGCCAGCGGCGTCTCCTTCCTCTCGTACCTGCTCGAGACGAGCAGCTACCTCATCTCGCTCGCCTACAACGTCCGCAACGCGTTCCCCTTCAGCACCTACGGCGAGACGGCGCTCGTGCTGGGGCAGAATGTGGTCATCACGGTGCTCGTGCTCAACTACAGCGGCCGCGCGAGCATGGCGGCCATGTTTGTTGCCGCGCTGGCTGTTAGTGTGGTGACGCTGTTTAGCGAGAGCATCCTCGACATGCACAAGCTGCGGTATCTCCAGGCCGGCGCGGGCGTCCTCAGCGTTGCGAGCAAGGTGCCGCAGATTCTGGCGATTTGGCAGCAGGGCGGTACGGGGCAGTTGAGCGCGTATACGGTGAGTCGAGATTCCAAACCGGCAGCCCATGTATCCGGGATAATGGCTAACGTGATTCTTGCTGCAGGTCTTCAACTACCTCCTCGGCTCGCTCACACGCATCTTCACGACCCTGCAAGAGGTGGACGACAAGCTGATTCTGTACGGGTTCGTCGCCGGCTTCGTGCTGAACCTGGTTCTGGCGCTGCAGATGGTCTACTATTGGAACGCCCCGTCGGCCAAGGCGAAGGGGAAGCAGAAGGAGGCTCCGGTTCAAGCGGCGCCCGCGTCCGCAACGACGACTTCTTCAACACCGAAGAAGGGGCCGACGACCCGGCGCCGTGGTTGAGGACCGGATTTTTATCTTGTTGGATTTTGGATCGGATTCCGCGCCGGCCACGACATGGTCTCCTTAGCAGGCAATCTTATGCTATTTAATTCCTCCTTTGTTCTGCCAATTCTTTAACCGTGCAGTAGCTAGTGATAAGCACGCCGCTAGCCCGTTTCCTGCCACGTCTCTCACTAGCTGCTGGTACGCATTTGTTCGAGGCCGTTCGACGACTTTCGACGACAGGGTCATGTGCTCGAAGATGCAGAGGTTCACCGCCAATCATGCGGAACGGAATCGGCCAGCAGCGTGACAACGCCGGCTACCTGCTGCTCGGGGCGTCCTCCGAGATACCCGGAGGAACTTGGGAAGTGGGTTCGCCTTGATCGAGCCACCGATATCGACTGTGGAAGGCCTTTTCTGACCCCAATCCGCGTTCCGAGCCCCCAATTGCATGTGGAGAACCCTGGTTTTCCCCACCGGCTCCTCCCGCAGGTGCCAATGAAGAAAAAAAAATTATCGGCGCATCTCGAGCTGATAAGGGGCCAGGAGCGGTGAGCCTGCATGCATGTGATGAAAAACACTTCGAGTTGAAGGGTCGAGCAAGTGGCATGGACAGGCTCAAGCCGTCGAGACTTTCATGTCATTGCTAATGGAAGTCATGTGGCATAACGAGGGCGTTGTCCATCGGACGAAGCTCCAAATCATCAACGAGCAAAGATCCGCGGGACCCTCATCCGGGGTCCCGAGAATGCGAATGCGGCTGCTGCCCTCGTGATGCCAAGAGAACGCCATCTGCGACACCACATTCTTGGACCCGCCGTGTGCCCCTGGCAGCGGTCCCCGGTGTTTGCCAGAGAGCAATTGGGAGTCTGGGCACCCGGATGGCCGGTGAATAAAAAGGAGCGTGTTCTCATCCCGTCTCCCGATGGCGCCATCTCGCGAGCTCTCCGGATTGCGTCAAAGAAGGTTGCGTGCTCAGGCGTCATCCCAACTCCTCCCCGTCCTCCCCTCCAGGGCTGTTCCACTCCGTTTATACACACAACACCAAAACCGTGGGGGTTCACCTGTTTCTTGACATTTCCATCTCGAGTTTTCTTTGAGGATAGCAGGGCACGCCACTCACTTCCTCCGCCTGACCACAACCCCATTGTGTGCACTTACACCCTTCACTTTTGCCAAAATCGGCAATTGGCGGTTCTTGGCATACTTTAAAATAAGCTTCTCCAACGGGCCACCGCAAAGCTCCCCACGAATCAACCTTCCCGCTTTGCATAGGGCTGAAAGCACGACGCCGCGTGGGAAGACCCCGATACACTCACCCCTAGTACATCTGCTTGCTATAGAGGAACATAAGGAACCATAAAAACCCAATGGCGCCGGACCTCAACTCGCTCCCGCCCTCGCCGCTGCCGGGCAAGCCCGTCATCAACCTCACCCGCAATGGCCTCTCCAGCCGGCCCGTCACGGCGGCGGGCGAGAAGCAGCCCAACATCCTCTACATCATGGCCGACCAGCTCGCAGCGCCCTTGCTCAAAATGTACAACCCGGACTCGCAGATCAAGACGCCCAACCTGGACGCCCTGGCGGCCCGCTCCGTCCAGTTCGACTCGGCCTACTGCCCGTCCCCGCTGTGCGCCCCGTCCCGCATGAGCATGATCACGGGCCAGCTGCCCATGAAGATCGGCGCCTTCGACAACGCGACCCAGATCTCGAGCGACATCCCGACCTACGCGCACTACCTGCGCCTGAAGGGCTACCACACGGTGCTGGCGGGCAAGATGCACTTTGTCGGCGACCAGCTGCACGGCTACGAGACGCGCCTGACGAGCGACATCTACCCGGGCGACTTTGGCTGGGTCGTCAACTGGGACGAGCCCGACACGCGCCTCGAGTGGTACCACAACGCCAGCTCCATCCTGCAGGCGGGCGTCTGCGTGCGCAGCAACCAGCTCGACTATGACGAGGAGGTCATGTACCGGTCGACGCAGTTCTTGTATGACCATGTGCGGGAGGGCCCGGGGGCCAGGCCGTTCTGCTTGACGGTAAGTCACGTTGGGGGGTGTATGTTTTGCCTGGAGATGCATGATTGGCTTGATGCTGCATGTGCTGCGCAATACACGCACGTTTTCCGTGGGGGTACTCAGTAGATGTCTCGTAGACTGTAAACTGACAGGCGGCTCACCTTAGGTTTCTCTAACGCACCCCCACGACCCGTACACCATCGAGCAAAAGTACTGGGACCTGTACGAGGGCGTCGACATCGAGCTGCCCAAGGTCCGGATCCCCAAGGAGGAGCAAGACCCGCACAGCAAGCGGCTGCTCAAGGTCTGCGACCTGTGGGACAACGAGTTCAGCGACGAACAGATCAAGCGGGCGCGCCGGGCTTACTATGGCGCCGTCAGCTACGTCGACGACTGCGTCGGCAAGCTCCTCGACGTGCTGAAGAAGTGCCGGCTGGACGACAACACCATCGTCATCTTCAGCGGCGACCATGGCGACATGCTCGGTGAGCGCGGGCTCTGGTAAGTCCTCCGCTCTCCACCACCTCCGGAGGCTAAAGCAAAACTGACCTCTCCTCCAGGTACAAGATGAACTACTTCGAGAACTCGGTACGCGTGCCCCTCCTCGTCTCGCACCCGCGCCAATTCACCCCTCACCGCGTCACCTCCAACGTCTCGACCCTCGACATCCTGCCAACCATGTGCGACCTAGTGGGCACCAAACCCTCCCCCTTCCTCCCCATGGACGGCAAGTCCCTGCTCCCCCACCTCGAGGGCCGCTCCGGCGAGGGCCACGACGAGGTCATCGCCGAGTACACGGGCGAGGGCACCGTCCGCCCGCTCATGATGATCCGCCGCGGCAAGTGGAAGTACGTCACCTGCCCGGCCGACGGGTCGCAGCTGTACGACATGGAGGCGGACCCGCTCGAGGTCAATGATCTGGTCAAGAGCGGGGCGGTGGTGAGCGACGAGAAGGTTAGGGTTGTGTTCGAGGCGTTTGAGCGCGAGGCCAGGGACAGGTGGGATTTTGAGGATATCACCAAGCAGGTGCTGCACTCGCAGCGCAAGAGGAGGCTCGTGTGGGCGGCTTTGACGAAGGGGAAGTTTACCAGCTGGGATTATGATCCGATTGATGATGGGAGGGAGAAGTAAGCTCATTCCCCTTCGGTTCGGTTTCGAGGAACGACAGTTGATGCTAACCGCGAGACAGGTACATCCGCTCGCACATTCCGCTCGACGACCTCGAGCGCAGGGCGCGCTACCCGGCGGTGGACGAGTTTGGGCGTGAGACGGGGTCGGTCATTGTTACTGACCAGGCTGGCTCACACGGGGAGTAATTGGCGGTGATGGTTGCGGCACTCGAGGGAGTCCGTGGCACAGTTCCGGATCTCGACGATTTCTTTCCTCTTTTGGCGCTGCTTTGATGGGGTTCTGCGATGAGCTTTCTTGAGATTTCCGTATTAGCGCGGCGCAGAGCGTTCGATGGTTTGCACTTGGGGTTTCTTGGTTAGCAGGTAGCTGGAGCTCAGCAATAATAATCGTTGCTTTTCACTTCTGTTTGTTTTTTGAGCAGAGAAGTTGTTGTCCGTGACATCACTGTTGCGATAACTGATTACCAGCAGTTCAGGGTTAGGGTCTCAGGTGACGAGCACATGCCAAACTGAAGTCCAGCCTACTTAAGCTTCGAGCTGCCCCCCGCCATCAAGCTGCCCCTCGCCTTCAACTCCAATTCAATTTTCATCTCCGAGACCTCCCGCTTTCCGACATCTCTACCTTAGCCCCATCGCTTTCAGTACTACCCCAATTATTTAGTCTGCCGACTATTCAGCTCGTTATCTACCCATTGGCACATTACACCGCCCGCCACCATGGCGTCGCTCAACATGTCTCCAGACGAACTTAAGCAGCTCGAGCTGTTGCGCAACCGCTTCGCACAGCTCTCCAGCAGCCTCACGAGCCTCCAGACACACGTCATGAACTCCAACCCTCTTCCCACATAGTGAGTACACCACGCGCCCTGCTTCAGTACGTCCCGCTCATTAACCCCCCGCACAGCGAATCCCTCCAAGCATCCGCCGCCATCCTCCAGCAAAACATCCGCTCGATCGTGGAGCTCGTAACCGAGAACGCCGACCTCTTCCAGCGCGCCGCCATCCACCCGTCGACCAACTTCCCCGGCCGCACCCAGGAGCACGTGCTCCTCTCCCTGCTGCGTAAGAAGCTCGAGCCCGACGTCGAGAACTGGGTCGAAGAGGCGCGCGTGACGGCGCGGGCCGCGGGGCTCGATGAGAGCAAGCTCGCGGCGGGCGTGCGCCAGCGCGGCGAGCACGACTACGACGACGAGGACACGTACGGCCTGGACCAGGACGACGACGTCCCCTCGGACCCCTTCAACGAGCAGTGGGCCGACATGCGCGACATATTTCAGGAGTCGCTGCAGCAGTATGTCACGGTGCAGGTCACGAAGAAGTACACGGTGGAAGAGGAGGCTATGGGCATTGAGAATGTGCGCACCGGGCTGAGGCAGAATCTGGAGGAGAGCGATGAGGAAGAGGAGGACGAGGAGGAAGAAGACGAGGAAGAGGAGGAGGAGGAGAAGGGAGCTCCTGCTGGGCCGACAGCTGAGAAGCGCGTCGTGGAGCCGGAGCACGTGTTCTGGATGGCCGCGAGAGGTAACGCCAACCTCTCGGACAAGTTCCCGTTCGAGTCGAAGCGCATACCGATTGCCACGACGAGACGGCCAGCTCCCCCGAGATGATTGGGCGCCCAGTCGCATCCTATGGATTGTTGTCCTCGGATAGCAACTCAAAACCACGACCACATCTGCGAAGCCCGAAATCTTCCTCGAAGGTTGACCCTAACTGCCTACTCCCCTTTTACACCGGACATTTTCTCTGGAAGGAGATGTGCGGAACCAGTCCGTGCGAGCGTCTGAAGAGAAGGGGTTCAGGTGAGTCCCGAGCCCGGCCTATTATGTTGCGAGCTCTGTCGACGTTGAAGGCTAATACATATCGAAGCTTATACATTCCTCCGCCGTACTGGGAGGACAATCTCCCACGGAAGCAAGCGTCGTAGTCGAGCCTGCTTTGGACACGACTAGGTTCAGAGCGTATCTGAGATTCACCACAGATAGTCTCGTTTCTGCTCACTCGCTCGCTGTCTGAAACTCATGGTAACCAAGTGCTGTGGCATGCAAGAACAGCTTCCACCTCCAAAGACAGAACGTTACGACTGCCAAGGTTGTCCCAATCTGAAACAGCTCGAATCGGCAGTGCTGTAAAACCTCCCGTCACCTCCAGCGATCGGCGGGGTTCTGCAAGCCAAGACGCAATGCATCTTGGAAGAGACAGCGTCGCCGGGAACTGCCGTCCATGGCGAACCACGCAAGGCATCTGGTGGTGTTACCTAGATAGGCGTTGCAATTGGAAACGTTTCCATGTGAGAGAACATCAAGCTGCCCCGCCCTGCATTCTTACCTGGAGGCTTGTGGGCTGCTGACTCGGTTTGTCTCATCGTCTCGTCTCATCACCCAGCATTTCAAAGTTTCGGGGATAACGTCAGCCGCAAACCAGGCAGCCAGAAGGGAAGATACGGTACATTGTACCTTAACTTAGCAGCCCGCTTGGCCTCACCTCTAGGCTTCAGATCACGCCCTTTTCAGGAAACAGTGTGTTATCTCCTCGACTCATCACGATTCTCGACATTGGGACGGCGTGGGTTTATGTTTTGCCTGCCAGGTCCGAATTCCGAAATGGGGACTCCAACAAGCCATGGATCAACGTTCTGCATGCAGCCTGGTCCCGCTGTAGCAGTGACCCACTCAGCCCCTGACATGGAGGTGGGGTCTTTCCGGACTTGGGCAAGCGGCGGTCCAGGCCATTCATCATCATCTTCTTCCCATTTCAGCCATTTGCCAGTCGCCTCGAACAGGATCCAATATCCGTCACCATTGCTGAGCCCATACAGCTAGCTGAAATTCAAACACGCTGACTGCAAGGGACGAGACGGCATCAGAGTCCGGCGCTGATTCATCTCTTTTCTCCCGAAATCCTGCTGCAGGAAAGAAGCACGGCCGAGTTCCCAGGTCCCTTCCTTTCGTCCGCCAAACCTCCATTCGCAGGTCACTTGGCTCCCTAGCTTCCCTTATTCATGCTTCATTGACGACCTTACCTGTTCAACCTTTGTTCACCTTTGAGCTGAAAGTTCCTTTCCTCTGTCCTTCTCTCTCGCCCTCATTGGGTCAGCGTCGCGTTTCGGTCTCTTGTGATAAGTAGGTAATCCTGACCGTATCATCCATGGTTGAGCGTGAACTTCGCCCCCAAACTGAAACGCAATTGGGCTGTGCCGCACCAACGAGTCCAAGCCGAATCTTTCCCTCAGCCAACCATGCCGCTAATTCCACGATCACAGGAAGCCTTCGCCGATGCCCTAAACTGCAGCTCACTTCTCCAACGGGCTCGCGCTTCGAGCGAGGAAGCCGCAGCAAACGCAGCAATGATATCTCCAGGCCACCGCCGCGCGGCGGCCAGCACCTCGTCGATGCGCAGCTTCATCTCCCCCCGGCGGCCATGGGTCCGCTTCCTCCGCCCCGTCCTCCCGAGCTTCGTCGCCGACGCCCTCTTCCCCGAGCACCGCCCGACGTGGCGGGTGCACCCGACGTCGTACCTCGACGGCCTGCGCGGCATCGCCTCCATGATCGTCTTCCTCTGCCACTACACCGAGAACAACTTCTGGGAGCTCATCCCCTCGTACGGCATCGACCCGGCCAAGCCCTCGTCGCTCGTCTCGCTGCCCTTCGTCCGCGTCGTCTTCTCGGGCCGCCCCATGGTGCACATCTTCTTCGTCATCTCGGGCTTTGCGCTGTCGCTCAAGCCCGTGCAGGCGCTGCACGCGCGTGATATGGACAAGTGCTACGCCGCGCTGGCGTCGTCGACGTTTCGCCGCCCGTTCCGCCTGTTTGGACCCTGCGTCGTGTCGACGTTTATGATTATGTGCATGGGTTTGATGGGGCTTGTGCCGCCTGTGGAACAGACGCTGGGCATGACGCTCTGGAGGTGGAAGGACGCGCTGTTCCATTCCATCACCTGGCCGTGGGCGTGGGACTTCGACCTGAGGCCGGCGTTTGATGTACACCTGTGGACGATACCCATCGAGTTTGCGCACTCGATGCTGTTGTTCTTGGTGCTGTTGATGCTGTCGAGGGTGCGCATGTGGATCCGCATGGCGTCGGTCGTTGCGCTGATGGTGTACTGCCTGTGTTGCGGAAAATGGGCTGGGTTTGAGTTCTTGGCGGGACTGTTTCTGGCCGAGATTCATGTGCTCCGGTCCGCGAAGTCGAAGGAGAGTGTGGAGGAGGAGGAGGAGGATAAGGACGATGGGAGCTGGCATTGGCCGCTGAAGGTCTTCCAGATCAGCCTCATCCTTCTCGGCATGTTCATTGCCGGGTGGCCGAATTACGACGCCGAGAAGACGCCCGGGATCCGATTCTTCCTCGCGCACACGCCCTTCCCGTTTGCCACAATGGACGAACTCGCGCCGCAGAAGTACTGGTTCGCGTTGTCGGCCGCGGCCATAGTGTGGGCGGTCGGAGACCTGGGGCTTCTCCGGCGGTTCTTCGAGAGTCCGTTAGCCCAGTACTTTGGGCGCATCAGCTATGCCGTGTACATCTGCCATGGAGCGGTCGAGCAGATGTTTCGGGACGGGGTGCTCGGCCACCCAGTGATTCCGGCTAAGGGTGAGCCTGGAGCGCCGGATTACAGGCCGGTTATTCCGGCGTCAGGAGTCAGAGGCTATGTCGGCATGGAAACCATGACGCAGGTCACGGTGACATGGTTTCTTGGGCTTTGGCTCTTGGGGCCGCTCGTCGTATGGGCGGCAGACCTGTTTTGGAGGGGGGTGGACAGCCAGATTGTCCGGCTGGCCAGGAGGCTTGAGATGCTGTGCTTGGACGATAGCGAGCCGAGTCCCAGGAGTCAGGGCTACTCGGTTGCGGCATGACCTTGGATATTTCGATTGGTGTTGGAGTTCTGGGCGTCGGTTCCTGTCACTTTCTGGTTCGTATACCCAGCATAGAAGCGTCTACGGCATCCGTATTGGTATGCCTTAATACTTGTTCCCCTTCCCGCGTCTCGCCTCGGCCTCACCCTGTTTTGCATGTGCTCCTCGAAAGTTCACCCACTTCATCCCTCTTCGATAGCGACGGTACAAAACCACCCACTCCTCGGCCAGCTCGCAATCGCGCAAATGAGAACAGTCCTCGGCCAAGCGCTGCAGCTTACGCGGGCCCACCTCACAGCAGCCCCATTCTTCATGGACACGGTTAGACCGCAACAATCTCAGGCATGTCTCCTTCTCTACTGCTCTGCTCACCCTTTGAACCAAGCGCTGAGGTCAGGCTTCGACACTTACTCAACGATCCTCCGAGATACGGGCAGATTTGTGGCAACATGGCCAGTACAAGCGCTCAAAGTTCAGAGAATAAGCTCTCGTTACGGACCGTCGACTTCTCCCACAACCCGGCGGTGATGCAAGTGTCGACTGCTCTGAGGCGTCTCTGGCTCATCGACCCGGACTGCCTAGGGGTTGGCAGCCCACAACAGAATGAACCTCAGTCTCAGTCCATCGAGACCGTATTCCGCGACGTTACCCGCAAAATTGGAAATTGGATCGCCCAAACACCGCCAAAGGACCGATGGATGGACGAAGTCTGGAAAGCCCAGACCGATCTCGCTTTGCTCGATCCCCCCGAGGGCTCACAGACCGAAATCGACAATAGCGAGCCCGGCCAAGGTCCCCTCTTCACCCCCTTCCGACGGCAGGTCTACGGCGTGTACGACCACGTCTTCTGGGATGTGTACCACGCCCTGAAGGACGCAACAGAGGAGGAAATCGGCGAGTTCAACCCGCCCAGCACCACCGTCATGGTCCTTAACCTGTCGGATGACGGATCTCCCGACATCCCGCACATCTTCCCGACCGATACCTTTGTGTACCCGGTGTGGATTGCCCCCAAGACGACGCTCACCTTCTTCGTTGACGGACAAGAGACGACGTTGACCCCTGACGGCCATACCTGGAGGTTTGCGCTGTGGTTCCGGGCGGGGAGGATGGTGACTATTACTCTGAAGGACGGGGATGGGGAGAGACGCGGTCGTGTTGTTGCTGTGCTTGCGCTGGGTCAGTGTGAAGCGCGGTCTCAGCCCGAAATTGTGCTCGAAGAGCACACCATTGGGCCGTATCGTCATGCAGCGTCGGATGCGAAGCCGTGGGCGAAGTCTGATGGTGAGGAGAGGGATGAGAATGTCCCGGAGACGTGGCCTGAGGCGGATCATCTGGCTAGGGCAATTTTTCTCAAGGCTGGTGATGCTGTGGACCGGTGCAACTTTGACAAAGAGTTCAGATTCAACGAAGAGGAAGAGCCATCAGAGCAATTAGCGAACCTGAAGATGGACGATCAGCAGGGCGATTCTCCTTTGTACTCGCCGCTTCCCGGGAACAATAGCATCCGCATACTGGTTGTCGAACCGGCCTTGGCCCAGGAAGAAGAGCTCCGAACGCGCCTGGTTGTCGTTTCGCTGGACGACAACCCCAACTACGAGGCGGTATCCTATACCTGGGGCGACCCGTCAGACAAGACACTCCTGCATTGCAACCATGCCCAGGTCCCAATCCCGCGAAACCTGGAGCATGCCCTCAAGCAGCTCCGCCATTCCAACCGCCCTCGCTACGTGTGGGCCGACTCGGTGTGCATCAACCAGGAGGACATCCCCGAGCGCGGGCAGCAGGTGTCCATCATGCGGCACATCTACCAGAAATCAGAGCGCGTGTTAGTCTGGCTCGGGCTTGATGAGCACAACCAGGCCAGCACGGCTTTTACAGCTGTCTGCGACATTGTTCGTGCCTGGCGCCCGGATGGCGACAAACTCGACTTTGCCGGCTACGCCAGCCTCTTGGAACCCATGGGTGACGATGGCCTAGCTCGTATCCGCGCTGCTGTCGACCAAAAGACATGGGAAGCTCTGCGAGCCTTGTTCGAGGCCAACTATTTCCGACGGTTCTGGATCATCCAAGAACTGGCGCTAGGGAATTCGGCCGTCGTGTTCTGGGGCCGTCACCACATATCCTGGGGACTGGTCGGGATCTGTGCCGCCTGGATGATGAGCAGCGGATGGAACTTTCACCGCGGCGGCCCCATCATGGCAGCCTACAACGCCTTTCTTATCTACGTGCTGCCGCTCGCCAAGCGCAGCGGCATCTCACCGTTCTCAAAGCTCGACCTGTCCGTGGTGCTGGGCACGACCATGGGTCGCTTTGACTCAACGGACCCGCGAGACCGCATTTACGCGCTGCTGGGCATGCCGTTCGCCGGCAACGACCCCGACGCCCAGCCGCTGCTGCAGCCCGACTACAGCCAAGACGTCCGCTCCGTCTACACCCAAGCGGCCAGGCGCATCCTCGAGCAGGACAAGCACCTCCGCCTGCTCAGCGCGGTGCAGCACGGCGACGAGATCGACCCGTCCTACCCGTCGTGGGTCCCCAGATGGCACCAGCCGCTCCACACCGAACCGCTCGCGTTGCGAGACGAACAGGGCTACTACGCCAACGGCGGCGAGCTGTTCTGCCCGTCCGCTTCCACCTTCAGCCCTAACAACAAAACCCTCACCCTCCACGGCCTCATCTGCAGCACCATAACCTCCACCAACCCACCCCTTACCACCTCCGACCCCAAACCCCCACAACTCGACCCAACCCACAACCAAGCCCTCACAACCCTCTTCATCAACCTCACCTCCGAAGCAAAACAATACCGTTCCTCCTGGAGCGCCACCCTCGAGAAATTCACCCTCTTCGGCTTCCGCGACCCCCTCACTCAAGCACAACTCCTCCCAGGCTCCATGGCAGCTGCCGTTACAGCACAGCCGGGGAAATACAGCGGTATGCGCGGCTCGGTAGAAATTCTCGACGGCGAGAGGGCAAGGAATGATCACCTGGGTGAGTTCTTGCTTTATTGGCGGGAGAGGGCTTCGTGGCGGGGTGAGAATCTGAAACAGCTAGCTTTGGGGTCAGGGGGGTTGGGGGAGGGGTTTTGGAGGGTTGTTGATGAGAAGGGGTCAGTGTATACCAAGGAACGAGCGATGTGTAGTGTTAATGCGGTGGTGGGGAGGAGGGTGTTTGTGATGGCGGATGGGATGGTTGGGTTGGGGCCGGCGGCGGCGAGGGAGGGGGATGTGGTGGTTGTGTTGTTTGGTGGGGTGGTGCCGTTTGTGTTGAGGCCGGAGGAGAGGGGTGGTGATGAGGGGGGAAGGTGCTGGAGGCTGGTGGGTGAGTGTTTTGTGCCGGGTCTGATGCAGGGCGAGGCGGTTGAGAGGGCTGGGTTGCTTGCTGAAGGCACGTTTGAGCGGGGGGAAGACGGCTCGCTGAGGTTGACTCTCACGCCGCAGCGGGCGCCGGATCCGCGGTTTGGGAGGAAGGTGGGTGAGCATGGTGTTGTTGCTTTTGAGATTTGTTGAGCAACAATGCTGGTATCCTGATGCCGCCGTGTCATTCTGGCGAGGTGATGGACATGACTTCTTCAATCACGGGTAGTGAATCGGCCACCAAGCGTCTAGATATTGGCACAACGTTGCGAGCTTCCCTCCGGCTTCGTTTCTGTTTGATCCTAAAAGACTGGATGATGGAGTGTCTGGGGTCCGCGGCATATCAGTGGTTGTGGGTTTTCCACATTTTCGGCCCTTTGGAGTGATCTCGGAGCTCCGGGCCGGCGCCAAGGGAGGTCGGTGCAACATCGGACCGGACCACGCTCCGGTCTGGAAACCCGGCTCCGCATTCGGCCGGGGATTAGGAGTCAGAGGGCAAGACAAAATGTGCACAATACCTTACAATTAGAATCAATCCGACTTGTGGTCTGCGGCGGGGCATCCTAGAACATGGTGTTGTCCAAGGCAAGAGCACAGACGAGGAACTGGGGTTTCAATCCTCCCGGAACACGCGACTTGGTCCCTCGTGTGTCTGAAACTCTAGACTGTTTGCTGACGTTGATCCTTTCTCAAAGCTCTTAACGGGTAGTCATGTGACCACGCGTTTGTGAGTCGCCAGTTGAATGAATGCCCTGGCGCCTCAGGCCGACGTGACTCACGGCAACAACCTGGACATCAGAAAAGAGTCAGAACTGCCTGAATACGAGTATATCTTCAAGGCATCCGTCCGTTGGAGAAGACTGTGGCCTTAGGATTCTTCGTTTATTCCTCGTGCTCATCGCCTCGTCTTGGTCTGGACCCCCCGATTGGTCCACCACCCACCCTCTGCCCTTCACTTACAGCCCGGCAAGGCTGCCACACGCGACCTGAGCTCCGTCTTCGGGGTTAGCAGGCAAAGGACCAACCAAGCTGCTGCCGGTGGAAGCCGTCGCGACCCGGGTCCATTGGTCTGGAGTCGGCATCAGAGATTCCTTTCTCTGCTTCTCTTTGGGACACCCAACACGAGCCTCGATCTGTCAGCCAGCAAACCCTCTAACAGACAGCAACCATGAACGCCAGCTGCCAATGCGGGGCCGTGGCCTTCAAGACGCCGACGCCCAAGCCCCTGGCGCTTTACATATGTCATTGCCACGACTGTCAGCGCCAGGCCAGCTCCGCGTTTGGCACCTCGGCCATCTACCCCCGGTTCCCGTTGCCGGATGCTGAGCTGCTGCAGTGCTACAAGTGAGTCCCTGCTGCACCCTTCATGGGGCAAGGTCTGACATGTCTTGTTGTAGGAGACAGACTTCCCTGGGCCAGACGCTGTACTGGTATGTGAGATGATATGGCCCATCAAAGAGGATCAGGTTGTGTTGACTCGACTTGGGTGCAGTTACTTTTGCAAGCAGTGCGGCACTCGGCTGATCCACACGACGCCTGTAAGCGCAACAGCTATGCTGTCTCTCAAAACACCTGTTGCTGACTGAACCCGTCGAACGACAAGGGCAAAAACGTCGTCGCCGTCAAGGGAGGATGCATCGAAGGCCTGGACTGGAGGACGGCCATCCACATCTGGTACCTCCCCTGTCTGCTAGCTCTGCTTGCTCGTGAGAACGAGAGAGAGCTGACCAACTCTTTGTGTGAAGGACCAAGTCGGCCATGGTACCGATCCCCGAGGGGTCAGAAACTTACTCGGAGTACTCGAGCCCTACCGACTACAGCGGCAGCCAGGACGGGCTTGATCAGCCCGATTGCTTGGCTGGGTAAACATGGTGATGAAAAAGATGCAGGATGGTGGGTTGAATGATAAGGGCGTAAAAATTCCGGCGTGTTCTTTCTTGTTTGTTGCAATGGTTCCTAGACCTGAAGTCAGCGGCAGGTTGTGAGTATACAGGGACACTCTATTCTCCTCTTCAAATTTCAAAAAGATGTAGCAAAGTGAAATGGTTATATCGTATTTGCACATCTTACTGCGATCGGATTCACGAATGGGTGTGACGGTGACCGAGATACTACTGAAGAGCTGATGTGATTCACTCCCGTCTCCACATGGAAATGAGCCAAAAATTCGCAGAGCCTGAGCCGGGCTCGCTTACATAAGAGTGGCTCGAGCGTCACAGCGCCCCAAACTCAAGCATCCTGTAGGTATTTAGTTAATTCTTGAGAACAAAAAGTGAGAAAAAGAGTCAACCTCTCTCTCAAAATCGTGGTTTACTTCCATAATACTCCTCTTCGGAACTCAGGGCAAAAACCTCGACCGCCGCCGGCCGCATGTGACGGGCCGGGCCCGGGGTGCAGCGGGTCTCATGAGCCGCCGCCTGCAGCCGCTGTGGGTCGCGTCCGGCCAAAATCTCCGAGTGGATCGCACTCCCGTCTTCTCAGACTTCAACACCACAACCTGAACCATCCTCCTCTCATGCCCGGGCTTTGCAGGCAAGCCCATCTTGCCCGATCACACCCTTGGCATCTCATATTTTCCCCTTCAATCTGCCAAGCGGCTTGCGCCACCGCGCGGCATGTTGTATGCATCACATTTCCCTCTTGAAAATACCGAACACGGTTCCTGTTTACGACTGCCTTCGCAGCAGGTAGCCATCGCCGAGCCTCGAGCGTGGCATCAAGGGGTCTTTTGACACCTTCATCAGCCCATCTTCAATTCCCAAGTTTTCTGGGCGCCGTGGGGGTTTTGTTGCAGCTGGGCTCCCCTGCGCCGCTCATTGCAACGGCCTGTTTCGCTTGGGTCGACCTCTGACACAAGCCGTCTGGGGTTCGTCTCATGCCCCTCCGTGGCGTAGGACGCACCGCCCGCAACCAAACTCTGTGTCAACGTCCCAAGTGCCAGACTCGGCCAGACAGGGATCTTCAACCCCGGCATTGAGCCTCATCAGCGAGCATGAGGAGCCCAGAATCCGCCTCTCGAGACCCGCATGAGACTTGGTTCCCCGGACATGGTCGCCATTGGGGACATCGCGCGCCTAGAACTTCTTGGGCCATTACGAATCCTTTGTCGGGGGCAACGTTGAAGGCAACGAAGATGGGGCCGTTCGAAACACTCTCGCCAAGTCTTTCTCTCTGTTTCCTCCTGGCGTTTTCTCCCTCCTTCGTCCCATTCCTGTCCTCTTCCAAAATGCGCTGATCCCGTCGTTTCCTGCTTCTGTTTTTGCCTCAACCACGTTCCTTTTCTGGTGTGCCCTTCTTTTCTCTACTTGGTGGTCATCAAACACACCGACACCCCAAGTTCTTCTTCTTCATACAGCAGTGCTGCCTTCTCTTTACGTCTCCACGGTCGTTGCCACCGCCATCTGGCTTCGATTCAGCAGACGCCTCGTCACTCTTTTAATCCTGCCTTGAGCCCCCGGCTCCTGTCGACGGCTGGCCTGTTGCGTTCAGTCTTTTCCACATCTTGACGACCACTCCAGTATCGACGACAGGTCACCAAAAAAAGTAATCGCGAGGTGCAAGTCACAATGAGACCGCATGCGCCATCCCTAGCGCTCATCCTGGGCTCCGTCTCGCTCACTCAGGTAAGGAATTGCCTTCATGAGGACTCACAAAGTCGAGAAGCTTACAGTCATCACAGGGAGCTGTATTCGACCGCCGTCAACAGGCGCCCGCCAGCAGCAGCGCCGTTAACCTCGCCGATGGCTTCAGGAGCATCATCAACCGCCTAGGAGGAGGCGGCGCCCAAACCGTTACCGAAACAGTACGACAGACCATTACCGTGGGGGGTGGCGGCGGCGCGGGTGCTGGCACGAATGCCACGGGCGCCGTCACCGTGACGGTCACGGCCACCGCTTCTACCGTCACGGTCTGCCCGGGCAATGCCAATGGAGCTGTGGAAGGGGCCTCGAGTGGTGCATCGGCATCCGCGACGTCCGGTGGAGCGGCAGGTTCGGCCGGGTCGCGGTCGACAGTGATCGCCAGCGGTGGAATTGGTGTCACTGTCATTCCGGTCCCGGAAGCGGCCAAGAAGACCAGCTCGGTTGGAAGCAAGCCGGCTGCGTCTCAGTCAAGCGCCGCTCAGTCAAGTGCTGCGCAGTCAAGCGCCGCCCAGTCAAGCGCTTCTCAAGCAAGCACTTCCGGGACGGCCGGCTCTCAGATAACCGCTTCCGCTTCCGCTTCCGCCTCCTCCCAGCAAGCTGGGGCTTCTTCATCCCTCGTCGCACCTCCTGGACTCTCGGCCACTTCGTCTGCGACCACTTCGTCTACAACATCACTCGCACCTCTTCCCGGCGCTGCGAACTCAACATCCGTGCCCATCGTTGGAGCGCCCGTCTCCGAGAGCTCGACGCTTCCCTCGACCGGGGCCTCGGCCTCTACCTCGGGCGCCAGCTCTGTCACCTCGTCAGCTAGCACCTCAGGCACTTCGCTCGCCCCTCTCCCCGGGCTGGCCAGCTCGCTGAGCGACACGCTGAGCCTGTCATCAACCGCCAATGCCCCAGCAAACGCCCCAGCGGCGACCCCCGTGGCCAACCCCAACGGCGCCTTCGGCGGCAGCGCCGGCGCCATCCCGATCGCCTCGGCCGCCGACGCTCCCGCGACCCCGACGACGCCCGCCGTTGCCAACGGCGCCGGAGTTCTCCCCACGATCAACGTCTCGGGCCTGACGCTGTCGAGCCAGCTCAACCTCGGCAATTTGGTGAAGCCGACCTCGTCCGCGCGTGCATAAAACGCTGGGGCGGGTATGCCTTCGGGAGGCAAAACAAAGAAAAGAGATGTGAAGATTATACCCATTTTTTGTTCTCATGGTGGTTAGATACCAGACTTGTTGGTTTTTTGTATACATGGGGGAGACCAGTTGACTCTGATTTAATGTAAATATATAGCGATTGTATCTGCCGCGGGTAGATTCGGCACATTTGATTCTTGGAAAAACAGTTCGTCAACCATGAGCGAGACTCGAATTCTTTTAGTAGCCCATTTTGCCGCAGTCATGTCTATAAGGGGTATCGTGATGCGGCTGCCAGTCGGTATGACATGTACAGTACAGGAGAAGAAAAACTCAAACCCATCAAGCCTTCGCCTGAGACCCCTCCTTCCTCATCTTCTTCGCCTGCCGCTTGCTCATCTCCCCTTGCTGCCCGCCACCCGCATTCCCGCTGCTGCCATCCCCATTCTTCCTCTTCTGCCCTTGCTGCTGCTGCTGCTGCTGCTGCTTCTGCTTCTTCCACTTCTTCCCACCGTCCCCCTCTCCCTCGCCCTCCCCATCCCCCTTTCTCCTCACCTCACCACCCCCCTCCGCAGGCTTGACAATATCCACAACCCCCCTAAACCCCCTCCTCTTAATCCCCTCATTCACTACAACACCCCTCGCCGTCTCCCCCATCCCCGCAAACCCCTTCTCCGGCCCCAGCCCCCACACCGCAAGCAGATTCACCACGTCCGCGGGGCCCCTCAACCCCATCGCCCCGCGCGCCTCGCTGCTAATCACCACCCCCCTCCCCTTGGTCGCACGAATGAGGGATTGCACATTCCCAATGAAATTCGCCCTCTGCCTCGCCGCATCAACACCCCCACCACTATTTTCTGCCGAGGAGGAGGAGAAAGCCTGAGAATAACAAATCTCAAACCTCACACCCCGCTGCACAGCCGCCATGGCCGTGCGGTGGTGCACGTGCCAGCCGAGAAAGGACGACAGGTCGAGGGAGATGAGCGCGGGGGGTTCGGTCGTGCTGAGGCACGCCCAGGAGAAGGACTTGTCGGAGGTCGGGCGGAGCGCGAGCAGGTCGTAGGCGCGCGCGTAGTCGGGGAGGCGGTAGTTTGTTGTGGACGGGTCGGTTATGACTAGGGTTGCGCGGCGGAGGACGGTTGGTAGTGAAGACACCGAAGAGGGGGACTTGGAGGATGGGGGGAGGGAGGAGGCGGCTGTTGTGGAGAGGTTGGTTGTTGTTGGGCTTGGTTTTGGGGTTGGTTTTGTTGCGCCGCCGGGGTAGGACGGGTGTGGAGGGGTGAGTTGCGGGATCGGGTTGGTGATTGGTGATGGTTGGGTTGGGATCGGCCCCGAGATGATGTGGTTGAGGGCTACTACGTCGTAGCCGAGGTGTTTGGCAAACTTGAGGGTGCGCTCGAGCTCGGCGGCCGGCGTGCCTGGTGACCAGGCGATGTTGAGGTCGTAGAGCATGGCGGCGCGGGTTTCGGGCGGTTGTATGGTCGGGAACCTTAGGTAGAGGGTGGAGTTTTCGGTCTGTTCGCCAATTCGCTCAATGGATGAAAATAAGATAGGCCGATCTCAAGTGGTAGCTGTCGCGTGCAAGTTGGAGCTGTTGAAACTTTGAAGCTTTTCGCAGTCTTCAAGGTGCAATGGTGGGGCTGATAAGCCATGGCCCCTGATAAGCTAAATTGACTGTGGATTATCGAATTGAACCCCTCGGGCTGTAACTCTCATTCAGCATCACTGACCTCAACATCACAGCTTCCATTCTCACTCATTACCACCTCAAGGATATGCTCATATGAGCTACCTAGGTAACTTGAAGCTAACTCACCAACAGCATAAACTTAAACCCCTTCTCATTCAACAGAGCGTGATAACAAAACGGAACGAGTAGACGGACCAAATCCCAGAGCCACAGCTTGGAAAGTACAGCGACCCGCGACAAGCCAGACGGGATACAATATCATGCTTGGTAATATTCAGTTTGAATGCCCATCGATACCAGACAACGCTGGAATACAAAGTACAACCCGAATCCAAAAACGCCTCGCTGTGTGCCCTGCCAGTCTAGAAATATCGACCCGCTAGCCATCGATCCCAATGAACGCCCACGCCAGACCAGTTGTCCACACTCACCCATACCAATTACACGCCAGCGAATGTCTTGCCCACGATTTCACCACCACACACGGCCGCCCTTTCCCGCTCACCCAGCGCCTGACTCCATAACCTCAACTCCTCGACCGAGACATTCGACTCCCTCAACCACCTTCTCAGATCCCCTAATCGCTGCCCATCATGTCCATCCCCATCCCCACCACCGATGACATTCCCCGGCCTCCCACCACCACCACCAACAATCCCCTCCCCAGTACCACCCCCACCCTGACCCTTCCCCTTCGACAACATCCCAAACCTCAACCCGACCTCCGTAACAGTGACAATAATGCTCACAACAATAAGGATAATGATAATCCACGTGATGTTGCTCATCTTCGCGTCGGCGACACTATCCGCCAGGATGTCGGCCAAATCCAAAAACACGCGGCAGCGCTCGTTGAGCACCTTGATGCGCGGGTCGATCTCGAGGTACTCGCGGATGGCGACGTAGAGCGGGTGCAGGGTGGGCTCCGAGTCCCAGAAGAAGTTGGGGACGTCGAGGATGTTGGAGGCTGTAATACACATGAGATGTAAGGAGGGGGTATGTGGGAGGGGAAAGGGGGGAAGAGGCTTACACAAATTGATATCGACGCGACTTTTGAACAGCCGACCGAGGATCTTGACAATCTCGGTGCGCGTCATGTTGAGCTCGCCCGTGAGAGCGAGGCGCTTGGGCACGTGCTGCGCGTCCAGCATCGTCTCAGACATGCGCTCCTCAAAGAAGCACAGCTTGGTGCTCTGCGCGATGGCGTGGCTGATGGTCAGCTTGACCATGTGGTCGGAGCGAGGGAGCAGCGTGATCATGTCGTTGAAGACGCGCGGGCGCTTGACGTCCGGGCTGTACTCGAAGTGGAATTCCTCCGTCTCAAAGTCCATCTCGTCTAGCGGCCGCGTGGCGAGGGATATGCCCGTCTCGTTCTCGGCGAAGGTCAGGTCGGCTAGGATGTCCTTCTCCTGGTGCTCGGTGAAATTCCAAAAGACGACCACCCCGTATGAGAAGACAAACATCTCGCCAAAGTTCTTTGCGTCGGGGACAAGCCGGTTGATTGGGCTGACGGTGACGTGGGCTGGGTCGAGGGTACCGTCGGTCGAAGGCGAGTGTTCGAGGGCGTCTGGAGCGCTAGTCACTTGCTGGAGCATCGGCGCGCTGTTGGGGCTGCCGCCCAACCCCTGCGTGCCGTACGAGTACTCGTCCCAGAACCCCTCATGCTCGTCCCTGCGCTCGCTGCGCTCAATTTCGAGATCCAATACAGTCTTCCCCGTCCCTGGCGTCTTCAGTATTGGGCGGCTCCTCAACCGATATCCCTCGAATCCCGGCAGCAGCGGCAGGTGGTACACCGCATAGAGACAGTCGTCGTATATCTTCGTCTTGGCCTCGTGCTTGGTCTTGACAAATTCGGCGGTCGCCTGGATCTTGTATGCCTGGGCTGTGCAGTACGCCGTCAACCGCGCCACCTTCTCTCCGCGCTGCACTTTTGGCAGCCGCTCTGCGTAGCTCTTCCCGCGGATACCGCCTCGTTTCCTGAGCACGTCCAGCTCCTCATCGTTGAGCGGCCGGCCCTCGTCCTCGCCCCGTAACAAGGACGCCTGTCTTGCCAGTTCGTCGTCGGTCTCTCCTTCCTCATCCCGATCGCCCGGCGCTTCGGGCAGCAGCACGAGTTTCTCGCTGACCTTGGTCGTCCGCGAGGGGACGTTTTGCTGGCCGGTTCGTGCGGATGCGAGCGTCGGTAGACCGCCGCCCTGGCTGGCGCGGCGCATCGCCATGGAGCGTGCTGGGCGATGGGGAGGAGGGCCCCTCGGCTGACCCGAAGGTATGTCGGACGAATATCGCAGGACATTGTCGACGGATATGAGGCGGGTGCTCGGTCGTGCGGGGCCGGCCAGGGCTCGTTGGGGTACTCCTCGGGGTGGTGCGCGCTCGCGGGAGTCTGTCACCTAGAGCAAGACAATGTCAACCCAGCGCTGGGACTGGCGAGGAGATGAGAGGAGAGTGGCTCAGCTTACAAGGACCGCGGGCCCTCTTTTGGCGGAGGCCATGGTGGGCGAGACTCGGCTCTGACACGAAGAGTAGGATGATCGGACTCGAAGCTCCCTGGATTCTCAGAGCACATCAATTGGTTAAGCGATGCCCATGCCGAGTTTGGATGCTTCCCCAGAATTTCGCGAAGCCAAGCGACGTCATCTCACAGGGTCCCACTTTCTTTGAATGTGCCCCACAATCAGCCGTTGAGGTTGCAGCTGAGCTCGGAGGCTCATTGCACAAGAAGGTTTAGGGTTGTGCGATCACATTCAGATTGTCTGCCATCTCGTGGTGTCAAAGAGTTTTCTTTGACTGATGGCTTCAGATCTTACGAGAGTTACCTTATAGGTTCTCTACTTACCTGAGCTTTAGAAATGGCCTCATCGGCCTCTGGTTGCTGCCAAGAGGGACCATAGGCGGAAACACAAGGTCCAGCTTTGTGCTTGGCGAGGATCAGGTGTCACTCTCGGACTTTGACTGCGGCTCCCGAGATTGCGTGGACTCCTTTCCCAAACATCGCCTTTCCCATTCAAAACGGCAACAATCTCACTCGGGCCTCCTCATCGTCCACTGCATCTTCTGGCCTGCCTGTATTTAACACATCAATCTTCTGCGCATTCTTGAATATTACAGGAACACTCTCATCGACTGGTCATTTAATCCTCCCGCCGCAACCATGTGCATCGTCTTCACCTGCGGCGAGCACACCTTCCGCAAGGAGGTGGAAGGCTACGAAGGCCTCGTCTGCCGCTGCTACAACTGCGGCAACTACTCAGGCTCCGTCATCAAGTCCAACCCGTGGTTTACCTTTTGCTTCATTGTAAGCACCCTACTCACACCAGTTTAAGCCGTCCCCACACATGCCCGTACCAGCTCGCGTGCTAACCACCCCTCCCCACAGCCCGTGATTCCCCTCTCGATAAAAGGCTACGAAGAAGTCTCGTGCCGCATCTGCAACTTCCAGCAGCCGTTGTCGAACCGGCCCGACGTTCAGGCCATGCGCGGGGGAGGAGGGAACGGCATGCCGATGCACCCGCCGCCACCAGGGCAGGGCGGACCACCACCACAGGGATGGGGGAAACCGAATCAGAATCAGCCGATGACATATGGGTGATGGGTAGGCGGTAAAGGGGATAATGGGAAGCGGCTGCTTCGTGCAATCAGGATGCTGCATTGGTTGAGGATGGTTAGGATGGTTAGGATGGCGGGCATGGCGTACGGCGCAGGAGGCGTTTGGGGGACAGGTACATGGGTGGTTTAAGCTGGCTATCCGGGAAACTTTTGTTATGGAGTGCTTTGCCAAAGCTGGGGGTGGTTATCCATCTGCCCGACAGCGATTCTTGCAAGCCCATACAGTCAGGGACCATACAGTCAAGGACCATACAGTCAAGGGCATCTTGAGCGCCTGGGTTTGGGACGATTGGGGCATATACGGTACTTCTTTTCTTTGGTATGAAATTAGGCTTCGGTGGTTTTTGGAGCACATCACGAGAAGTTGCGTGCGTTTGAGATCGATTTCAATGCATGCATATATACCCTTGCTTCAGCTGTTCCGAAAGCAAATCCTTCGTGCCATATCGCCGTGTTAGTGTTTCTTTGTGCTACAGATGATTTGAGGGTTGAGCCACGATTCGGACTTCCATGTGGGGAGCGGACCTCGGGTCAACTGCTTACTGAGGACGTCCACGGTCTTGAACCAACCGCTCCTCTTCCACCTTGCCCTCAAGCCTGACCTGAGGCCAGTCGTCGACCGGAGGAAGGCCGATGCCCAGGCTGCCAGCAAACATCAGCCGTGAAGCGCTGCCGAGCTCGGGGTTATGGCATCTCCCAAACCCGGCAGGGACGACAGCAAGGCAGATGGGAGGACCGTTCTCACGGAGGATAGAAAAGATGAGGATTATGTATAGGTTAGTTGTGTTTCCCATTCCGAAATAAGCACAACAACCCGGCAACGCCAGTGCCACGCCCGCCCATCCAAAGCCAAACCCATCCATGGGTTAACCACCCAGTCTAAAACGAGAGACAACCTGCCCGCCTGGTCCGGTGCAGAGCTGATATCCTAACCATCCCTTCCCCTTGAAGAAAGCCAAATAACCTCCAACAACACAATTATAAACAAGTAAAATAACATACAACCCCAAACCCAACCAGTGCATCACTCTAATTCCAAGCCTTCCAAGTCTTAGCCAACGGACTCCCAATCTTGGGCGCGAACTGCAGGCTCTTCCGGCGAGCAGCCATCAGCCGCATGAGGACCCGCTCGTCCTTCTCCTTGCTGAGAATGCTGTCGCCGAGCTCGACGAATTGAGTGCGCTTGGGTGGGCAGGTGCGCAGGAGCATCTCCTGGCGGCTGTTGGCATCGTCCTCCCGGCTCAGCGGGTCCTCACTCTCGGCGCTGCCCACGCTGGAGGGCGAGGTCGAGCCAGGGCTGATGTTGGCCGCGAAACGGGCGATGGCTTCCGGGGCAGGGGTCTTGGGGACCGGGGTGAGCACCCATTCAGTGTCTTCCTCCTCCTCGCCCTCGGCGTCGCGGTTATCAGAGCCGTCATGGTCGGCATTAACGTCCAGCGATTTGTCCGGAGAACGGATCCACAAGCCGCTGGCGCGACGATTGCGAGTGTTGGCTGGCGTGCTGGGTGCGGTCTGGGAGCCACGAGAGTTATTGCGCACGGGCGACGGTACGAGCATGCCGTTGAGGTTGGCAATGGCGCGCGGCTCCATGCTCTTGCGTCTGCGGGCGCCTCCGCGGGGAACAAGCGAAGTGTCGATGAGGTAGGGGGCTTCGTCGAGCCACTGGTTTTCACGTTCGCAGCTAACGGGGTTAGTCTTAGATCAAACATCCATGGTGTAGTGGACTTACTCCAAGACCCAGCTGACGCCAACACACTGCACCACGCCGCCGCTCTCGCGCACTTTCTCCAACGTGCGCTTCCCGCCATCCTTGTAAACCACATGGGTAATTCCCACCCGCGAGTCCGCGCCCGACTCGGACGAGCTGTTCGGGTTCCACGCCCATGTCTTGACGCAGCGAGCGCCCATCTGGGTTAGCAGCTCGACGAAGATGCTGCTGGCGTCGGCGCCTTCGCTCGTGTGGACGTCGACAAACACCACAGCGCCGCGGAGTAGGGCGGGGTTGAGATCCCTCCGGGGCGTCCGTGCAGGAGTGCCAATTGTCGACCAGATGTCCGCTTTCCGTGGAGTCACGGGAGCAACAGACTCAACGTCCTCCTCCGAGTCGGCCTCAACGAACTTGGCATCCGCGCCCTTGCTGGGCGACTGTGCGGCGGCGGAGGCACTCCTGGTCAGCCTCCCGGCCGATCTGGTAACTGGGAGTCGCGAAGCGCTGTAGCTGCGCTTCTCCGACTTGGGGCGGGGCGTGGACTCGTCCGCAGGCTTCAAGGGGACCTTGGCGACGGTGTGAAATTCGCGATGGATCACGCGCTGTGGAGTGACGGGAGGTACGGCCGGGCTGCGGCCTCCGTTGCCCGCAAAAAGCGTGGGGTCGATGGGGATTGCGTTCTCGTCGGCATATTCCTGACTGGCTTCTGAGAACGAGTCGTCGTGGTCTTGATCCTCGGGCTTGGCTGCATCCTTCTCCATCAGCGACATCTC
The DNA here is from genome assembly GCA_023628475.1 of Chaetomiaceae sp. PF1801. Lineage (NCBI taxonomy): Eukaryota > Fungi > Ascomycota > Sordariomycetes > Sordariales > Chaetomiaceae > Chaetomiaceae sp. PF1801. Next base: position 27,302 of record JAMAKQ010000025.1, read on the forward strand.
GTTCGCCTCGGCAGCGAGCTCCATATCCTCCTCGGTAAATGAAACATCCGCCAGAACAGGCTCGTCATCGTCCTCAATCACGGTGGCCGCATCCTCCTCAACCTCCATGGAATCAGGGCGGATGAGCATTTCATCCTCGAAGAACGTGTTCTGCGCTGGCTCCGTTGGGGTGGACACTGCCTCCCGCTGAGGGAGCGTGGGCTGTGCCGGACCATCAACCTCCACAGGTCCATTGGCAGGCGAAGCCGAGCCTGAGCTAGTCTTCAGAGGGCTGGGACCGGCAGTCCACCCGCTGAGCTGCTGCGTAAGAGGGGTGAAGCCGAACCCGTGACCTGATGGCGCCTTTTTGACCGTGCTCTGGCCAGAGCGCACCAAACTGGCGGCATTTGCAGGGCCCGAGCAAGGGGTGGCAGGCAAAGCGCTGAAGGCAGAAGTGAACCTGCTCCTCTTCACAGGCGAGTCATCCTCCGACTCAGACTCGGCGGCGTGGTCGAAGAGGTCCTTCTCCCGCAAGCCGAACATGGGATTGGTAGCCTTGGGGGGAGAGGACGGCGGTGTGGTGCTGGCAGATTGGATGGTCGGGGGTTCAACCGAGGGGTTATCCAAAGCCATGGGCTCACCGAGACTTTCGGACTCTGGCTTCTCCTCAGCATCCTCCGTGGCGAGCCCTTGTTCGACTTCATGTGATGTCTCCGACGCGGCCAATGTCGGGGGCGTCAGGGCTGGGTCTGCATGCCGAGGCAGAACATCTGAGAGTCGACCGGAAAAGCTGAGTCTGCGGGGTGACTCCGGCATGCTTTCGTCCACCATCAGTGCATCCACCGCATCCTCGTCAGCGGCGTCTGCCATATCTTCCTCGCCGACCGTCTCCTCGCGAGGCAGAGGGCTCGCGAGCAGAGTAGGTTTGGGAGCTGGAGTCCGGGGCACAGGCTCCTCTTCCTCAATGGTCTTGGGCAGGGGCTTGATGGGAGAGATTGGCATCCGCTTCGCAGGGGATGACAGGAAAGACAGCTTGACGGGCGAAATGCCGGTCCCGCTAAGGCCGTCGGCTCCGGGTGGATTGAAGACGAGCGGCTGCCTCTTCGCGGGGGACTGCAAAAGCCCCATCTTAGTAGGCCCCTGAGATGTCTGGTCGTCGGCCTGCGACGCCGAGCCCAGGACCAGTCCCTCAACCCGCCTGGGAGGGGATTTGATGCTGCCCTTCCAAGGGGAAGCCGGCAAGCGCTTGGCCGGAGTAGCCAACATCACGTTGACGGCGGTTTCCGGTCGAGCAACTGCAGTCGCATTCTCGTCGTTGGCTGCAATAGGAATAGCTGCTTTGGCCATCGACGCCGGCTTGGCAGGCTTGATGGGCAGCTTCTTGATACGCCTCACGGGGACTTTCTCGTCCATACCGAGCTCGTCATCGGACTCGACGCGGTTCAAGGTCAGCTGATTGACCTTCTTAGGGCTCAGCGGCATCGGCTTCTCCACCTTTTCGCCCAGGTCGGCTGTGCCCGTAGCGGATTTGGTGGTGCGGGCGGCCCGGGCGGCAGTCGCAGAGGCTGCTTTGCGAACAGGCTTTGCGCGCAGGCCGGTCGTGGGAGCTGGGGCTGCGGCCTTGGTCGATGTCTTTTTTGTCGTCGCTGCAGCCGGCGCAATGTTTTCCTTCTCAGGCTCCTCAAACTTGACGGTCTTCTTGACTGCCGCCTTGGCCAGGGACGCGACAGTGGACTTTGTCGTGGTTGTTGAGAGGGGAGGGCGGCCGCGAGTCGTCCTCTTGACGGGCTCGGCCGCAATCTCGGGTTCTTCTGCCGTGGGTTTCTTGGTTGTGCGACTCGTCCTGGTAGCCTTTGCGGGCTCCGGCGCAACAGGCTCGACGGTCTTCTTGGGTCTGCCACGGCCCCGAGCGGTTGTCGCAGGGGCCGGTTCCGGTGCTGGCTCGGGGGCTGGCTCCTCGACAGGGACCTTCTTTGGCCGGCCACGGCCCCGGGTAGGTTTGGTACCGACGGCAGACATCTTCCTGGCCGGCTGCATCTCGTGATCAAGCTCGTCCTCTTCTTCGTCGGCCGGGCTCTTCCTCTTCACTGCTGTTCTGGTCGATGTCGCCGTTGATGTGCTGACGGCTTTGGTCTTGACAACGCGGGTGGACTTGGTGGCGGGCTCGGATGTCTTCGCCGCAGCGCGCGCGCGCGTTATTCTCTTCGGCGGCGACTGCGGATCCATGGTGGTTGAAGTCGATCCCAGTCTCTGGGTAGGTAGGAATTGACTGGAAGGGAAGATGAAATGAAATGACGGGAAGGAACTACTACCAATTCCTCATAAGAATGTGCCAGTGATGACAGGCGGTGAGTGGATGGAAATCAACAAAGGTCGGTGCTGTTGTTTATTCTGCAACAGCAACTGGTCGGTAAAAAGACTTGATTGTGGAGAGGGCAGGGGCGACCTGTTGATTTCATCAAGGCGTGTCGTTGCCTGGGAGACGGTGGGGAACATCCAGCGTCTTGGGCCTCTTGGCGAGGTTTAAGTGGAGTCCTGCTGCCGGCAGTTCCACATCTTGAACACGATGGTCCGGGTTAGGGTCACAGCTTGTTTCAGCTCAATGAGCTTCAAGTTGCGGAATGGAAGCTGCACATCATCATTGCCATCTCACACTCTCACTTACAAACCCATCTTTCATCACCACCTGACTCATCGCAACATCGCACATTATTCCCGAGACTCGAAGGTTTCAGTTTACCCCTGCTCCTACGCCTGCAAGTCAAGATTCTTTCATTCTTCTCACTGGCTTGTTGTGAGACTAGAGCATCAATGAGCTTCATCGCACACTGAGTTTCGGATAAGATTCGGTCCCTGATTCACCCATGCTCGCTCTCCAAGTTGCCCATGTCGATCGACCTCAACTGGGAGACGGTCACGGGTGGCCCTGACGGGCAGGAGCTGGCCGAGCGGATTCGCGACTTCATCCACACCAAGTTCCAGTCGGTGCCGCTGCCACGGTTCATCAAGTCCGTCACTGTGCATGACTTCCAGTTTGGGACCATCCCTCCGGAAATCGAGCTCAAGGACATCACCGACCCGCTCCCGGACTTCTACGAGGACCATGTGGACTCAGACCTAGCATCCGATTCAGAGGGCGAGGACAACGGCCCCGGCAGCGCCGCACAGGCCCCCGATGACCGGCGTCGGCGACCCCCCGAGTCGGATATTCTGACCGGCGGCCCTCGAAACCCAGGCCACCTTCCGCCGCACCTGATGTTTGGTGGTCCCGGCGGCACCGGAGTCTTGAGCTCGCGCAACGGAGACACAGGGAGCCCGTTCCTCCGTGTTTCGACGCCAGGCATCCCTGGCGGCACATCCAACTTACACTACTTTCACCCGCATCTAGCAAGCGGACTCTCCGGAACGCAGACGCCCCTCGCCGCAGTAGCTGGCGCCCACCATCTGAGTACTGCCAACTGGCTAGAAGGCCATGGACACAGTTCATCAGTCCCGAATCTGCACCACTACGCCAATCTCGTCGGACCCGACAGGAATGGCGGCCGGTACCCCGAACCAAGCCACAGCCGCAACCCATCCCAGAGCTCCATCTCCGTTGCCGACTTCAGCCCAACCGCCAACCTCGCTCCTCCATCATCCACCAGCCTAGGCCTCCCGTCCCTCAAGGAAAAGCACAGCGTCTCGACCCTAGCCCCAACCTCAGCCGGCGCCCCCTCCCGCCCACCAACTCGCGACGCAGCAGCAACGCTCATGGGCTCCGCCATCGCCGACGACACCGACGAAGACGCCAACCACCCCACAACAGACAACACCGGCAGACCTGCGCAAGACCAGCAGCAGCAGGAAGACCAGCCCCGCCTCAGGGAGCGCCGCCTCGAAGACATGCAGGCCGTCTTCCGGATCCGCTACGCGGGAGACGTCAAGCTGCTCCTGACGGCCGACATTTTGCTGGATTACCCCATGCCGAGCTTCGTAGGCATTCCCGTGCGGCTGAGCATCACGGGGCTAACGTTTGACGGCGTCGGTGTGCTGGCCAAGATCAGAAAGAGGGCACACTTCTGCTTTTTGAGTCCCGAGGACGCGATCGCTGCTGTTGGGAACGATAGCATGGGGTCGGCTGAGGAGCGTGAGGGAACGCCGGCGCAGTCGGGTCAGGGTCAGGCTACTGGGGGAACGGCGAGTACGAAGTTGGGTGGGTTGTTGCAGGAAATTAGGGTGGAGAGCGAGATTGGGCAGCGTGAGAGCGGGAAGCAGAGTTTGAAGAACGTGGGCAAGGTCGAGAGGTTTGTGTTGGAACAGGTGAGGAGGATATTTGAGGAGGAGTTTGTATACCCGAGCTTTTGGACTTTTTTGGTGTAGACAACTTGAAGTCTGGATTGGCATGGATGGGCACTCAGGAGCCTGCGGGACGGTGTCTCCTATGACAGGGTATTCTTGAACCCCTGATACGCCGAGTTGATATCTAGCTCCAGCTCTCGGGCCTGCTCCTCGCTCAACTCTTCTGTCGCCTTCATCTGATTCAACGTGATGAGCCACTGCACGATCTTGCCCCTGTTCTCGAAGTCTCGGTCTGTCACTTTGTTCACCGACTGGATCACGTCGGTCAGAAGTGGGTGTAGTTGGTCCTTGGCCAGCAGTCCCAACCGCAGCGCATCGAGGAATGTGATGAAATCTTGCGTCGCTTCCAAGATCAGGGCGCCGCTGGTATTGCCGGCTGCAGCTGGCGCAGGCGCGGGCCCGGAGCTTGCTGTCACGGCGGTGGAAGGCATCCCAACCCGGATCCTCTCCGTCGCGCGGGGGACCTCGAGCTGCACGGATGGAACTGTCAGTTCCCAAACCAATTTGACTCAACAACAAGGCTATACATACATCCCACTCGGCCTTGAACTCCTCCAATCCCACAAACGCCTTGGCTACCGTCTCGTCGGCAATCAGCGACTTGTACTGCTTCAGCGACCGCTCGCAGATCTCGGTGTAGTCGGCCTCGGGGATCGCATCTTTGAGGAAGGCCTTCTCGAGCTCGTCGATGGTGACAATGATGCTGAATATCTCGGCGAGCGAGTCTTGCAGGTCGCGCTCGGCGCGTGTCTCGGCGAGCTTGACTTCCTGGTGGTCGACGGTGATGGGTCAGTCGGGGTAGACGGCCGATGCGGGGCTCGCTGGACGCACCTCGTCGAGGTTTATGGTTGCCGATAGCGTTGGATTCGGGACATAGCTGTGCGGCGTCGGCGCGTATGGTTGCCGTGGTATCATGGTGCTTGTCATGAGCCGCGCATGCTCGGATTCATGGCCAACAGGAGGGATGACGGCATCCCGGTCGTCTAGGCACAGGCAGCGGTTATCGAGGCGATAGCGTTGAAAGCTGGTCGACGGGGAGAGGCCAGCGGGGCCCCCGGCTACAGCGCTATGCCAAGCAGGGGTTAGTGCAGATTGATAAGCTTCCGATAAGGATTCCGGCCTGCAAGTCTGAAAAAAAGTTTGGGATTCTCAGATGAAGTTCCCTGCCAATTCAAGTTCAAGCCCTGTTGCTGCTGCTCGGCCAGGTTGAACAGCGCATTTTCAGGCGCAATCGTCGCCCAAAATGACCGCCTCCAAGAAGAACCTGAAGGCGACAAAGAAATTCGAGAAGAAGCACCTCAAGGGTGTCTTGGAGAGGAGGAAAGCGACGGCCAAGATCAAGCAACGACAACAACTCAAGGAAAAGAAGAAGGCCAAGCGCTCGCAGGATGACGAGTTCTACAAGGGGCCCGGCGGCGACGCCAATGGCGACAAGAAGGCCGCAAGCAAGAAGCCCGGCGTCAAGGCCAGCGAGATGAGCGTCGACGACTTCTTCAAGGGCGGCTTCGAAATTCTCGACACGAAAACCAAGGCGGCCGAGAAGGCAAAGTCTGCCGCAAAACTGGGCAAGCGCAAGCGGGGAGAGGCCGATGCTCAGGATGATGGCTCAGAAGGGAGCGTCAGCGAATCCGAGGTTTCGGATAACGAAGCGCCCATCGATACCGACAGCGAACCAGATGCAGGCGACGCCAGCGACGACGAGGACCTGGGCATGTCCAAGAGCGCCATGGAGGCGCTTGCCGAGAACGACCCCGAGTTCTACAAGTTCTTGAAGGAGAACGACCCCGAAGCGCTCGACTTTGATGAGAATGCGGACCTTGCTGAGGTGGACGAACTCAGTGGCAGCGAAGATGAGGAGGGGCAGCCCAAGAAGAAGCAGAAGAAGGACAAGGCTGCCAAGCGACAAGAGAAGGACGACAGGGAGCTCGCCCAGGCGATGGTAGCCAGGTGGAAGGCCTCGATGGCCGAGACACACTCTCTCAGAGCTGCGCGGCAGGTTGTTATCGCCTTCCGCTGCGCGGCCCACCTGAACGAGAGCGACGAGGAGAACCCGCAACGGTACAACATCACGAGCCCAGAGGTATTCCACGATATTGTTGTCACTGCGCTCAAAGGCATTCCCGAGGTCCTGCAGCACCACGTTCCGGTCAAGGAATCCGCCGCTGGCAAGGTGTACGTTCAGACTGAGGGGAAGAAGTTCAAGACGCTTTCGATCCTCATCAAGAGCTTTGCAACTTCTATCATCCGGCTACTGGGCACGCTGTCAGACGATGCGACCCTCAAGCTCACGTTGTCGGCACTGCAACCACTATTGCCATACCTGCTGTCGTTCCGGAAGGTACTGAAGCTGTTGATCAAAACGGTCGTTGCTTTCTGGTCCCAGTCTGCGAGCACTGAGTCCACCAGGATAACAGCCTTCCTGGTGATCCGCCGTCTTGTGGTCATCGGCGACAAGGCCGTCCGGGAGGTTGTTCTCAAGGCAGCCTACCAGGGCCTGGTCCAGGGCAGCCGCCTCACCAACGCCAACACCATCCAGGGCATCAATCTCATGAAGAACTCGGCCGCCGAGCTGTGGGGCCTCGATCAGACCCTCGGCTACACGACAGCCTTCACCTCGATCCGCCAGCTCGCCATCCACCTCCGCAACAGCATCGTCAACAACAAAAACGACTCGTACCGCGCCGTCTACAACTGGCAATACGTGCACTCGCTCGACTTCTGGTCGTGCGTCCTCTCCGAGCACTGCAGCCCGCTCAAAGAAGCCGAGGCCGGCAAAGAGAGCCAGCTCAAGCTCCTCATCTACCCGCTCGTGCAGGTCACCCTCGGCGCGATGCGCCTCATCCCCACGGCGCTCTACTTTCCGCTCCGTTTCCAGCTGATCCGCTCCCTCCTGCGCCTGTCCCGCGCAACCGATACCTACATCCCGCTCGCCTCGGCGCTGCTCGAGGTTCTCAACTCGGCCGAGATGAAGAAACCGCCCAAATCCTCCACCCTCAAACCCCTCGACTTCGCCGTCGCCTACAAGGCGCCCAAGTCCTACCTCCGCACGCGCGTCTACCAGGACGGCGTCGGCGAGCAGGTCGTCGAGCTCCTGTCCGAATTCTTCGTCCTCTGGTCGCGCAGCATCGCCTTCCCCGAGTTTGCCCTGCCCGTTATCATCAGCCTGAAGCGCTGGCTCAAGGAGATGCGTAAGCCGAGCAAGGGGAACAAGAACGGCAAGCTGGCGTCGAGCTTGGTGCTGCTTGTTCAGAAGCTGGAGGCGAATGCAAAGTTTGTTGAGGAGAAGAGGGCGAGGGTTGAGTTTGCGCCTAAGGATCGGGCGCAGGTGGATGCGTTCTTGAAGGATTTGGAGTGGGAGCGCACGCCGCTGGGGGCGTTCGTGGTGTCGCAGAGGAAGCTGAAAGCGGAGAGGCTGCGGTTGGTCGAGGAGGCTAGGAAGGAGGAGGAGAGGAAGAGGAAGGAAGAGGAGAGGGAGGCGTTGGAGGGTAGGGAGGGTCATGGTGGGGATGAGGATGAGGAAGATGAGGACCAGGAGGTTGATGGAGTTGAGTCAGAGGAGGAGGAAGATGAGGAAGAAGAGGATGAGGATGAGGATGAAGAGGAGGAGGAAGAAGAGGACGAGGATGAGGACGAAGACGAGGACGAGGAAGAGGATGAGTAAATGTCCTCGCTCACAACGCGAGGCAGGTGATAGCTGGGCGCTGTCCCGCAAGGTCAGACTTTTTTGTTGTTCAATACGATTACTTGCCGCTCACTTTTGAGCTCAGAAACCCGGGGTATCTTATTGCTATCATTTGTCCTGCTGCCTCATCTCCAACTCGAGTATTCGTCCTCAATGGGCGTCGGGTCACAGTAGTCAAGCCCCTCATCATTATCCACCATCTTGATCCCCATTCCGCCCTCCTCGTCACTGTCGTCATCATCTTCACCTGCGGCATGATCATGCGAAGAGGCAAATTCAGCTGATGCCGGCCGTTGAGGAGTCGGTACACGGGACGAGCCCGCAGAAGGGACCGGAATTGAAGACGTTGTAGGGCTAGGAGCGCCATGAACTGGTAGGGACCCGTCGGCCGCCTTTGGTATCTTGAACTTTGTGTTTGGCTGTCCAGCCGGTTTCGGTTTCGTTGCGTTTCGCTCTCGCTCTGGGCGAGCTTGATGAGGCTGGGGTGCGAAAGAGGCCTGTCTCGCTACCATGGCTGGGCCGGGAGATGGTGCGTCAGAGAAGTCGAGACCTAACAGATCCTGATTGACCGGAACAGCAGATGGTACAGTCCTGGTGACGGCTGTGCGTTGCTTGTTGAGTTGGGGTTTGGGCGGCTGTGGCTGCGGGCGAGCCGAGGATGCCGGTGGCACTGCAGACTGGCTCCTCGTGGGCGGCCCTGAGATATCCAGCACATCAAGATCGATGAGGTTCGCATTGTCCTTGTTGTCCAGATCACTGAGCTTGATGATATCATCATCATCAACTTCTCCAATCGCTGTAACGGCGCCCTTGACGACGGGAACGCCGCATTTGTTGAGAATCTTCGGAATCAGCTTAGCATACCGCATGTGCCCCTGGACATCGTCGCTGAGGTTGAGATTCTCTACGCCTTCGACGTCCTGAATCTCCTGCAGACCGGCAACTCCGAGCTGAATCGAGGTGGCACGGTAGAGGAAGGCGAGGAGGTAGTCGTTCTCGGAGTAGACGTTGAACATTTTGCCCGACACGACCGTGCGAATCATCTGCCAGTGTTGCCTGTTCGATGGAACCGGAGCTCCGATGAAGACGACCGTGTCGACCAAGCCGAACGCCTTCCGGGCAGCCAGCGAGCGGAGGCAGGAGTAGATGACCCTTGCGCCGAGGGAGTAGCCGATGAGCGTGACTGGGCGCTCGCCTTGGACTTTGTTGATCAGCGCGTCGGCGAGGATCTCGCCGGCCTTTTCAGACCTGTTTTTGGCGAGGCTGAAGGGGTTGTCCACGGCGGAAGCCATGGACAAGAGGTAGGCCGGCCAGAGGGCTGACCACAGGGTCGCCAACACTGTTCTCTTGAGGATCTCGACCTTGATTGTGTTCCAGGCGTAAGACGAGACGAGCTCCTGCAAGGACTTGCCGAGTCCCAAGAGGCTGCTCATCTCGTAGCGCAGCGCAAAGGCCTCCGAATCGTCTCCCAGAGCTCGCCACGGCTTAGTGACGTCGTCTTTGGAGTTCAGCCAGCCGTTGATGCCGATGGTCACCCGGAGGCGCCTGTCGTTCTGGCTGCTGCCCCTGGTACTCCACTCGTCTTTCAGGGGGATGAACTTGAAGTCCTCGACTTCTCTGGCATAGCGGTCCACCATCTCTCCCTGGGAAAACCGTTAGCTAGAGCGTAGAAAAGGGGGGCGACCATTCCTACCGTCATCCTAGCCCCAAACGCACCAAACAGCGTCCCTACAAGTGCCCCATTCATCCAAAAGATACCCAGAAAGGACGCAACACCACCCAACCCAACAGACCCCATGATACCGCCAATCGCCCCAGCAACCACAGGAGCAGCCAACCCGCCCGTGACACCGATCAACGCAGCTCCCGCCACCGAGGCCAGTCCAACCTTCCAGTACCGACTGGCCTGGTTCTGCTGCCTGCGCTTCTCGGCCTCGGCCTCAGCCGACATGCTCCGCTGCTGTTCCGTAGCGGCTTGCGACGACCGTTCCACCAGCGACACGGCAATCTCGACCTCCTCGGCGTTGAGCACGGCCAGGGGCAGCTCCAGCGCCGAGGCGAGATAGACGGCCATGGCTCTGGAGTGAGCCGAGTAGTGGCCCGTTGATAATAAGATTAGGAGAACGCAGCTGAGGACTTCTTTGCGGTCCTCTTCGGGGATGGTTACCAGCCGGGTGGGGATGGGATGCCAGTGCGACTGGAGGCGGGCGACGGCGTGGGAGGGGTCTTCTTCATCTTCCCTCTCATTCATCTTGGAGTTGTTAGTCTCGTCATTGGGCCAGGCATCCCAGGCGCCGAGTAGGTCTGTCGCATTCCCTGCAGATAAGCTGTGGGCTTTGCTAAGCTGCTTCTGCTGCCTCTGCTGAGCCATGCGCTCCGTCCGCCTCCGGCGCTCCTCAATGATTGTAGCATCGTCTGCCGCGGCAAGCAGCTCTTTCAGCTTCCCCAGGACATCCTTCCGCCAGGCGTCAAAGTGCTCGATGGCAGCTGCGCGCAGGCGGACGAGGGCTGGATTGGGCGGGGTGGTGTCCTCCGCCCCGGGCGGGATGATGATACTGTTTTCGGCCGAAGGATCGATCAGCAGTGGTGCAGCCCCTGATGGATTGTCTTGGAGGTCGTCGAATTCGAGCTGCGAGCGCATGTAGCCCGTGATCTCGATCAAGAGGGTGTACAGGGCCTTGCGCCGGCCGGATTCAGCACGGCGAGCACCTGGCGCGGCTCGCTGGCTAGGGGCGCCATGGTGTCTTGAGCGTGCAATTTGCAAGAAATATGGTGATCAAGTAATCACTTGTTGCGAGATGTGCCAAGCGCGATGGCTGGCTCCCCGAATCCTCTGAGCCTCATGCCTGCATGATCTCGGAGGGTTGGATGATTCCGGGCGGGGAAAACACAAGCGCCAAGCTTTCCAAGAGTTTTCGACAGGTATCTTACAATTCTGACCTGTAAATTGATCAAGTACAAAGTGTCTTGTATATGCTGGTTATTGCAAGTCTGACGGGAATCAAAGTGGCTTTCCTCCGTCCTGGTCTTGACTTCCAACAACTGCACGTGGTGATGGCGAGCGGGACACTCTCCTTTGTTTCACTCTTTGCCCGCTGGCTGGCCCTTTTCAGACCCACAGACCCAAGAACCCTGGATACCGATTCAGGATCTGACCTCGACAGGAGATGAAGTCGGAGCCAGGTCAAGCGGCCCAAGTAGGTAACAAGAGAGGTTTGGAGAAGCAAAAGAAGGAGAATGGAAAGACTTATTGTGTATGGAATAGGTTGGGCGAGTATAATTCAAAGTTACTATGTATACAACTTGTAAGCTGAAAATGTGGTATCCGTATTCATGGCGGCAGGAGCGCCTCGCCTCGGCAAACTCTTCCCAAACGAGAAAGCGGTCCCGTGAAAATTGACCGCCGTCGCCAAATCCCCTGCATTGTTGATGAATCTTGTAGGCAACCGTAGCAAAGCTTACCTCAAATGAAATGTGCAAATGCATCGCATTCCTCGCAAAGTGCATAAGCGTCGGTGTCCCGCTGGGCCGTTGCACGACGAGCCAGCTGGAAATCTCGATCACGTCGGGTACGGAGTACCGCGACGCTGTGAGCCTGCCCTGTCAGCGCTCAGCAGCCTGCCAGTGATCAGGAAAACCGAAGAATGATTCACGCTTGCATGGGACCCTGCAGCCTCCACTCGACGGCTGCGGAAACAAGCATTTCCTCAGCAGGAAGCACGCGGCACGACTCTTGGCACTCAAAACCCCGGCGTCCCGCCCCGGTGCTTGGCTCCCCGGCCTTCCCTTCTTCCAGGTCTGCACCGTGCGTTCAGCTCCAGCTCGACAGCCATCACCAGAGTGTTCGGACGAGCCATCGCGACGCTCGCCAAAACCCGGCAAAAAATCACGCTCCAGGCAGATCCGATGCCTGCCATGCGACAGGATCCTGCTCATTAACCCCTTCGAAATGTCCGACCATGTCCATGTGTGAGTTCTCGCGCCTCCCGGCCTCCATTCTCGAGCGTCTTGGCCCATCGTTCCCGCTTCAAGACTTCTTGGCTGAGCCAAGCTTTGCGCCAAGCCCGCCGTGCCTGGACCGTTGATCAGGGCCCAGCCGCTGACGTTTCGCAGCCCTCGATGAGATTCGAAATGTCATGTATGTCGCTGTTCTTCATGATCTTCTCATTCTGATCTCGGATGCGCCATGGCGATCGGGTCATGTCGCTGCCAGCCCGCCGACTTGTCGTCGCCGCCCTGCCTTGCATCCAGCTGGTGTCGCCCCAGATCTGCTCCCCAGATTCTGTCTCACCGTTCTTCAAGATCCAGCCTTGGCGAGACTTGGCCATGCAAAGCAAAACCCGCCTTGTCAATCTGGTCCAACTGACGAGAGGGCAGTCTTTTGTTCAGCAACCCGTCATGGAAGGGGGTCGGGACCGTCTCGAACACCATCATCCGGAATATTACAGCGCTCTCGGTATGACACGGACAGCCGACGCTCCACTAAACCGTGCTAACCCGGAGACAGAGCGATATGTCCTACTCGGCCCGGTTCACGGGGAATACCACGGTGCTCTCCACCAGGTTTGCAAGCACGGCTGACGGGGTCATCTCGGGCTTGCTCTATGTCCCCGACCTGCCCTCCGGCGACCCGTGCATCTATGAGACGGCATCCCACGTGCCAGTGTCCGCCGTCCGCCAGGCCAACCTTCCACCCATGAACTACCACTTGATCGCCATTGCCCCGTGGGTAAGCGGCCGTTGCTCAAGTGCCTACCTGGCTGCGGCCCGGACGGACCCCGTCCGCGGTCTTCTCTTCTACATGCCGGGCACTGACACGGACCCGCCGCCGCCGGCCGACGACCCCGAGTGGTACATCAACGACGGCGCCGACTGGATGAAGCAGACCAACTTTCCCGTATACGCTGTGTCTGGCATCGTCGGCGAGGTCATGATGCAGCACCTGAGTCTGTACTCGGGAAACATGACCGAGGTGCCGTATGGCCGCAACATCTCGGAGCGCTTCCTAACCGATCCCGACGACTACCTTCGAATCTGGACCGAGCTGGACATAAGCACGGAGACAACGGCCTTTGCTACCTGGGTCTACGCCCTTATCATCATCGGCGTGCTTCTCGCCGTTATCACCACCACCTCCTTTCTCATGCACTTCGTCCAGGCGCGGCGACGGGCAGGTCTGCGGCGCCGTGTCATCGCAGGAGAAGTTAATCTGGAAGCCATGGGGATTAAACACCTCACGGTCCCCATGAGCCACATTCAAAAATTCCCCTTATTCACTTACCATTACGAATCAGAAACCAACAGCCCACCACTCTCCCCGCGATCAGCAAAATCCACCCGGACCCAGCCCAGAACGCACAGTCTAGATCAGACAGAGGCCGGCCGGGTTGCTCGGTCCGCCACAGTCTCCGACCTCGGGTTGAGTAGCCCCTTTGCCGCATCTACCACGGCGACAGACTACCAGCCCACCTGCGAAATCTGCCTCGAGCCCTACGAAAACCGGGTCACAGTCATCCGGGAGCTTTCGTGTGGGCATATTTTTCACCCCGAGTGCATCGACGCGTTCCTGCACGAGATCAGCTCCCTCTGCCCCATCTGCAAAGCGAGCATGCTGCCCGAGGGGTACTGCCCCAAGGTTACCAACGCCATGGTGCGCCGGGAACGCGCCATAAGGCGGTTAAGGGGGCGTGTCGACGATGTACCGGACATTTCCGATGGGAGTGGAAGCGGGAAGCGGCAGGGCTGGTGGGCGGCGACCACGAGCAGGCTCTTTGGCGTGCAGAGCGGCCTGGCGAAGTCGACGTCCACTGAATTACAAGAAATACAACAGAGCAAACGGCCACAACGACAAGCCCGGCTGCAATTGAGGCAAAGCCGGCAGGAAGGTGTTGATACTCAAGGGGGCGGACCGCCAACGGCACTGGCGCGAGAACGCATGCGCGAGCTGGCCGGGTTCCAGCCGGATTATGGAGAGGGAGGGTTGACGAGGTGTAAGTCATCTCTTGAATTTCTTGAACGGCATGAAGTTCCCTAAGGCTGACCGATACTTGTTTACACAGGGCAACGGGTACGCAGCAGGATATTCCCCGGATTTCACTGAGATGGCCCCATATACAGGTTTTGGCTATCTACGCGTTTATTTAGATTCCATGGCTGAAGCGAAATGCAAGATACCCTCCTGGATTCAATTCGTTTTCGAGCATGTAGAGGTATTGCCCGGCTGTCTACCATATCTTGGGCGAACCTCAATTGGGACATGTGAACCACCTGCGAAACAACTATGGCAACCCGTCAAGGCAACAAATGCATCTGGAGACATGAACGTATCTGCATTTTCCTTGGAAAACAAAGTAATGCCGACCGCTGTCCACACCCCTGCCAGTAGGCCGAAGACATTGTCTACTGGACGCCCTAAAACCCCACGCAGTAGCAAAGTGCCCATCCAAGTATACAATCAAGAGCATGTCTGGCCCATAACCCACGACTGAGAAATCATCCATGACACCAAGCGCCGAGAACCGCCTCACCATCCACCCATCCGGTAGTGAAGAAGCACCCCTCATCCTAGCCAACCCAACCAGCAATCCGTATCCCAACCAGCAAACAGCAAAAGCAAAAAAGCAGACCCAAGACATAAGAATACCCCCCCTCCTTCCTACTACTTTACTACTCCCTACTCCTCCTCCACCTCCTCATCCCACGCCTCCCTCTCCTTCTTCAACAACTCGGCCATCTCAGCCGGCTTAAAAATCGTACTATCCGCCTCACTCGCCCTCGGCACCCTGGTCAACGCCTCATCCTCAAACACAGTCCCAATACTCTCGATCCACCTCCTCCTCCTCTCCATCAACGTCCGCGTCAAATCCCCTATCCCAGGCCTCGCCACACCCCCACCAGGCCCGGCAGCAGCCGCAGCCGCAGCCGCCGCAGCAGCAGCAGACTGCCCGGGCCGCGCCTTCTTAGGCTTCTTGCCCATCGTCCGCGTGCGCTTGAGGTAGGCGGCTTGGACTTGGGAGTCCAAGTCCTCGAGGATGGTCTGGTACTCCTGAAAGGCCATGCGCTCTTTGACGAGCTCGGTCAAGCGCGCCTTGCGCGCGCCGTTGAGGAGGGCCTGCTCGCGCAGGCGGGACTGGAGCAGGCGCAGGCGGGCGGCGACTTCGTCGTCGTAGTGGCCGTCGTATTCGGCTGTCGTTGCTGTAGGGTCGGGTTGGGGGACGAGGGTGGAGGGGTTGTTGGAGGGGGGGTTGGCGGTGGAGGTTGTGGCGGTGGAGGTGGGCGGGAGGGAGGGGTCTTGGTTTGGGAGGAGGGGGAGGAAGCCGATGTGCCGGAGTTCTTGTTTGATGCGCTCGTCGACTTGGGTGTAGTCTAGTTTGGGGTGGGTGGCTTTCTTCCAGGCTTCGGTGTTGGATTCGGGCATAAAGGTGGCAGGTGGGTGGGATTGCGGTTGGTCGGGGTTGGCGGCTTGGGATGGGGTGCCGTTGGTACCGTTAATGCCGTTCGTCTGGCTGGGCGCGGGGTTATCGCCGAAGCTGAAGTCGAAGGATGCGGTGCCGTTTATGCTGTCACCTTCCCCACCGTTCGCGCCCTGCTTGTCCTCGGCTGGCGGCGCGCGGTGCTCCGGGCGCATGGCTTGGAGAAGTCGCGAGAGGAGCGGGCCGACCGAGAGCTTATCGGTCTCGGCTACTTCGTCATCCATGTTCTCGATGGATCCCCGCGTCTGGTTGGGCGGCAGTCTGTCTCGGCCGCCTGGTGGCGAGGAGTCGATGGCCATAGCCCCGTCCTCCTCAGCCCATATCTCAGTGTAGTGCTTCTTGCCCCGCTTGGGCATGATGAAGGGCGTCACCCGGTCGCCCCGCTCCCTGAGAAATGCGAGATCTTCCTCGGTGAAAGGGCGAAAATATGGCTCGATGTAGGTGCTGAACGTGCTGAAGTTGATCTGGTTGGTCGGCTTGGCATTGCTAAAGTCCTTATCTGGGGGGTCGCCGGCGATGAGATCTGAGAGGTCGCTCTTGGGGTAGCTCGCGACGGAGTAAATCTCTTTTATTTCCTCCTCGCTCATGCCCGGCTTTACAGGCCGAATCTCGTAGACGGTCGGATCGGGGAAGGTGGACGGGTCGTCGCCAAACGTGTTGGCTTGCGGGCGAGCCTTGGGCGGCGGGCGGCCATCGTCGGAGCTCGAGTCGTCGTCGTCGTTCGCTTCCGCCTTGGCCTTGTCATCCACCTCCATATTACTCGGTGTGCGCAGGGCAGGCGGCGACAGCGAAGAGCTGGCCGAATCGTGGTCGCGAGTCAGCTTTTTCGATTTCCCGGTCGCTTCGCGATGAGGGGACGAGCGCTCTGATTTGCGAGGGTCAGCAACGGGCTGCGAAGTGGTTGACCGGGCCGGATTGCAGAAGTGGGTATGGGTATGCAAAGGCGTGATTCTGGGCGGATTCACTTGGTCTGCCCGCTATGGCCAAAAATGCCACGGATTCAAAGAGCCTGTCTGCAAAGGATGGGATAAAATGACTGACCTGTGTTTCCGCCGGGCGGTGCCAGGGAGTCCGTCCCCTTGCGCTTCTTTTTGTTCGATTTTCTCTCGCGCTCCCCGTCTTCTGCCTCGCGTTGTCTGCGCTCTTCTTCCCTGCCCCGCTCCAGGGCCAGCTCGTCCATCCGCTGGCGGCGGGTCTGGGCGAGCAGCCTCATTCCGCGGTCGCAGTAGGTGCCCCTCTTCTCGATGACATCGCCGAGGCGCTGCAGGCGGGTGAGGATGCCGTCGAGGCTTTTGGAGTCCGGGATCAGCGTGCCGGAGGCGAGGGGATCCACCATGTCCTCGAAGGTCAGGTTGCGGAAGACATCGAAGCGCAGGTCGATGGTCTCGGTCTCGACGGTTTCGAAGGGAGGGAGGCTCGCGGACGGGGGCGCGGGGCCGGGGGTGGTGTTGCGGCTCCGCTGCTGCTGCTGTTGCTGCTGCTGGCGAATTGCGCTGGCGCCGCCCTTCTTCCCTGTCCCCTTCTGGCTCGATGACGGAGCCATCCTGGCCGGCCGTGGATCGCGGTGGTGTCGCGGGTCGGCAATATCAACAAATGCACGGGAGTGCCATCAATTATCGGATTGCGGCAGCAGATGGGGCGTCCGGCGCGTCTTGTCGCTTCCGCCTGGCTGTCGCGCGACTTTGTCGTTGCCGGAGGCTCACAAGACATGCACGTCACATCCAATGATGGGCGCGGCCACGAGACGCCACATCCTTGTTCGGCTCGGCGCTGATGGGGGTTGTGCAACCTCGGCGTTTGCCGGCCTCGAAGGTTTGATGAGTCAGCAGGCTGAATTTGGGGATCGCTTGATTCGCTTCACCGTTTTCACCTTGTTTCTTCACCTATGTTTCCACTTTCCCCAGGTCCGGCTCGCCCATTCTTCATCGGTTCATCCACCGCAGATTGGATCATCCACTTTACACTTGAGTTAATCAACTCAGAGCCTAGGGATCTCAATCAAGGCAAAGCTCGACTTTCACCTAGCTCATGCGTTCCTCATTCAACCCGATGAGTGATGGTTTCCATGGTAACGTTGTTTTCAATTCAGAGCCTATAGACGGTATGTATCTCAACGTATTCGTAAGGCACCGAGATTCGCCTTTTTCTCCTCTCAACCTGGAAGATAACGGTAGAGGCGACTTCAACAGTCTTACCTGGGACGATCACGACCCCCTCTCTGCAGTGTACGCATTGCCTACCTGGCCGATCGCATCACTTCACCAACCATCAATTTGTTCCGACTCCGGGAGTTGCTGCAATTGACGGGGTGATCGGCTCACCATCACAGGTGACAGCTTTACTTGTACCATCACAGCTCAAGGGATACCCAGCAGACAAGCTCACGAACCTTGGAAGGGCAGATTGAGTGAAATGCCAGTGTTTCAATGTCAGGCCGGTACGTATCATCCTTCTCACTTCGGGGTCCATGTTCCGCAAGACACGACAAAGGAGGATTCATGTGGCAATCCGTGGCCGGTTCCATTCCTCAAGAATGGAATTGATGAGACGTCGATTCGAGCTGCATGTGCTCAGGGGTTCACGGCCCTATGACGCCGTTGAGGCTTTCCCGTGGGCCCAATGAATTCCCCGATTGGTTTCAGTCTGAGAACCCCACCAAAGTTTGGTGGTTGAGGAGGGGCAGCCAACTTCCGACAACCAGCCGCAGCGTTGCCCGCGTTGCTCCGTGTCAGAATGACGGGGGCTGTCTGGGCAGAGTGTGCGAGTACCAGGTAGGCAGTCCCTCAAGAGCCGCCTCGCAGCGATCGCGTTCCACAGCAGATTGTCTGCGACTTTGCGCCGTCCGCATTCTCTCATGTATCGAGGCCTATCTGGGACTCGAAAAGCGCAACTTAAGCTTGCGCTGTTCCGCCTCAACATCGAGATCCAGTCTGGAGGGGTTGCACTCACCACAACCTGACACAGACCCTTTGAACATCGCGTCTATCCCGCTGGTGGACACACGGCTCGCTGTCGACCTGCCATGTGCAATACACCACACCATGTGCGGGACTGATTGGCCGGCGACCTCCACTCCCGCCATCAAGCCCACGCTGCATGAAGACCCCGGGTATTGTGGGGTCGCGACTCGCAGTTCACGTTGCTCGGCGGCTGCTGTCAACGCGCGAAGGGTCTCTCAGGGAAGCATGCTGCCGATCGGGTGCCCTTGAGGAAAGCCGGCATGAGTCGGGCTGCTGCTGGTCCTGTTGCTGCTGCCGCTGCCGGACAGATACGTAGCTGGCCACCTATGTACTTGTACACTACAAGCTATATAGCCCATTCCACTACTCCCATCTCTCTCACCCTTCTCTCCTCTTGCCCCCTCCATAGGTTATCACTTTTGCCTTGTGCCCTTTCAACACCCTATCTCCCTCTCAACAGCAATGAGAGAATACCATGGCTTCTCCTGGTGGTAACATTTCGCCCCCTGAGAGCATCATCAGCCCCCAAATCTTTGTTGCTGGCCTTGCCGGTGTACTTTTCTTTACACTAGGCTTCTACCAGCTCTCAAGCAAGCCCCAGCATGATGGCACCGACGACGAGCCGAGCCTCGTCAAGTCGGTCTTGCTCTTCTGCTACAATTGCTTTCTGAAACCGCACTCGCGCGCCGCCAAAGGCGGCCAGCAGGGTGCCCTAGAGTCGTTCTACGCTGGCCAGGCCGGCGCTGTACGTTTCCAAGTCTCGAACCCTTGGAGTATTCATCATTGACAAGGCAACCAGTACGATGTGACTAGGAAAACACTCCTCAAAGGCCGCGAGGACATGCTCGCCCTCGTGGCGGCGCAGCTCCAAGCCAAGGCCGAGAGGAAAGATGGCCACGGCGAGAGGAAGCGCATCTGGGTTGACGTGAGCCTCCACCATCCACCAGACCGTACTCTCCTCGTCAACAACAAGGCTAACAAGATCCTCAGGTTGGCGGCGGCACGGGCTGGAACATCGAGGCCATGTCCCAGTTCCTCGACGTGCCCGCCTTCTTCTCCACCGTCTACCTGGTCGACTTCTCCCCCTCGCTCTGCGAGGTGGCTCGCAAGCGGTTCGCCCGCCTTGGCTGGTCCAACGTGAAGGTGATCTGCGAGGACGCCAAGAAGTTCCGCCTCGAGGACTATGAGAATGGTCACTCGGGAGGCCGGACCACTCCTACGCGCTCCGCCTCGAGCTACTTTGAGCCCCGACCCGATCACGGAGGGGCGGACCTGGTTACCATGTCGTACAGTCTGTCGATGATTGTGAGCAGTCCCAGATGAATCGAAGAGAAAGCGGTGACTGACACTTGACAGCCCGACTACCACTCGGTCATTGACTCCCTGACGTCGCTGCTCTCGCCTCACGGCGTCATGGGCGTCGTCGACTTCTTTGTCCAATCCAAGATTGACGTGAGCTTCCGGAACTACACCGGCGGTCTGGTCGGCCGCCACGTCAACTACCTCGGGCGCACATTCTGGCGCTCCTGGTTTGATCTCGACCGGGTGTCTCTCGAGCCTGGCCGCCGAGACTACCTGGAGTATCGAATGGGAACCATCCTGACTGCCAATCTGCGCAACAACGCGCTGGGGGCAATACCCTACTACATCTGGCTGGGATGCCACAAGAAGCCCTTCTCCTCGTCGAGCTTGCCTCACGAAATCATCGAGCGCATCGACGCGCTCGCCACTGAGTCTCCTTATCTTCTCCCGGCTAACGGCACCAAAACAACGGATGCTCTGACTCGTGCAGTCGAGAGGACGGCGCCAGAGATCCGATCCAAAGCTTTCGACGCTGCCGTCGGAAACCTCTCAGCCAACCTGCCTCTGCCGGCCTTCTTCTACCAGAACCACCACTGGCGCATCTACTACGACGACCAGCTCGAGAAGCACACCCAGTTCAACGACGAGTACATCTACGCCTTCACCTGGGAGGACTCCCGCGTCGACGCGGAGCTGCTCAAGCTCGGCCCGGACGACGTCGTGCTCGCCATCACCAGCGCGGGCGACAACATCTTGTCGTACGCCATGCAGAGCCCCGCCAGGATCCACGCCATTGACCTGAACCCGAGCCAGAACCACCTCCTGGAGCTCAAGGTGGCCGCCTTCACCGCGCTGTCGTACGAGGACTTTTGGAAGATCTTTGGCGAGGGCAAGCACCCGGACTTCCGGTCGCTGCTCCTGTCCAAGCTCTCCCCTCACCTCTCAAGCCGCGCGTTCCAGTACTGGCTCAACAACTCCACCATCTTCACCAACCCCAGCGGCCGCGGTCTCTACGACACAGGCGGCAGCAAGCACGCCATCCGCGTCTTCCGCTGGATCTCGCGCCTCTTCGCCTGCCGCCAGGCCGTCACGGAGCTCCTCAACTCCAAAACCCTCGACGAGCAGCGCCGCATCTGGCACACCAAGATCCGCCCGGCCCTGCTCAGCCCCCTCGTCAGCAACATCGTCGTCAGCTCCGAAGCCTTCCTCTGGGCAGCCCTGGGCGTGCCCAAGAACCAACTCGCCATGATCGAGGCCGACCACGCCACCAGCAAAGCCGTCACGGGCCCCTCCCCCACCGCCAAGCCCACCCGCGCCCACGCCATCTGGCACTACATGGTCAACACGCTCGACCCGGTCATCGAGACAACCCACATCGCCACCGACAATCCGTACTACCACGTCTGCCTGACGGGCGCCTTCTCGCGGGAATGCCACCCGGACTACCTCTCCCGCGAAGCGCACTCCATCCTCAGCAAGCCGGGCGCCCTCGACGGCCTGCGCATCCACACGGACGAGATCGACGAGGTCATCGCGCGCATCTCCCCGGGTACGCTGACCGTCGCCATCGTCATGGACAGCATGGACTGGTTCGACAAGGGCGAGTCTGGATCGGGCCCGGCGGCGAGGCAGATCCGCAAGCTGAACCGCGCGCTGCGCATGGGTGGACGGGTGCTGTTGAGGAGCGCGGCGCGCGAGCCGTGGTATATTCGCGAGTTTGAGGCGCATGGGTTTGTCGGTAAGCAAGTGGGGGATAGGGAGCCCGGGAGGTGTATTGATCGGGTGAATATGTATGCGAGCTGTTGGGTGTGTACCAAGGTGGAGAATCTGCCGCCGCCGACGCCGGGGTTGGAGGTGGCCGTGGGGCAGCAGGGGATTGGTGAGGATTTGAGGTTGTGAGGGCCAGGCATGAGGCTGATGTTGACAAGTGGTGGGATGTGAGGGTTGAGCGGTCGGTTGGTGGGAAGGCGGAGGGCGCTTTCGAGAGGGTTCGGTGACGTCGGTTCAGAAGCTAGGCAACGATAGTGATGATATCCAGAATGGAATTTCTGAGTTTCGAAATGTCGTTGGCGGGTCCCAGGACGACTTATGTCAGATTCTGGTTCTCTGGCATCCAAGGAAAGACAAAGAGCGTAAGTGCAACCGGAGTCATACTCGTTGATTCAATAAATGCATGAAGAGCGTTCAACATGAAGCAGATGGAGTGACGTGTTCGCACATCAAAGCCACCCGTCCTCAACCACCTCAACCCTCAACTCTCGGGAGCGGAAGCGGGAGCGGGAGGGCGGCAGCGGAATATCGGCCAGTGCTTGGGGGAAGAGGTGAGTGATATGTGCTCTGCATGTACGTATGTACAGTCTGGGTCTAAGCCCACCGGCCGTTTCATGGTCCGGCGGAGAGACTCAAACCGGCCGGTTTAAACGCCCCTAAGAGGGCGCACAAACCATCTGCAACTCGATCGATGGGATCTTGCATGAGGCGTCGAGTTTCTGAGTTTTGGAGGACTGTAATTGGCCATTGCCGTGGCTTGAGCGGTGGCCGTCTTACAGTTGTCGGTCTGTCCGAGGCAACCCAAAGGTGTGTTGGTGCAGAGTTGAATGCCGAAAACCTGACGGGGTGAAGGGCGTCGTCGCAGGATGCGGCTGTGGCTTGGATCTGCTGCAGCCTGTTGCAGCGGCCAGCGTTGTTTCCGGAGACACTGCCTGTGGCCCAGACCGAGATTGCTCAGCAAAAGGAAGTGGGGCGATCAGGACCGCCCGAAAAAAAGAAACATTACGGTTACGGACGGGCACCTTACGGAGGTTCGAAAGCATGAGCAGAGGACGACAGAAATCGGCGCACTTAGGGAGTTCTCAGTCGGAAACCTTATATTCTAGATGTGCTTAGTAACACACTTCATTAAGTATGGACAAACACATATCCCGTCCAATATCGCACCATTTCCGAATATCGGGGCGCTGGTAGTGTAGCCGAAATATTACCTTACCTCCGGTATTGTACATTTCGTGCAGGAAGGCGCGGTTAGCCGGCGGCGGGAAGACCCGCTGCCCAATCGTGGCCCGTGCTCTGAGACCCGCTCATTTCCGTCAAGCGCGATGGCCCGCAAGGCCCGCTTGCGGGACACAAGGGAATTGTGTGGCTTGTGCTTCCCATCGAGTCCCTCGTCCATCATCTTCACAGTTCACAGACAAGAGTTTCTGTCGGAAACTGACTACAAAGCTCTGAAACCGAAGGTTAGGAAAGACCCATTGTACAGTAGCTGGCATGGGAACCCTGAAAGTCTGCCTCGTTCAGTTCTTGGTGTAGAGCGCGAGGGAATCTCGTGCTCTGTCCGAGACTGACATTGACCCGTAAGCTCGTTTGCTTTTTGGGAGCTGCGAAAAGCTTCAAGCTCTTGAAACTCAACCAGCGCAGTCACAATTCGGTCAATCAGAGATAGCCGATCTGCCGCCGCAGACGCCAGTAGACGCGACGATCCATCAAAGAGCTGCCAGAACGGCAGGGTCGCAGTGAGGTGGCAGTGCTCGCGAGCGATGTGCCTGATTCATTGGCTGGACAGCCGACGACAGGGGCTGCCACCCGGATCCGATGCTTCCCGCCCGAGGCCTGCCGCTGTGCCTCTCCTCAAACTGTGGCTTCCCGCTGCATCCTGACGTCCCTCACTGATCCTGGACACCTCTGCAGGTTGCAGGCTGCAGGTTGCTGCAGACCCATGCAGCCCCGAGACGTATCTCGTCCCTCATGTTTCTCTCAACTGCATCGAGGTTCGGGGCTCCCTCAGTTGACCGTCCATAACTTAAGAACATGTCGGATCATCGCCACCTCAACATGGCCGAGTTGGTCAACAAGCATACGGCTCGCCAACCTTACAACTGCGGCGTTGGTTGACCATTGACGACGATCGACAACTACCGCCGAGAAGCACGGGACTGAACATCAACACCATCAACATGTCTGCCACCTCATCCTCCCCGCCAGCATCGCCGACGACAATGAGGCCGCAGCATAACTGTATCGAGTGCAAGAGGCTAAAGCGAGCCTGCGACAAGAAGTTCCCTTGCGGAAAATGCGCAAAGTAAGCTTTCCTTCCACCCTGTCATCTCATCATTTTCATGTGCTGGGCTAACCTCTCGCCTCACAGGGCAGGGAAAGTCTGCGAGTACAAAGACCCGTCAGATGACGGCCTGTACGGTCCAATCTCATCCGCCAAAAGCCCCCAATCCGTGGCCTTTGGGACACTCTTGGAGATCCACCACACCAAACCGAAAGTCAAGGACGCCGTCGAGATGTACTTCAACGGCGTCAACACCTGGTTCACCATCATCGAGAGGGCCAGTTTCGAACAGCACCTCGAGAGCAACTGGGACCATCTCTCGGCCGAAGTGAGCGTCATGGCGCTCTGCATGGCCCTCGTTGCCCTCCCAGCCGACGAGAAGCACAGCAAGGGCATGGGGGATCCCGCCTACTCCTCCATCAAGGCCGCGTTGAGCGTTGTTCAGAGCAAGGTCCCCTTGTCGGTTCAACTGCTGCAGGCCGAGCTGCTTGTCGCCCTGTACGAGTTCTCCAACTCGATGCCCCAGCAGGCCTATCTCACACTCGGACGCTGCTTCCAGATGACCAGGATGTTTGGCTGGCACAACCCCGCCTTCTGGTCCAGCGAGAACCAAGCATCCATGGACCGGTTGAAGGAGCTGAAGCTCTACTCCATCCTGTGGTGGGCGATTGTCTATGTCGACTGGTAAGCACCCTCTGCCCGGCACCACATCTGGCAGCAAGTGACTAACCGCGCGGCAGCCTCCTGAACGTCGCGTATCAAGATCAAGTGTACCCGATGCCCACTACCGATGTCGCCCTGGCCACCATCATCCCCCTCCCGGAATTCTTTGATCAGTACCTTTTCGCCAGCCTTCCGTTTCAGTTTGGAATCCAAAATCAGGTGCTCCAGGACCCCAACAGCCATCTTATTGAAGGAATCGTCTTCCCGGAAGCGAACTCGGCCTGGTATCTGAGCCATGTGTTGCAGCGTCTCTCAAGCCCTACGCTGCCGGGCATCGACCCCAAAACGCTCTCGGAGGAGATATGGCAGCACGCTCGGAAAACGGCTTCGGGACAGTGGCGGGCCGGTGATCGAAACGCAGCCGTAGGTACAGATTTCATGTAAGTCTGCCAGTGTGCCGGATCCATACGCGATCGACTAATCTCGCCGTCTTTGCAGAGCCCTGATGAAACTCAACCAACCCGCTCTTCTCGGCGGAATCGACTTCATATCGATGCTCGATCCAACCCTTGACGAAGCTGTCATGGCGATCCGGAAAGTCATTGGAGTTATCCACGACAAGGCCGGCCGACTAGCCGAGTCCGAGGAGCGGCTGAACATGGGAGCTGTCGACCCCTGCTGGGCATTCGCCATGTGCTATGCCTCGCTGCTGCTCATCTCCCATGGTGAGGGCACTCTTCAGGACGCCGGCTGGCGGGACAAGGTCGAGAACATGAGGCGTACTCTCGATAAGGTGTCCAAGAGGTGGAAGATTGCAGGTTCGTGTTTCCCCTAGGTTGTTGTACTGTCGGCCCTGCGGATGTGATGCTGACGTTCGAGCCCAGAACGTTACTGCGAATCGGTCAAAATCGCTCTCGATAACCGTCGTCGCGGTTCATACGCCGAGTGAAGATCAACGCAACCCATAAACCCATAAAAACATCAAAACGGAAACCCACAGAGAAAAAGAGACGACAGGACTTCACTTCTGGGATATGGCGTTTGGTGGATGACGGGTACTTGTTTGGCGCCCTGTTTGGTGGATCGAGATACCCTTTCGGCTTGTTTTTTTTTGGAGGACTTCACTCCTTTTGAGATGGATAACTTTTCCTTGAGATGGATAAATGGGACGGCGGGCGTCAGTTAAGCTTGACGACCTAAGGGAGGGCATACGCAGGAGAGGATAAACGCTCACTTCATGTACGTCGGATGCCTTGGATGAGTAACCAATCGGACTGAGGGGAGGACGTTGGTTCCCTTTGATATTTCCTTGGATAGATAGACAGGGGTAAACTACCTTAGATTTAGTCAGTTTATCATCGTTTTCCACGGGTAGTATTGAAGAGAAGAGTGACAGATCACACTTGCTCTGTTATATCCGCCTGGGATCACCACTAACAGGTCGGAATCGACGGCAACTTGTCGAGATGTAGGTTTGTCTGTCAGTCTGCTGCTGAAGCAAGTTAGTGTCCCCTGAGGGCGAATGAAGGTCATGTAAAACGGAACAAGCGATTGCTCTTATAGGGGGTGGGGGGGAGGGGGGCGCTTGAGAAAAGACATCCAAGGCTTGATCCAGGCAGCGAAGCTGATCGGGTGCACTGCCAGGCCACTTAAGGGGGCGTGTCCAGGGGTGAGATCAGAAATGGCGAGGAACCCGAACGACGAGAGGCACTCTTTAATCGATTCCGGCGTAAGGGTAAGACTCTCAGCCTCATGGAACTCCGACATGCCGTATGAGAAGACGGGACAAGGCCCACGCTGTGACAGGAGTGCCGTAAAGCTGGAAGGAAGGAGCAGGTCATGAACTACATGGATGCTCAGGATTGTTGAGATGCGGAGATCTGTTTCGATTCGAGTTGGCAGCGAGGAGATGCGAAATCTCGTCCTTTGATGCTCTCCGAATGGCAGTAATCAGATCCAAAGGGCCCAAGAGGTCATCAAGACGGAACTGGAAGTTAGGTGCTGCCCCTTATTGTGGGGTGCTGCAAGCCATCGGCCGGCCGGTTGGTGGTTGCACTCGGATCCGTCAGCTTCCGGGAGAGAGCCACAGCTGGAAGCTCGAGGTTCCGACCGAATGGCGATCCGCCAATTGCGAGCACGTGCCCTATCTTGCTGAGCCGAAAACATGCAAGACGAACACGACAGAGAGACATCGCGGCGCAAGGTGCACTCTATCAGATTCACTCGTCCTAAATCCCGCTTAGCTGTACAACTGGGAGCGACCCATTGCCCTTCTCAAGACCACGAGCCGGTCCCCCGACCCATCTTATCCTCCAACACTCACCCTATACACCATATCAACAACAGCCACCGAGAGACAAAGGGGGATACGGTTGACGATAACAACAAGAAAGGGATATTGCGGTTGTCGTAGTAAGGGGTACTGTCTAAGTCATAACAGAATAACCCCCGCCCAACTCGCCCTGCTCTTTCCAATACTCCACTCCATCACCCATTCAAGTCCTCCTGCTTCCACCTCATGCGGTCCAGATGCGCTTGATAGTCTCGGTAATGCCAACATCAGTCGTCTCAAACTCGTACAGGGCCAGGCCGACGACGGCGGTGGCGGCGTTGAGGCCCCACATGAAGAGCTTGCGGGCGCGCGGCGTCCGGTACTGGGGCACGTAGTCGATGATGATGTTCTGGAAGCCGGTGTGCGAGTGGATGAGGATGGTGGCGCAGAGGATGGCGTCGAGCGTCGGGTTGAGCGAGCCGGCCGCGAAGGGGGCCACGGTGAGCGGGATCAGGGACCCGGCCACCAGCCGGTCGAAGGTCCAGTGATAGGACCCGTGGGAGGGCGAGGTGGGTGGTACGGGGGCGGCGTCGTTTACTAAATGTCGGGGGGTTCTTGGGTTAGTCGTCTTGGGTCGATGGCTGGGTGGGTGTTATGGAACTCGGCGGGGAAATGCGCTCATACCTGTGCCTTCGACGCGCTCTGCTCGACTGGTTAGCAATGGCTTATCTACTGCCAACGTATTAAACCAATCCAAGGGATACGTACGGGGAAGAGGGGGGAGCAGATCCCTCCGGGCAGTGGTGTGGAAAGTCGTTGCCCTGGCGGCATTGACGATGACGCTCTGCTGCGAGGACGGCCGGGCCGAAGCAACCTGCCGCAGCAGCGAGGAGCGAGCAATCGAGGCCATTGTGTGTTGCGGTGCACAGTCAATTGGTTATACGGGCCGCGCTGCGTCGTTGACTGCTTCGGGGCTGACTACCTGGAACCGATAGGTGAAAGCGACGACAACGGAACAACGGGAGTCCCGCGAAAATGGTTGCCGAAACGGCGCGCTGCTGATTCCTCGGCAATCGGAAGCTGCGTCGCCCAATCGCCTTGTCGTCGATGTCAGCCGAGAGGACCCACCGGGCACCCGCCGGTCGAGCTCGGGTCGGAGGGGATTTTCTTGGTTCCGACAGAGACAGGTGGCCCTGAAATTGTGGGCCTTCAAGCTTGGCACTCTGGACCCTGGTCCAAAATTTGGGAGCATCGCGATCTTCGACGCGCATCACGGCAACCGACGACGAGCTTGGCCCCCTGCGACAAGACACCGATTCCGCCGGTTCCCCTGCACGAGATAGGATGTCTGGGAGCGGCATCTAACATACTCCGACTCATTGAGCCAATTCGGAGGACAACCGCGGCAATGGCGCCGTCACTGGCGCTCTCCGTCCGCAGAGGCACAGTCTGTCGCAGCTGCCTCATATCATGCGCCAAGGGACTTGGGCCCGTTCAACGCAGGCACATCACACAGAACTTCCTGAGGAAAACGGCAGAGGCAGAAGAGCAATGGCAGGAATGGGCAAAAGAGATTGAGGAAGGGAAGCGGCAGAACTTTTGGGACATGCTGGAGGAGCGGGGATATGTGAAGGACACAGCCGGGTACGTCGCATTGCTCCCATTGCGGGCATTTCCAACGGAGCTCTCGGTGGCTGACAGTCTCACAGGACGCGGGAGACAATCCGCGAGCTCATGAGGAGGAAACGGATAGGCGCCTATGTCGGTGTCGACCCAACTGCGAGCTCGATGCACGTCGGCCACCTCCTCCCTCTCATGGCGCTTTTCTGGATGTACATGCACGGATACGCGTCTTTTACACTTCTCGGCGGGTCGACAGTCAAGATCGGCGATCCCACAGACCGGCTAAAAGACCGCGATGTTATCAAGAGCGCCGACCTGGCCATGAACGTGACCAAGATGCATTTTCAGATGAAGAAGCTCTGGGTCAACGTGGAATATCAAGCCAGGCGATTTGGCTATCAAAAGGAGTGGGCATGGAAACGCGGCGTGGTCAACAACAACACATGGTGGAACTCGCTACCCATGCTGGAGGTCTTGAAGAGGGCTGGCAGGTCGATGCGTATCGGTCCGATGCTGTCGCGCGACACGTGAGTCTTGACCCGCCGCTTTTACGCTGTCTTAACTAACCTCGAGTCTAGCGTCAAGCGCAAGATGACAGAAGGCGACGGCGTCTCCTTCGCTGAGTTCTCGTACCCCATCATGCAGGGTTATGATTGGTGGATGCTGCTCAAACAGCACAAGGTGCAAATGCAGATTGGCGGCTCGGATCAGTACGGCAACATTATCAGCGGCATCGACGTCGTCAAGGCGGTCCGGGACAGCGAGCCGGATCCGAACCTGCGTTTGCCTGCCGATGGCCCGCTCGACGACCCGGTCGGGTTTACTGTGCCACTCCTGACGGACTCGTCTGGCGCCAAGTTCGGGAAGAGCGCTGGAAACGCTGTCTGGCTTGACCCGTTCATGACAAGCACCTTCGATCTGTACGGATACTTTGTCCGGCGGCCGGATGCGGACGTCGAGAGGCTCCTCAAGCTCTTCACCTTCCTGCCCTTGCAGGAGATCCAGCAGATCATGGCCGAGCAGAACCAGGACCCGTCCAAGCGCGTCGCGCAGCACCGGCTCGCCTACGAAGTCGTCACATTAGTGCACGGAGAAGCCGCGGCGAAGGAGACACAGCAGCAGCACCGCAACATGTACAGCAAGGGCGGCCCAAAGATTCCAGATCTGATCTCTGAGCTTGGCGAAGAGTACCAGGCGCCAGAAGGACACCCGACGACCCCGAATAACGCACCCAAACTCGACATGATCCTCCCCGAGTCCCTCATAATGGGCAAGTCAATTGGCCGCATCCTGTTCGCGGCCGGCCTTGCCGACAGCGCCAAGTCGGGCCACCGGCTCGCCGAACAACAGGGCGCTTACATCGGCGGTCTGCCCGGCCGCAAGGTCGGGCATGGCGAGCCCATGGACCCGTCGCAGCTCACCTGGAACCCCATCAAGCTCTGGTACCCGCAGGAAACCCTGAAATACCTGATTGACGGCAAGCTCCTCATCCTCCGCAAGGGCAAGCACAACGTGCGGATCATCAAGATGGTCAGCGACGAGGAGTACAAGGCGTCGGGCCAGACGTACCCGGGCCAGCCGTACACGGGCCGGCTGCGCGCCATCCGGGAGCTCATGAATTCGCTCAAGGCGGGCAAGACGACGCCCGAGGAGGTGAGGCAGACGCTGCGGAACGAGGAGATGAGGGAGGAGCAGGAGGCCTTGACGCTCAAGTTCCCCAAGGAGAAGAGCGACCTCGAGATGAAGCTGGAGGCGCAGCTTGAGGAGCTGCTTAAGGAGGCGCAGGCCAAGGAGGGGGAGTCTAAGCAGGAGTAGGAGGAGTCGGAATCCTCTCTTAAGGATAAGCAGGACGGGAAGCGAGCATGATAGACTTGGCGGACTCGTAAGGCTCATGCGGAGAGCGAGCTTTGTCCGCAACCTCTGTACCATACATGCCGGCCCCTCGAGGTTTCGGCGATATAAACTGTACCATACAAAACCCACTAGACATGTACCATACCACCTCACCTATACAAGACCGTCAAATCCCCCGCCGGCGCGGGGAAACTCTTGAGCTTATCCATAATCTCAGCATCCGTCAGGTTCTGCTCGGTAACGATCTGGTCAAACGTGTGGCAGCCGTCGGTGTACTTTTGCAGCGGGTCGCCGCCGGCCACGGGCCGCGCCTGGCCCGTCGCCAGCGCCGCCAGGTACTGCTTGGACACGACGTACTTGTGCACGCGGTACAGGCAGCCCTTGATGACGCCGAACTGCACCAGCCGCCGCACGTCGACGAAGCGCAGCACGTCGAAGCCGGCGTCCATGTGCCCCTTGAGCCACTCGGTGACGGTCTTGCCGACGCAGAAGGTGGTCATGAGTTTGATGAGCATGTAGTTGGAGATGCGGTGGCCGTGGGCGGTGGTGCTGTTTTGGGTGCTGTCGTCGGTTGTGCCGTCGTCACCGCCCTGCCCGGATCCCCTGGAGCCTTCCCGGTCAGACCCCGCCGGTTGCCCGCTACTGCTGGAGCTGCTGTTGACGCCGACGCAGACGTAGTTGGCGCATTCGTCGATCATGCCGCCCACGTTGGCGATGAAATCGTGTATCCCTGGCCGAGGCGCATAGCAAGCGCCAAAAAAGAACATGTCCAACAAGAGAATGGTGTCGTAGTAGAGCAGGTGGCGCAGGGCGAGCTTCGTCAGCTCGAGCGAGACATCGGCTTGAAAAGCAATGCGGCGCACGTCCGAGACGCCGTCGATGTGGGCGATGACGCGCTGCAAAGTCAAATCCCAGGTCGGGTCGACAATGTCGGCAAACTTCATCTTTGCGACGGGCACGTGCCAACCCTTGACCTCGGGCGGGGTCGGGTGGTGCGGGAAGAGCTTCATGTTGATGGTGTTTGCGTCGTCGACGGGGATCATGCACTCGCCGTAGTTGTTGAGGTCTTCTTTGACGATCTCGAGGAGCGACTCGATCGGCCGCCTGCTGCTGCTGGCTTCAGGTTGGTTGCTGGTCTCGGCGGCGGCTGTGGCCCCCTCGACGTCCTGGCTGAGGTAGCCGCTCTGCTTCTCCATCTCGGCGAAAGTGACGGCTAGCCGGCGCACGACGCGCTCGTAGGGGACCTGGTCGATGTCGTTCTCGACAACCAGGCCGAAGTTGAAGATGAACTCGTTGCGGTAGTAACGGGGGCTGGGGATGGACACGGGGAAGCCCAGGACCGTGTACTTGCCCTCCGGGTCGGCGACGGTGATGTAGCGGTTGCAGAAAGCCTGGCGCGGGATGATGTACTCCTGCAGCACGCTGAAGTCAAACAGCGGCGGCTTGGTGGTGCTGGCGCCGGGGACGGGCACGATGCAGCCCGGCGGGCTCTGGGCCACGATCTTGGTCCCTGGTCTGCGTTAGCATTGTTCGTCATGTGTGTAAAGTATTGAGGAGATACCTTCTTGGGGAAAGAAGCGGGCGTAAAATATCCCCTGGATCATGGTGGAACTGGCTGTCTCTCAGCGGCTTTCATGTCGTTGAACTCGGCTCACATTCCAGGTCGGCGAGAGCGATTTGTCTCCGTGTTGAGTCGAAAAAATACCTTACAGACCTTACATCAACTGAGAGTCTCCATACCAAATTGGATACCTAATGACATGGAAATCAAGTTGAGGTAAGGAGTTGGGTTGGTGGTGATGGTGCAGATGCACGAAATGTGATGAGCTGAATCGCGTCGTCAAACGAAGGGCAACTGAGATGTGAGCTTGGGGTACCCTAACCCTGTACTACATCTCCAAACTGCTTCAACGTCGATGTTTTTTCAAGTTCCCGCCTTTGTGATCATCGCCGCGACAAAGGAAAAATATGGATGCGTACTCAAGTCGAACTTATGGGCAGGTGGCTGAAGGGGGAAACCTCACCGCGAGGGATTATGGACAGTCAGGCACCCTAGACTTAACCGCACGCGACAACCACCCACCGCTGCGCCATCCATTGGAGAGAGGTGTTGATGTTCTGAACGTGCGGTTCGACTTGTTATCCCGGGGTTTTTTCCATCTCAAATGTTGCGTGTGCCACACTCGCACTTCTCAGCCATCTCATTTCCCCTTCCTGCCACTGCCAATGCCGTCAATGGACAACCCTTACTCGCACATTTTCCCTGATCTAATGGCGGGTTGACACAGCGATGAAAAATTCTAAGAGAGACATCGCACGGTTCAAGCAGATTGGAGAACCAAACGTCCATGGACACCGTGAGGCAGCCGCTCAAGCGCATGCCCCTGGCCCCCAAGTCAGTGAGTAGCCCCCAAATTGTGGCTCAGTTTTGTAGACCGGAGCAGGTACAAGAAGGAAGCTGGGCAACCAAACGAAGTAACAGCAGAGTGGAGGATAGGCAATGGATTGGTGAGATGTTACAGTATAATTGGGTAAGACGATAACCCTAGGTAATATGGTACGGCCCCCAAGTCTCCTGCCTAGCGGACACTGTCCTTGTCATATCCACAACTACCGGACATGTAAACAACACCAGAGGCTGTGTGTAGTATTCTAGACGGAAGATACTGCCTGCAGTGCCGCTAAATGTCACATCCAACTGCTCCCATCGCTTGTTGTTCAGCGGTCATCTTGATGTTGAAGCCGAGGTGCTCCGGAGCCAAGTCGGACAGGGGGACGCTGGGAAACGTCTATATAAAGGAGAGGCAAAGCTCCCATCAGTACCGGCTTGAACTTATTGTATACATCGAGTCAAGCTCACCCTGATATCCAAGAATAAGACCCCCAAGCCTCCAACATGGTCAAACTCGCTCTTCCCCTGGCCGCCGTGGCCATGATGGCCGTGTCCGTCGCCGCTGTCCCTGCCGCTACCTCTGGCACCACCTTCTCCTTTGCGCAGTGGGTCGAGGACATCATCGCGCACCCCGACACGGCCCTGTCAGTCGACGAGGCCGTCGCCGCAGCCCACGCCGCTGAGGTGGTCGGCTCTGCCGCCGGCCTCAGCAAGAGGGCCACCTGCAACCAGGAGCAGATCGGCTGGAGGCGTGCCAATGTCCGTCCCCCCTTTCCACCACCTTGCCCATCGCATCCGATGCTGACAGAGAAAACGCAGGGCCGAGAGGCCGCCGCGTGCGTCGACTGGCTCGCTCGCAAGGGCCTGGACGGAATCGACTGCGGAGTCCCGTCCGACAGGAACGAGGTCCAGATGTGCGCCAGCGGCAACGCCGAGATCACCGCCAGCAAGCTCTCCCTGCCCAACGTCCAGCAGTCGGCAAACTGGCAAGTTTATACCGTTATTTTCCGGCCCGAGGAGTGCCTCAAGAAACTAACACGGCTCGACAGCAACGACGTCGCTCGCACTGCGGGCAAGATCTTTGACAGCTGCTGGCGCTCGGACGACACCCTTGTCGGCAGCGAGGTGTGCATCACCAACAGCCGGATGCAGGTCAATATTCGCGGGCTTTGAGCCCTCAATTTCTGGGGAGCAAGGTTACTGTCGGGATGATAGAAGAACTAGAACAAGGTCAAAATGAATCTGTTCTGCAAGAAATCGGTCAGTGTCATATCCAGAGACAGCACACAGGCTTGCCAACATACACCTACAAGTACATCCACCCACATCACCCATCAACCCCCCCAGTAGGCGTGACATCCCTCTTCCCAAACCTCGCCCCCAGCCCGCCAATATCCCTCCTAAAGAACTTGCCAATATTCTTCAAATTCTCATTAATCGTCGCCTTCTCCCCCTGCACCCCACCCGCACCCGCACTACTGCCCGCCAACCCAGGCGCAACCACCGCCCCCGTACTCGTCCCCATCCTCTCCACCCCATCCCTCGCAGCATTCAACAATTTCTCCCCCAGCGACGCAGCATCAAACCTCCCCTGCAACCCCACAACACCCACACCCCCAACCGCCTGCGCCGCCACCGCCGCCGCAGCAGCAGCACTCCCACCACCACCCCCTACACCACCACCACCACCACCACCCACCCCACCACCAAGCGCCGAACTCGCCATCAGCGGCGTAAGCAAAGGCGAGCTCTGCACCAGCTGCTGTTGTTGGCTTTCCCGGTGTATGGCAAACAGCTCCATGAGATGCGGCTGGTCCTGCTTGCGCACGCCCTTGAGCTCGAGGATCTTGCGGAAGTTTGTGTCGGAGCGGTCGCCGATGTGGATGAGATAGGCCTGGACGAGGCCCTCGGGCGGGGAGGGGCGGACCTGGAGGGTCTTGAGGAGGGGGTCGATGCGCGTCATGGATTGGTTGACGCGTTTTATGAAGGCGGCGGGGGGTGCGGGGTGGTGGTGTTGTTGTTGGGGTGAGGTGGTGGATGAGGTGGAAGAACGGCCGTTGGTGGTGGTGGTGGTGGTGTCGTGGTAGGAGAGGAGGTTCTCGAGGGATTTGGTCAGGACGTATTTGTCGAGGAGCATTTGCTCGGCGCCGACCTCGCAGACGGGGCGGCATTGGACTACGTTGTGGATGTAGGCCGTGGCGAGGTGCTCGACCAGGTTGTCGCAGAAGGCCCGGGCGTATTGTTGTTTGATGACGAGCGGGAGGATCTCCTTCGCCTTGCCGTTAACGTGCTTGAGGAGCTCGCCGACGTACGAGCTGTGGTCGCTGACGCTCTCCATGCGGCTCCAGTTGGTGTTCTTCATCTCACGCCAGGCGCCCTCGCAGTCGAGCTCGACCTTGGCTACGAGCGCCATGACGGCCGCGCTCGCGACGCCCAGGAAAGCGTCCGACTGGGACGACAGGTCCACCTTGGATGCCATGTCCGGGTCGATGCGCTTCTTGATGCTCTCTTCCAGCTGGTTGGCGTTGATGTGCCAAAAGTCTGCCGTGTTCAAAACAAGGATGATGTCCTGCAAAGGGGGCCCCTGTGCCCCGCCACGCTGCAAGAAGCCGACCAGGACTTGTTGCGCGTACTCGTCGAGGTACTTTGCCAACGTCTTGCTGAGGTCGAGCAGCCGCTCCCCAGTCGACAGCTTGGCGCATTGAGAGAGCGTAAGCTTGTAGAAGTGGAACAGCTCGATGGCGGATGTGATGACCGCTTGTGGAGAGAACTCCTCATCGGCAGGTATGAGCGGTTGCGTCTTGTATTTCGGAATCATGGCCGCCAGCGCTCTGTCCTGCGACTCGACCCACAGGCTCAGATATGGCTCAAAGGCAGCCGAGATGGAGCCGTTGAAGTTCTGTATCCGGTCGTCGGCCGAGCTCAGCGTGTCAATGCTGGCGCGCGGCTCGCTCGCGAACCTCCGCTCCAGGCTCTGCTCAAAGTCCATCGTCTCCTGCAAGCAGCTGAGCAGCAGGTTCACGTCGAGCTTGGCCCCGTCTATCCTGCGCATGCTCTTCTCGAGGATGCCCTTGAAGTCCTCCCGCGTGCCGTCGCAGAAAGCCATGGCCAGGGTCTCCCCAACACGCCAGTGGGGCGGGAAGAGGGCGGCGTGCTCCTCCTCGTGCGACTTGAGCATGCGCTTGAACCAGGCATAGCGCCGCCCAATGTTGTCAAGGCTGCCGGCCTCGTCGTTGCCCCGGAAGACCTGGCGGTACTCGCGGAGCTCCGTGTTGACGTACCACGTCACCAGCCTCGTCTTGGCGTGGTCGCCGAGGGCATCCATGACCAGGCAGGCCTCGACCAAGACGCCGCGGCGGGCAGCCACCTCCCCCTTGGCAAAGGCGATCTCAAAGTCCTCGCAGACCTGCTCAAGCAGCTCGCGCTGCAGCTCGCTGACGCCGCGGCTCAGCACGGCAATCTGCTCTATGCTGCGGTAGCTGTTGAAGTGGCGCATCAGCTGCAAGACAGCCTGCAGGAGGCCGGCGCACTCGCGGTACTGGCGGGCGCGGGCGAGGCCGCGCAGCTGCTCGTAGGCGGTCGTCAGCATCTGCAGGCGCTTCAGGGCGGTCATGCTGAGAGTGAGGTTGCGCTTGGTGCCGTCGAGGCGCTTGATGTCGGCCGTCATGGTGGTGATGTCGCGCTCGGTCTGCAGGGCGCGGCTGCGCACGCTCTCGATGCGCTGGAAGAGCGAGGCCAGCTCGGCCTGGGCCGACTGCATGCGCTCCAGCGACGAGTCGGGCCCGTAGGCCTGCGCCGTCTCGAGAGACGCGATGGACCGCGAGAGGCCATCTTTGTGGCGCTGGATGGTCGACGAGACGCGGGCAACGGAGGAGACGGTGGACGGGTGCGAGAAGAGCAGGTTGAGGTGCGCGATCGGGTCGTACTCCACTGGAAGACCGGGAACATGTCAGTTTGGGGATTCAAATAGTTAAGATCCAGGGCGAGTCTGTATTCTGTGTTCAGTGTGAGGGAAGTGCCATTACCTGAATCAAGGGACAGAGATTCTGCAACAGCGATGTTCATGGTGCGTCTGATTGTGAAAGCTGGCCCTCGCTGTTAAATGTCCCGAGCAGGTTGGTTGATGGGACATTTAAAGGAACCGGAGCCCCTGACGGTGCTGCTGTTAAGGATGCCAAGCAGTCTGTAATATTACTGGGTACGGTACCGTAATTTAGATATGGAGTACCTAGAAGGGGATCGCCGTCTGGCAGTACCAGCCTTGCCGGCCTTCCCCTGACTTACGAGCACATATGGCAGGAAAAATCAAGCCGCAGCAAAGTCGAGCCCGACTACTCCTCCAACACAGTGGTATTGTCTGCTCCTGCACGTCCAAAATTGTTCATGGAAAGAACAGGCTTACAAATGCTTACCGGGTTAGGGTTAGAGGCTAGGTCAGTGCGGGACCGAAGGGACCCACCGGCCCCAACCGC
This sequence comes from Chaetomiaceae sp. PF1801, assembly GCA_023628475.1. Classification (NCBI taxonomy): domain Eukaryota; kingdom Fungi; phylum Ascomycota; class Sordariomycetes; order Sordariales; family Chaetomiaceae; species Chaetomiaceae sp. PF1801. Next base: position 64,365 of record JAMAKQ010000025.1, read on the forward strand.
GCTGCAACACACCTGCAGCCTGAGCTCCGATAAGAGATCTCGATGCAGCTATCGACATGATCTAGAAACAACATCCAACCAAACTTCGGAAGGTCGATCTGGGCATACCATTGTTGCACGCCTCGAGTTTGACAACACGCGAGCCATGATGCTGCAACAGACATCATGGACACATCTGCCGCAGCCTCGACGCTGACCCGGCAGCGCATCAGCGTGGCTGTCTTGTCGCTCGCCGCGACCGCGACCCTGGGCTACTTCTGCTACCGCGTCTACAACCCTCCGCTCCCGGAGCCCCTGCCAGACCGTCGCCTGCACCGGAGCAACGCCATCCGCCACCGCAGGCGCTCGGTCCCCGATGTCGTCCACAGCCACGGCCGCGAGCCCTCCGAGGCGTCCACCACCTCGGTCGAGTCCCACGCCGATGAGAACGTCGACGTTAACACTGTCCGCCCCTTGAACGACGCCGAAACCGTCGCAGACGAACATGTGCTCGAAGACAACTGGTACGATGACGACAACAACCAGTTTGGCGGCCAGCACCAGCGCGCCGGCCAGAACATCGTCAGCCTGCTCTTCCGCGTCTCCGAGGACAACGCCCGCCGCAACGCCTACGTCCACCGCGGATGCCAATGCAACGGCTGCGGCATCACGCCGATTCGCGGCATCCGCTATCGCTGCGCCAACTGCACCGACTTTGACCTCTGCGAGACGTGCGAGTCGCAGGGCCTGCACACAAAAACGCACATTTTCTACAAGATCCGAGTCCCCGTCCCGCGCCTCGGCTCCCGTCCGCTGCAGCCCGTGTGGTATCCTGGTGACCCCGAGAACTGCCTCAGACTGCTTCCCAAGCACCTGATGGCCCGGCTGTCCAAGGAGACGGGCTTCGAGCGCCCCGAGCTGGAAGCTCTTTGGGAGCAGTGGACCTTCATGGCCAACACCGAGTGGCGCGAGGACCCGGACGAGCTGGGCCTGGCTATGGACCGCAAGACCTTTGAGCGCTACCTGGTGCCCTCGGGCGGCTACAGGCATATGTCTCCGAACCTCTTGCACGACCGCATGTTTGCCTTCTACGACGAGAACAACGACGACCTCATCGGCTTCTCCGAGTTCCTGCACGGCACCGCATACCGCAAGCAGAAGGACAGGCTTCGCAAGGTGTTCAAGGGCTACGACATTGACGGTGACGGATACATCAACCGCCGCGACTGCCTGCGCCTGTTCCGAGCCTACTATGTCGTCTTTAAACACATGCACCGGGACATTCTCGACGGCCTCGATGATCAGGTTATGGGCTCCACCGAGGTCGAGCAGCTGGTGACTAGCAGACAACCGCTGAGCAGCTTGTTCGGTCGAGAGGGCGGTTTCACTCAAGCCGACACCGACCGCCCGATGCAAGGCAAAGTCATTAATCTAAACACAGGCGAGGTCCACATTACTGATGGGGCCGCCAGTGCCTTGAACGAGGACACGCCCGACACCGCCGATCGCCAGTCGGTTCTGACCAGCGTCTTCACCAGCCAGTCTCACGTGGCCGAGAGTCTTTTCATGCCCGTCCTGGATAACCCGCGACCGGCCGGCGAGAGAACCTCAGGGATAGAGTATCTGAGCGGTCTTCTGAACCCGCCAACTAGGATCAGCGAGCTGCCAGCACTGCTCCTTGGCGAGACTCGTGATGGCGAAGACTTTCTCGTCGTCGTCAATGGCGGGGGCGGCCAGCGTGGAGGCGGCGACGGGCAGGAGATAAGGGCTGGCGATGGACAGGGTGAAAATGGCGGCTCAGGGTCCGGAGAGGACGGAGCTGGAAACGGAGCCTCGGACAGCGGAGAGGCCGGTCAAGATGAGTCGGCGCGGCCGCGGGCCTCATACCGGGTTGCTTCGAGCCGTCGCCTGAGGGCGAACGCGCGGAGAAAGCTGTTTGATCGTTGGAAGCGAAGGCAGTTCTACCTGGACGAGGAGGAGGGCGGACAGCCCCCCGACGACTGGAGTGACGACGATGACATTCTCGCCAATCTCAACAGCTCAGCCGACTCCAACGCCGCTCAACCTGCCCTGTCGTCGCGGTCTCGGTCATCGTCCAAGGTCCGATTCGCCGAAGACACCGACGACTTTGACATTAGGTCCAACCCTTCAACATCCTCGAGGAGCGTTCCCGAGAGATGGGGCGGCATGGAGATCCCCGACGCCGAGAGGGACGTCGGCAAGGAGATCTTCTACCAGGTCAGCCAGCAGGCCTTCAACGAGATCCTCGACACGCTCTTCAAGGCGAAGGAGGACCTCGCCGTTCAGGCGGCCGAGACCAAGGAGCTGCGCGACAAGTACAGGCCCGTCTTCGGGTCGCTCAACCCCGACGAGGAGAAGGAAGCCGAGGCCAACCTGGATTCTGGGAATACAAAGTCTCCCCGAGACCAGACGTTGGAGGAACTGCTTGCCGCCACCGGCTATTCGATCAATCCATCTGCTGCTTCGCATAGCAACACCAGGACCGAAGGTGAAGAAGAGACGAGCGATGACGACGATGATTCCATGCCTCCGTTGATAGCAGAAGACGCCGAGGTCGGACAGCCCTCTTCTACCGAACCCGAAGTCTACCGCGACCCTACTCTGCCTCAGTTCCGCCCCAACGCAGAGTCAGTATCCCACGACCAAAGCCGACCTGTAGCATCCACGTCTTCTACAAACCAAGACAACCCGGACAAGAACGCCCAGCCATCCTCACCACCAACCGCCTCTCAAAAGTCTCCCGACTCAACAGCCAAGACAGCGCACAGCAAAACCCGCGCCGCCTCCCCCAGGAAACCCATCCCGCGCAGCACCCTCCTCAACTGGAAGCGCCTCGACCTCGCCGAGGAGGAGGCCAAAGCCCGCGGCGGGTGGGGCAAGCTCAGCTTTGAGGAATTCGAGCGCATCTACAAGTCGGCTGAGGCGAGCGGTGCCCGGTTGGATTATTTGGGGACGTGGATCGACTTTTGCATTCCGTCGACTTAGTGGCGACTCAGTGGAGTGCGAGGGGGTTGAGGTTGAGGCAGAAGCAGGGGCTGGGGGTTGTGTGGTGGGGTGAGCCTGAGGAGGATGGGCTGGGAAGAGCATCTTTATTAAGAGGATGATGGAGAGGTATGAGTATTTTTAGACTTGGGGTATGGCTCCTCAAAGGTAGTGTGTATGAGTTTGGGGTTTAATGGAGAAGGGATTGAGGAGTGGCTTTTCTAAGTTTAGCGGCTTCAGACGGATAGAATACCCAGGTTGTTATACCCTGAGAGGGTTCTTTGAGATTTTGGTTTCAACGGGCGATAGGTGAATGCACGCTTGCTGCTGTCGCCCGTTCCAGAACTCGTTACTCCCACTGCATAAGGCCTGGTTTCTCTCTGTTATTTTTGCAGTCATAGTTTGGCCAAAAGGCAAAAACTGAGAAAAAGGGGCGGTAAACAATGCGCACGGACATGACTCGGCATCCCCAGCAACCGAATCACCGCCATCTCAGGGGTGTTGGCAAGGCAGGCCGAGTGCAAACGCCTGAGAGCGGCGGTGTGACTGGATTCTGTGAAGCTGTAATGTGCTTTTTCCATATATTCCTCGTGGGGTTTGTTAGTTGGAACGTCCAGGGTTCAATATTGAACCTTGCATAGTTAATGCTCTTGTACAATACACCCCTAGATATTCATGGCTGGGCAGCAGAATAACAATCAGTTCTCAAATTAGTTACATGCTTCTACTCTACAGTAATATAGTTTTGATTGTCTTCAACGCCTTGAACTGCCAGTCAGGCTTTCGTGGCTTTGTGTTGATGAAAGAATCAAAACCCTCGCGGGTGCTGCACTGCTTGCAGTGCTTGGTCCATTGGTAGGTGCCCGCCGCCCGGGATGCCACACAGGTGACTTGAAAACGCCCATCGCCTCTGGATTGTGACAAGCTGCGCACTTCAATCTAGAGATTGCCGCATAAACTTGGCAGGTGTGATATAATGCCCAGTCGTGGCTCACCACCGTCCTAGATAGTTCGAGTCACTGGACGACGTGGTCCGATGACAACTTGACATCCGCCAGTAGAATGGTTGTACCTCGTATGCCCATGGTACTTCCTGTGGACTCGGGGTGTGTGAGGCGTTATCGCGCACTTGAGAACACAGGTGAGCGCCCCTTGACTGGTCAGCTCTGATGCAAGTTGGCGGAGATCTCGGGGGTGATTCTCCGTCGACCACCTTCACAGAGATGTTTGGCGGGCATGCTCGGCACCGTTGGGTGACGAAACTTCCGAGAAGGTGGCAGGACAATGTGACAGTGTCTCGGCCGTGAAGAAGTCAGAATGTGACCGAATGTGATCCTGCAGTTCCCGACCAAGGCTGTCGTCATCGGACTGCTCGGCATCGTTGAAACAGGCAAATGGCCGATCGATCTCATGCTGCTGGCAGTGATGGGATCGCGATAGGAGAATACTGAGCCAATCAAAGCTGGAATTCTGAAAGTGGAAGTTGACAAGCGCTTTGGTTTTACAGACGTCCAAGACCTCTGGCTTTGTGTGGGCGTCGCCTGTGTGATGCAAAGGAGGGGGATGGGTGTCGATAGGTGGGTGGCGTCTTGACATGACCGGGAGCAAGCAAACGCGCCCGCTCAGCGTATCAAACGGGCGAACGGCAGAAACATCGGGAGCCTTGATGAACTGACGAAACATCTTCCCCGCCAACCAACCCCCTCACTCAACCCTCCCTCCATCACACCCGTCCGGGCCTTGTCCGGGGACAGTGTGCCTGAGGCGGGCTGCCTCGTCTTCGGCAGGAGAGCATCTCGAGATGGGCTGGGCAGATCGCAGCCGAGAGCGTGAGGAATTGTGACAGATACGGGCATGTAAGAGACGGGCCGATGGCGCGTGGCTGAGCAGTGGCGAGGAGGAGGTGGTGTGTGCCGCGTGTTCAAGTGCGGTTGGCAGTCTGTGGCCTGGCCCAGGCAAACTTCCAACGGCATCGTGAGATGCCTGGTTCTATCGTCAGCGTAATTGACAAAAAAAAACAAAGAAAGTTAGGTCTGTACTTGCTCCAGAAGATATTTCCTCCCTCGCCTTTTCAGTCCCCGGTACGGATACGGGGGTTATGGTGGGCAAAATCGGTGGCAGAGCCAGGAAGGCAGGAGACAGACGCGGACCGCACCCCGGCACCGAGGCTGAACTCAATCCAGTTCTCGAGCCAGTTGTAATTGTTTGCTGTTGGGGGGACTCGAAGGAAAGACCAGGGCAGAGGCGCCTCACCTGCTCCCAACTTGGAAGTCGCCGACCAGGGCACCCGGCCCGTCCGATCCAGGCAGCCCGGGAAAACACTTCCATTTTCATCGTGAGTGCCTTCCATAAATCGATGACAGTTGGCGCTTGAGCTGGCCAATAGACGGCTCGGAGAACAGGATTTCAAATCACCGACTTCGAAGCTTCACGGTCGTGGTTGCCGTTGCAGTCCCAACATGGTAACTTTGGGACTCATCCCGCCAGGCTCCAGCCTCGACAATCGTTGGCCGCATTGAACTCGAACTCTGGACAATGCGCCTTGTTTTCTTTTCAACACAAGGGTGTACCCAAGGCAGTCTCTCGAAGCGTCAAAGCTCGGGCCCTTGTCGTCGACGGCAGCGAGGATACCCGCCCAGGATCTGATTACGCGCCAAACTTGCGAGTTGCGATATCCCCGCCTTGGATAAATCCTTGCTTCGACTGTGCCCCGAACCCGCAGACAGCTCGAATCATGTTACCATCGACCCATGTGCGGCCATCGGATTCCAACCAGGTGATTCGGGTCGCCGTCCCGAGCGAGAAACTCGGATACTATCACCGAACAAAAACGAAACCGCGCCAGAGAACGGTAACAACCGTAACAAACCCAGAAATCGCCGCACACCATTCTGCCCAGCCGCTGCCGTTCGGCTGTGCCACAGAGGATGTTGCAATCCCCAGTCTGCGCCCTTACGGTATGAGCTCTGCTCCATGATCTGCTGGCAGCCTGGCACCGGTGTGCTATTTTTTTCACTCAGACATCACACGCTTGTTTCCCCTGCAGGAAGGGGGAATTGAGGGAACCAACACAATAGCTCCACAACAGAAATGTGCATTGATGTTGAGCTGACAGGCCAGATGTGGCTGGCGGATGGGATCCGGGGGGTTGGTCCACCGACCAAGTCGACTTGTTGGCTCTCCTCGAGAGGATTGTGCGGACCGCAACGGCGCAAAGTGTCTTCCATTTTCCAGAGACACTGAGACAGCGACCACCAACCGTTTGAGTGGCTAATACGGTAGTTGTAAAGCACCGACCGACGTGGCTACGGAGGCTTGACAGACAGAATTGGTCCATTGGACAGGCAACAACTGCTTTAGACGCACGCCCCGCGATCATCCAAACTGCCGCAACGGCGGCAAGGCACCACAGGGGAAAGCAACCAACGTCTTGACCGCTTGGAAAACGGAACGGCAAAACACCCCCTGCAGAATCGCGCGTCCACAATCGAATTCGAGTCGACCGGTCTGCGGGGGCACCCGTCGGGCATCGACATCCTTCCCACTTCCCACCCTCTCCAAGATGGCTGCATGCAACCTGCCAACCTCGGCGATGTCATCCTCAGCTCCAACAACCACCCCTTTGTCGGGGCCGAGACACTCCACGACCCGTCCTCCCCGTCCCTGGCCCCCCTGCCTGACGTGTTATTTGCTAATTCCGCGGAAAATTCCATCCCCTGCCCATGTCTCTGATCTTCAACAAAACCCCCAACGGCCGGGCCAGTCCGATCTTATTGGTGCACTGTGTGTGCTTTCATCGACAGGGACCGATCCAGCAGCTAATCAAGGACAGGGCTTCACAGGAACGATTCCGCGCTGTAAGTGTACCCGTTACGGATAGGTAGGGCTTCAAACTCCCGCGCTGATGATGCCACTAACTGCCACTCCCGCGCCGCCTTCTGTCCAAAGCTAACTAAACCTAGAGTAGCGTTTCTCCAAGCCATCCCGTCCTCGAGTGGTGGCAGCCCATTAAGCGCCGCCCGCCGCCCGCAGCATCTGCCGTCGTTTTGGGCAAATCCCGCGAAAAACTGACAGGTCTGTTTGTTCGGCGTTGCCGCTGCATGGCGCTCAAACCAACGAGGGCCTTTGATTTGAGTACCAGAGCTTCGGGACTGAGCAGCAACAATGATACGCCCGCCGCAAGCCAGCGGAATCAGCAGCCCCCCTCACTGAGATTCCAAGCTAACGTTATGCCGTTTGTTGACGCGCGGTTGGCGCTAGTTTCGGCCATTTCTTTGAGACGGTGTAAGACGGAGGTGGTGGGCGGCCGCGGGGACACGGAAGGCATCGCTGCCAACAATCCCCGGCCACGCCAGAAAAGAGTGTTTCTTTTCTGGCAAGGGAGATGCCGAGAAAGTCCGTCCGGCAGTCAACAATTTTGCGCGTGGCTTTTTGGTGCTTCTGGAAGCATTCAGCTTGCGCCCCCGGCCTTGGTAAGGGCATGCTTTCAAACCAACACCAACGGATGAGAATGAGGCAGAGGGAGGATGGACACTCGGTGACGAATCGTCAACTCATGGTGAACTGAAGCAGTTAAATCTTGCTACCGCGCCCGCTAAACCAGTGCTTGCTAACCAGAGAAGTCGAAACAAAATATTCAAACGAAGAAGCCGGATGCAAAACAGAAGGTTGCCCCCATGGCACATGGTCCTCGTGAGTCCTCGGAATATGAGTGAGAAAGTCAAAAAAGTGTTTTAAGCCAACCCCAGGCCTCCTGAAACCGAGCTTCTCCTTGAGTGCCCAACCCCGTAATTGAGAAAGTGTGCGCCGTGAAACGTCTTGCTCGTCTGTGAATTCGACATCTCGCAAACTGAGATGGCGCCTGTCACTGTCAGTCTCACTCGACATTCAAAAGACGTCAACATTGGGCGTGGTAAGGTACTCACCATCTCCGCCGGACAGAACGAACCAAAACCCACAGAGTGCTCTCCCTGCCAGCACCCACTCACGGTTCCCAATGACTCTTGCGAAGAGCCAAAGCCAAAGCCAAAGCTGCCTGCCAAATGACATCCCTGGGATCGATCACTCCTCCCCCTTAACCAGATAATCCGCCGGCGACGAAAGCGGCGGAATCGCCCCACACTCTCTACATTTCACCTCCTCCCCGCTCTTGCGCCGCAGCACCCTGCACTGGCACACCCACAGCGCCTTGGTGCCGTTCTTCTGAGGCCGCTGCAGGTCGATGACCGCGCCGGGCTGGTAGATGCCCAGCTTGAGGCCGCAGTCGACGCAGAAGCGGCGGATGCCGAGGGTTTCTTTGGCGCGGCGGTTGTTGTTGGGTCTTGATGAGGAGTAGGAGTAGGAAGAGGGGGAGGAGGAGGAGGAAGGGTAAGGGCGGGAGCGGGCGGATTTCATGTTCATCATTAGGCTGGTGCGGGTGAGTTTGGAGTCGTAGTAGGGGTTGGAGTTGGTGGTGGTTGAGGGCGGGCTGAGGGAGTGCTCGCGTTTTATTGCCCCTGAGGAGTGGGGTGAGTATCCTCCTGGGGTTGTGTGGCCGTCGTCGTCGGCTTCTTCCATCCTGGTGGAAGAGGAAGAGGAGGAAGGGGAGGTGTGCCCCATCTCGAACTGGTTGAAGGGCTTGAGCAGGAAGCAGTGATAGCACCCGAGCCACGAGGGGCCTCGGCCCTCGGCCCTGCTCCGCGAGCCGGAGGAGTCGCCGGCGCTGCGGCGGCCGAAATCCATCTCGGCTTTCAACACGCCGGCTACGCCGGCCTCTTGGGACAGCTTGCTGGGGTGGAACAGGTCCCAGAATATGCGGCAGAGGTGGTAGATCTTGCGGCACTCCTCCCAGCCGAGCATCTCGCGGATCTTGCTGATGACCTCGGGCGGCAGCCGCTGCAGCTGGTGGATGGATATTGAGCCCCTGGGAGGCTGCCGCGGGCTGTGGGTGAGCCATGAGCCCTTGGACTCTTCGTGTTTGGCCATTACCAGGTTGTGGCTGACTGGCGGGAGATGGTATGACGGCAGAGCTGGCGAGGGCTCGTATGCTGTCGGCGGGAAGGACTGATACAGCGAGGAAGAGTAGGAGTCGTAGGAGATGGGCGATGGCTGCTGGTGATGGAGGGCAACCGGGTAGCCGCCATATGGCGGCGGTCTTGAGGCGTGTCTTGGGTTCGGTAGCGGCGAATAGTGCGGAGGACAAGCCCCGATCTGCGACTGGAGGAATTGAGAGGGAAACGACGGAGGGTGGCCGTGAGAAGCATGCGCTTGCTCGAACCCCGAGTACTGGCTCCTGTGGTACATGGCGTTGTTTGATGCCGCACCGGGGACGCCATACGCAGGCGAAAGAGTGCGCGAGATAGCGGCGTACTGGGCGGAGGCGACGCTGTGCGGAACCGAGTAGGAAGCCGTCGACGAGGTTGACGATACCGAGGCGGATCGCGTTTCCAAGGGCTGGCTGCTCAACGGGGGAGAGACGTAGTAGGCTTCGGTGTTGTCGCCGTCACGGTTGTAGCTGTAGCCGTCGTGACTGTGGCCTTCGCCGTGGTAGGCACCGCGATGGTAAACCATTGTATTAGAACAAGGCCGGCCGGGGAAAGGAGTGGTGCCGGGCTCGAGTGACTGGTGCAACTAGGCGAAGAAGGTGTCTTCAGGCCAGAATGGATGTTCTCGGATCAAGTTGTCGCGAGAGCGTGTCGAGAGAGGCCGACGTTGCCCGCCTTGTTAAATGGTTCAGCCAACCGGGCAGGATAATATCGACGAGGGAGGATCGGCAGATATTGTTGTTGGCCTGCTGCTCCCGGCAGGGGGAGTTGGGGAGCTGAGCCGGAGTGCGTCTGGACTGACTTCAGCACTGGGCGAGGGCAGTGGCTTCTCAAGCCAGGGCGGCGCGCCTCTTTGCTAGGGCCGGGTTGGGCCGCGGGGAATAACGGTATCGATCGAGAAGGCTAGAGTCGAAGAGGAGTCGGCTGTTGACCATAGCTATGTCGCCAACGGGGATGGCGAAGATATGTAGACGTTTCCGAGTCAGGGTCGGTTCGAATTTGTGTGGCGCACTCTCCAGCGAGGGGTTGATGGCAATGAAGAAGCCAAGACGATGCGAAGACTAGAGACACGGAGGTCGGGGACTCGAGTGTCCGCCGTGGAGATCATCTGACGGCGGACGAACGCGGCCAGCCGTGCAGCAAAGGTACTTGGTACCTGGTACCTTCTGGACCACAGAAGAAGCGCCGGGTGGACCGGGGGGTGTCTCTCAGCCCTGCGCTCACACCGTGATTTGGCAACGCCCTGTGAGACATGCAGAACGGGATCGAGGCTAAGTGGAGATAACAAAGTGGGAGGATACGGAACCCAGTCTCTGTATCCGTATGTCATTTTAGTTGACCTGGGAGTGGTAGGGGAACGGAGGAGCGCCAGGGAATTGCGCGGGAAAACGGAGACGCGGGAGGGTTTGCGCATGGAGGGGAGGTAACTGTTGGCTATCGCTTGCTGTTGTCCCCGGTCCGGATCCGGAGCGCTGGGAGGGATGTATGCAATCGCGAAATTGCGTCCTCATGCAGGTCTTGTGTTGACAGGCAAACGTTTCGCAAGGGAAAAATACCCTTGAGATACCTAAGGGAGCCACAATGTGTCAGTTGATGAGCGAAGCCTTGAAGTGAGAAGAGATTTGCCCGAGGGGTGACAGTTCATGGGACTTGTTGCCCTGGAGCAGCCGGTTTTGGGGTGATTTCCCCGAGAACCTGCTCGACTTTCGCACGGAGTACCCAACGTTACCATCACTCCGTCTCGACTGTCGAGCGGCGCGACTGGGGGCAGTCGGGGTCATCCATTCGGATGCGAGATCTTTTTGCGCAGAGGCTGGGGGCTAGCCTGTTTTTGGCTTCCCAGGCTTGCTTTTGATGCGAACTACGTCCCGGGACCACTTCCCGTCCGAAGGAGGCGGATCCCGATCGAGTCCTGCAGGGTCAGAGAGTGCGGGTTGACACTAGGGTAACGTCGTATCCGTACCCATGCTCCAGAAGCTTCCTGTCAGACACATCTCATGCCTCCTGTCATCTGAAAATTGGAGACAGACTGTGGTTGTGAGCAAGCAGCTTGGAAAACGAGTCAAACGACCCTCAGACGAGTCAACCCTTGCCATTTTGGCTGTCCCATCTGGTGTTGCTATTGTTGTCAATGGCCGGAGAGACGGACGTGCTCGCAAGGTTGAAGGAACTCGCTCGAGAGCAGCCCGCTGTTCAAAAACGGCCTCGTGCAGGTCCAACAAGGCGGAGGATCTTTGAGCGCAGCCACTTGCTTCATCCCACTAGCTGGCTGCTTCAACCAGCGATTATGCAAACACAGCTGTTCCTTTTGCTCGGGACCGAGGTTCATCACTGATTGGCTCAAAAAGCTTCTCCACACGGTTTGAATAACAACATTGAGCCCACAGCAGGGGGTGAGGCGGCGGGCAAGGAACGAGTGGGTCCGGTTGGCGCTAAATAACACCAATTGCAATTGCAGTTCTGAATTGGGAAACGCCGAAAAATCTGCAGGACCAAAGCATCTCTCACCTTTTCCTGCAAGGCATCACAGGTGATTGGGCTCCCAGCCTCTGCAAGAAACACACGTCGCCGCCGAGCGAGTGAGCGACGGACAACACTGCAGCATCGGTTTACGGTCTGACAGCTGTACGGAACGGTCCTCGTGATCGTCCCATCCATGCAAGAGCGAATCGGCGCATCAAGAGATCGTGGAGCGGGGAGATCGAAAACAGCACTCCGCTTAAACGTCATCCACCTCATCCCTGTTGTTCCGGCTGACATCCGGGTGCCCTGTCTCGGTGTCTCGGCCATCTCTCCAGGGGGGAAATCACCGAAATACGCCGGCCAGTTTCCATCGGTGTAGTTCCTGAACTCGCCGGCACACCGGCAGGTAAACAAACCGTCGAAGCAGATCAGCAACCGGGGAGGCAATCACAGATAGCCTATCCTGCGCCTCTGCTCTGGGGTGACAACGGCGACTCGGAGCATCCTGCGCCGACTTGCCGGGCTTTCAGCCCCTTATTCAACACGTACTCGACAGCCGACAGCTCCCACTCCCAAAGCCACAGCAACAGAACCCGGCGATAGCAAGCAGTTCATTTCCCTTCTCGCCTCCCAAACTGTCCGCGTAAGGGGCTCCGACCCGCTGGCCATTATACACCTTTCTGCCTCAGTTCCAACCGCACCGGAGGGCCCTACGGCGCACCCAAACCCGACACGCTGCCTCATCCCGAGCCGCCAGTGTCCTCAACAGGGAGCAAACAAATTTGCATAGTTACTCCGTATCGCACCTCTTTCGGCAAGGCAATCGAACGACAAGCGGTGTTCTAGAAAAGAGAGGGGCTGGATCGAGGCTGGCAAGGCGCTTTCAGGAACCAGTTCATGCAGGTCCTTAGCGCATTCCGGAGGCGTTGCCGAACTTTCTAGCTCTTAACTGGGTTCTGAATGGCCCCGCCAGCCTTAGGTTGTTTTGTTTGCACACCCTGACATCCCCTTTCCCATTTGATAGTTGAATAGAGCTCCGGTGAGACGAGCGATATAGAACACTCATCGGTGTTCGGCGATCCGAAGCCCCGACGAGTAGAAGACTGCACTTCATGTCGGGAAATTCATGTGCAGTATCCGTACGGATAGATGTGTTGGCTGAAGGCTGAGTCCAGTCCTGTGCCTCGAGAAGTCTCGCTCATGCATCGGCTCCAACACGTAACTACCCCTGAGTCCAATGGAACTGCCACCGCCCTTTTGCGGCTCAGACAGCAGAGCAGCCTCCTTCTCGCCCAAACCCCTTTGCCCAACATTTGTTGGCCGTCCGAGACGGAGGAAACTTTGTCGTCTTGGAGTCAAACGGCGAGGGCGACGGCGTACCCGGTGGGGCGCCACCTGTTGTGGACGAGGGTTGTCAGCATCCGACCCCTTACCTTACCCAACAGACTTGCGCTGAGAAACGCTTAGACCGAGCCATCACTTACCTGCTTCTTTCTCAATCATAACTTAATATGTCAGAGGCAGATTTGCTGCTCGTTGGCGCAGGTGATGGCGCCGTCGCAGTCGAGTCCTCCACAGTAACCAGCACAACGCTGGTGACTGTCTCCCACCCCGTGACCGTCACAGCGGGCAGGTTGGTCGTGGTGAATGGCACTGTTTCCACGATCGTGATGGACTGAACACTCATTTGACCCGTTGTTTTGTTTGATGTGGTGGAAGTTCCCGAGGGAAGAGCAGTCACGGTGACGGTGCTCAGCTCCAGGGTCAAGTTGGTGACTGCGAGCGTCACAGTGACAGTCGTGGTGGCGGGTTCTGAGGCGGTGACAGAGGTGTAAGGGCTTCCTGTTGATACAAACACCGTTGTTGTTGACATGGCGTCCGTCCTGGAGAGAAAGGGGTAAGAAGGGGTCGAGGTATTGGTAACAGGGGCGGCATGAGCCGGCGCCGTGACGATGGTGGAACTCAGAGAATCGGAAGTGGAGGTATTGACGGATTCATCGTCGTTTGAGCGTCTGGCAAATTCCACTGCGTCGAGTGCCTCGTGTCCAGGGCGGCTGATGACTCCATGTCCGTGAAAGATGCTTCCCCAGACATCACGGGGTGCAGATAAAGGGGTATTAAACAGGGGCGAGTTGAGCAGAGGGTGGTTTCGGATCAGGACTGGTGCTGTGGCAACTAGATTGCTGCCGTTATTAGTCAGTAGGGCGAGCATAAAGATGAGGTTCATCGTCATGTTGCTGGATGATGGTAACCGCAAGGGCATTCCAACACTCCATAGGCATGGACGGTTCCTCTATCCCCTTGGCATCATGTCTCGTCCGTGGCAAGGGCTTTGGCATACTTAACCATTATTATGGCCCTGTGTGAGGCGCTATGTGTGTCACAGAGTAAGACCAAGAGTGAGGAGTAAGTTTGTGGCGGCTTTGACAGAGGGTGTTTGGGTGTTCTGTTGAACCGTCTCGAGGACACCACTGTTTGCACCCTCCAGTAAGCATGAACCTGCCAGTATTTTTCAGCTGACCCGATGGTTGCTAGGTCTCATTAGGTTGGTTTTGTCGTTGCGTTCGTTGGTTTGTTTGCCTTGATCTCTCATGCCAGCACTGGAACTGGCGCTGCAGATGGGCAGACGGGATGGGGTTTGACCCGAGTTGCACATTGTGCCTGTGGCCAAGGACTTTGGGGTTCCTGCATGTTGAAGTATACTCCGTGTACGACAAAGCATGGAAGTGGTAATCTAATTACGGTTGAATGCCGAAGGCTTTTAGAGGCCTGGCCTTTCCCCCCCCTTTCCCCCTTTCCCCCTTTCCCCTTTTTCCCTTCCCCCGCTTTTTCGCTTTATTTCCTTTCTTCCTTCCTTTTCTTCGTCTTGTTCTCCCCTTGTCGTATGCTTTATCCTTCTTCTTGTTTTTTTCTTTTCCTTTTCAGTCTTCTTCCTTTTTGTACAAATAACAGCAGATAAACTTCCAGGGATGTCCTACCTACAAGGCATCTTGAGATCCATCCAACTCAGACTCCAGTCAGCCAGAGTAATAATAACAAGCCCTACAAGCATACCCGCTCATGATGCGCTGTCCGAAACCCGAGGTGCATGTTTGGAGTCGGTCAGCGTCGAGCTTGACTTCAGGGCGCCACGAAGAAGCGCCAGGACTTAAGACGTAATCTAGCACCTTGAGCGCAGATATCTAATTGTGGTTATCCAGAAGCATTAGAGAAGCACCAGCTTATTGCTCGGAGGTAGTCTCGTTCTTGCTGTGAAAGTTCAGGTAGCAACCCCTGACGGCACTTGGTCCAAAGCCAGCCTCTCGCCTGGTTCAGCGGGCCCCTTTCTTTCATAAGTGTGGCCATCCGCTTCCGAATCTCCAAAACAAGAACGATGTGCTTGTCAGAGCACCGAGGGGTGAGAGCTTGAGCAAAAAAATGCGCACTAAGGTCTTGCTTGTTCCTTCCTTCCGTCTGTCCTCCCCTCAGTCTACCGTCAGTGCTGACGCGAGAGATTTTTCCCTACACAGTGCTGGCCTTGGCTGAATGTTTGCATCTTTGAGACGTTTTCTTGACGAGTACCGTGCCTAAAGTTGGGTGAAGGTTTATTCACCCGTGGGAGGGGAAGTCCCAAGCCCTTCAGGTTGCCGCGAGAGATCCGTTGCCATCATCAACAGCTCCTACCATTCTCCTGCGCTCTCGAATCCCCGAGCTTCATCAATTTGACAAGAACCTCCCCTTCTTTCTTCCTCCTCAACTGCCCTGACAAGCTTCTCCTTCACTTCTGGCCCACCGGCAGTCAAACCTTTGTCCTTGCAGCACCCAAAGGTCGCGAGCAAACGAAGCAGCACATCTCTACACCTGCATACTTTGACCACATTCACACCGCCCAGCAGAATCCAGCAAATCTTGCCCTCTTCCTCACAGCTCCCCTGGCATCTTTTCTCACAGCTTTCCACATATTCCTCCTCAAATACTCCATCCTGGCATCGCAACTGCATCTCCAAATCCCCAATCGGTTACCACAGCAGACTTGAGCTTCCTCCGCCCATCATTGATAAGCAGTATCAACAGCAAACAGAGTTTGTGTTTGGCGCCGTGAACATTGGCAAAGATCAAGCCATTGAGGGTTCAAACAACAAACCAGCGGCAGTAAGTGGACCAAGCAAGCAGCCCTTCCACCACACGATGACATTCCCTGACTCAAGGGCTGGAATAGCAACGATCAGCGTTCACGGAGCATCCGCGAGACTCCCCCGATAGTAGGAACCGCGGCCTAAGCGACGATACGAGAATGTCGCCCTCCACAGATGTCGAGACGGGCCTCATGGTCGACACCACATCGTTCAATGGCAAGCTTCCTGTGGGGGGCAACGTACATTCGGCCTGTGGGCAGGCCACTGCAACCCCGACGCCACGTCGCTTGGATAAACCGGAGTCTGTTGAGCTTCCAAAGGTTAGCCAGCTCGTTCCCATGAGTGTGATGGAGACCTGAAGCTTACAGTGATCATAGATGGCCTCCCCAAGCTTGGATACGCCCCAAACCTCCCTCGGAACGAAGCACGCCACAGAAACGACGTCGTTGGCCGACCGCCTTGCGCGCCTCCAGATGAAGGACGAAGACGAGAAGGAGAGTGCCGACAGCATCGGTTCACAGGTTTCCGTTCCCAGCGAAGCGTCCAGCAGGAGCCTCGGCACGTCCTCGGACTCAGTATCCCTTGACGAGGGGAACTGCGCTGCCAATCAGGAGGTTCTTCTCAGCGACGGTGAAGCTCTCAATCCCATCTCAGGGTGTGTTGTTCATGGTTTCTCCTCAACGGGCGAAGTGGCATGAGATGTTGACCAGGACCCCCGTAGTAACCAGCAGCTGCTGGCTTCTGTAGAAGAGGAGGTGCCAGAGGGTACCCCAACAGGGGCTTCGTCGCCTCCTGAAGTCTGGTGGGACCCGGAGGTTAAGCCAGAAGGCCCTGTCTGTGATGACTCCGAGAAGTCGGCGAACGAAATCAGGGGGCTTGTGAAGCCCACGGGCGGCAGCAGCACTTCCGGCAACAGCGGAACAGAAACCCCATTCTTGGCTGAGGAGAAGGACAGGTGCCCGCCCGCCCCGCCTCCTTCGCCAGCAGACGCCATTCAAAAACCAAAGGCCGATTTCGAGGAGGTCTTCCAAATCCGACCCTCGAAGTTGGGCGGACTGGGCGCCTTTGCCGTCCGGGAGCTCAAGAAGGGTGAGGTCATCCTCGTGGAGCGCCCACTGTTACGGAGCACGCATTTCCGGTTCATGATGGACTACTGCAACCTTTCCGACGAGGCGAAGCAGGCGTTCTTGAGCCTCCACGGGGCCGACGGAGACCGGTTCAGCCGAGTGGAGCGGATCAAGCGGTTCAACGCGTAAGTCGCACAGGTCCCAGCCGAGACTGGTGTCAGCCGGTGAGCTTTTCGTCTGACGTGAAACAGGTTTGCCGTCCCAGGTGGCATCGCAATCTTTGAGATTGCATCCCGCTTCAACCACGCTTGCCCGCCAGCTCGGAATGTCCAGTATGTCTTTGACAACGAGCTCGGGGTCATGGAACTCACCGTCTGCGAAGACGTGGTTCCGCCGGGCGCCGAGCTTCATATCAGCTACGGCGGGACTCCCATCGAGCTGTACCAAACGTATGGCTTCCGGTGTTTCTGCGGCGGCTGCACGCCGCTGACTGACGAGGAGATTCGGAGGTTGGAGGAACGGGAGTTTGGCATCTGGAAGCCGGCCAGTCGAGAATACGGCAACAGCGATTGGTAACTCGCCATCCTGGTGTGCTTGTGCCGACAAGAGCAGTGAATGGGAACCGCGCCGCTGCCGATGACGATAGGGGTGGTCCCACTGATGCGTCGCCCTCCTCGACCGTGGTCGCCATCGAGTGTGACGGTCGGGGTGTACTGTATGTAACGGGTTTGGGGAGGGAACGGAAGAGGCCGTTTAAGGCAGATTTCGTGGAAAGGAAGCGGAAGTCATGATTTAATAGATTAATAAGAAACGATTTGAGTGGCAACTGACCTGATATGGCAACTGCATGAACGCAACACTTCCGACGAGCGGATGGAAAAGGAGACAGGGCGCTGTCCATACAGTCACGGCCACTCTTCCCAACCCGACCCCTCGACGCAACTGGCAACAGACGCTGGATTTGGGGGTATGCATCGTCGGTATAGCTGGGCAAAAACGGAAACGCCATCCTGTTGCAGGCGTCGGATCATGTGTTGCGATGATTCTCGTACATGTATGTACACTCTGGGTGCATTTGAGCTGCGCCCTTGGGTTCGAGCCGGCAGGTCATAGCTCGCAGTGTGCTACTCGTCCAAGTCTTGGCCCAGTTCATCCTCCTCCGCCTCGTAGTCCTCCGACTCGGAACCATCCGAGTCGTCCGGTTGCTCGGACGCTACACTGGGTGTGTGCGGGCGAATATCCTCCAAGCTCCTGTCGGGATCCTCGTCGACCAGGACTTGCGAATCCTCGACTTCGCCCGCTTCTTCTTCCGATTGCGCCTTCACGTCGTCGGCGAACACCACCGTTTTCGAGGCGGGCGACTTCGCCTCCGGTTCGAGTACGTCTCCGCTCCACGGCTTGCACTCCTTGATGAGCTCGCCGCATCGCAAGCACACCCAGCCTTCGCCCTCTTCCCTTTCTATCCTCGTAGCCAGGCAGACAAAGCAGTAGGTGCACCCGCAGGGGATCGCTTCGTATGGGTTGGTGATGTCGGTCTGTGCCGATCCAACGACACCAGTCGAAGCCGCAGCCATGAGCTCGTTTTCGCTCTTGGCCGTGTTTTGGTCTTGATAGCAGATGGCGCATGTCCGCTCCGGCAGGAACGAATATTCGCCCTTCTTCTCCTGGTCCGCGCTCTCGGCGCCTGTGCTCATGATCTTTTTGGTCCTTCGCCACGTCCTCGCCAGCAATCGCCTCCACCGGTTTATTCCCACCAGCGGCAGCACAAAGAGCAGAAACTCGGTGAAGGCATGCCACACAAGCTGCCGGTTGAGATACTCAAACGACACCTCGCGGCTGACCTGGCTCGTCGGAGGAGCCAAGCGCATGCGCAGCACGCGGTCTAGCAGTGTCCTGTACCTCCCATGCAGCAAGAAGACCAGAAAAGAGGCAAAGGCCGCGGCGGAGTGCATCGTAGACAGCGTCGAGGTCCATCTCGACAGCCGCTGTACCCTCGGACTCGGCCCCTCAAACCCATCATCCTGCTCCAGCAACCAGTCCTCCCACTTCGCCCACAGATATCTTCCTCCAACCGTTACCAGCCCATACAGCGACTTTTGCCACTTGCTCGGCGGCACCAGCGTCGCCCCGTCGCGTCTCGCGTCCGTGTACTTTAGGTTCTGCAAGGCCGCGCCGTACGTCGCATCGTGGTCCCACACGGTCAACTTGAACAGCACCGCCCTCAGCGCAAGCGATATCTCGGCCTCCCAGTCGTGCAGGATCGAGTTGCTGCTCCCGGCGCCCGCGTTGCCGCCGCCGACGTACTTGAGCGCGTCGCCAACCTGCCCGCGCAACAGTTCGACCAGCTCCTCGTCGAGCAGCTCGGCGTCCACCTGGCCGACGCGGAAGGCAGGGCGCGTGCCCTCGCGGCTCGAGATGGTGTCCCACAGCGAGAGGGTCGACTCGCCTAGCCGGCGGAGGAGCGGGGACTGTGCGGCGGCGATGCGGGCGCGCAGTTGCGAGGCGAATTGCTGCGTTGCGACGCGGGCGGCTACCTCGGCTTCGCGCGCTTGTCGGCGGGCGGCCAGGCGCTGCTGGGCTTGCGCGAAGGAGTGGTTGTTGCCGTTGGTATCGGCGGCGGTGGCGGACGCGCCATTGGCGTCGCTTTTGGGGACAGAGTCGCTCATCGTTTCGGGGTGACTCGTCTGAAGCTTGGTGAAGCCACTCCTTGGAGATTGAAGGGCATCGTCGTTGGGAATGGTTGTGTTGATCCGGATGGAAATGGGATGATGAGACTGGGCGGGCCTGGGCCCGGCGTGGACCGAAGCCGAGGTTGATGAGCAGCTGAAGCCGGGCCGCGCTGTCTTGGCACTCCGCCTGCCAGTGAAAGGCCCACTTGCCTAAACGGGCTGAGACAGCCGGCAAGTCATCCCTGTCAATGTTGACCTCCAAGACCTCCAGTCGGGTCTGTCTGTGCGTCAACTGCGGCCTTCTCTGCCCCGCCATCGTATAAAATGCCCCACCAAGAACCTCCAACTGCCTGAAGCCCAGCCAAGCAGAGACCCAACGTATTCCCAGAAGCACTTCCAACAAGAGCCCGAACTTCTCGGAACATTGAAACTGTGAAACACGTGAACTCGGTCGGCAGTGAAATTTTTACGAACCGCAAACATCATCAACGCCAGCCCGGCGGGCGCACACCGCGGCATGAACTTCGCAATCGAAGCTCCGGGGGAAGCTGCCCCTCTGAATCTGTGGGAGCTTGTCAAGGCGCTCAGCAATGCTGCCACTTCCACCGACCATTCCCAGAGACAGTCGGCCGGCCAGCAGCTCCAAGCATGGGAGTCCCACGCCGACTACTACCCCAGTCTTCAGGTAAGTTTCTCCCTCGTACAGATCGAGACATGGCTTGGCTAACCAAAGGGGACCTTGCAGACCGTCTATCTCGACACGGCCCGGGATAAGCAGATCCGCTTCCTCGCCATCATTCTGCTCAAAAACGGCATCGACAAGTACTGGAGGCACACCGCCAGGCACGCCATCAAACCCGAGAACAAGCACTTGATCCGATCGCGATTGCTACAGGGCTCGCTCAATGAGGAGGACCGGGCCCTGGCGCTGCACAATGCCCTGGTCACGGCCAAGATTTTCAGGATAGACTACCCGACCGAGTGGCCCGACGCCTTCTCGACCCTCATCGATGCCATCAAAGCCGCCAATGCCTCGAACCCGTTGCACCTGCGCGGTGCCCTGCTGGTGCTGCTCCGCGTCGTCAAGGAGCTGGCCACGGCTCGGCTGCGCAAATCGCAGACTGCCCTGCAAGCCGTCACGCCCGAGCTGGTGCAACTACTCGGCGCAATCTACACCGAGAAGACGGCGTACTGGCAAGACATGTGGACGAAAGGCAGTGGCGACGAGAACACCGCGGACTTCGCCATCGAGAACAGCTTGGTGGCCCTCAAGATCCTGCGGAGGTTGGTCACGGTTGGCTATGAGCAACCGCATACCGACGCAATGGTTTGCGGCTTCTGGTCCCTATCGCAGTCCCAGTTCGACCAGTTCTTCAGCGGTGTCAGCCAAGACTCGTGGATCCCGCTTCCGTACCAGGACATGGTCGGCAAGCACCTCATCCAGTTCACAAAGCTTCACATCGACATGTCAGAGACGCATCCGGCCAGCTTCCCCTTGCTACCCAACTCAATACCCCTGGTCAAGGCCTACTGGAACCTCGTCAAAGGATTCTCCGAGGTATTCGAGAAGTCTGGTGGCATCAAGCAGGCCTCGGGCGAAACGGCCGGGGGCAACCCCAAGCACGAAGGACCCCTCTACGAGAAGCTCGCCCTGAAGGGTCTCCTGCTGCTGAGAAGCTGTCTGGCCATCGCACATCACCCGTTGCAGACCTTCAAGTACAGGAGCCCGGAGGCCAAAGAGATGGAAAAGCAGGCTGTGCATATCCTCAGGGATGACCTCCTGGCAAGGGATATGCTTCTCGACATGATGCACGTCATCGTCAGCAAGCTCTTCATTTTCCGCAAATCCGACCTCGAAGCCTGGGAAGAAGACCCGGAGGGTTGGGAGTCCCAAGAGCGGACCGAAGGCCAGGCATACGAATGGGCGGTGCGACCGTGCGCAGAGCGGCTACTTCTCGATCTTCTCACCCACTACAAGGAACTCGGCGAGCCACTGCTTGCCTACTTCGATCTCGCAACCAAGACCGACATGGATATCGTTACCAAGGAGGCAGCGTATTGTGCCCTTGGGTGCGCAGCCGCCGTCATTTACCAATCCTTCGACTTTGATCAATTCCTCACGACACACCTGGTAAAGGATGTTCAAATCCAAGACCCGCTGGCAAAGCTGCTCCGACGCCGAATCGCCATTTTGCTGAGCCAGTGGATTCCCGTCAGGATATCCCAGCCTAGCAGGCCTGCCGTATACGATATCTTCCGCCATCTAATGAATCCCAACGACCCGCATAATGATGAGGTCGTGCGCATCACGGCGGCGCGCCAGCTCAAGTACATAGCAGAGGACTTTGAGTTTGTCGGGGAGAGTTTCTACCCCTATGCAGCCGACACCTTTAACCTCCTCGTCAACCTCCTCCAAGAGGTGGACAGCGACGAGACGAAGTTGGCCATCCTGGAGACCCTCCGGGTCATCGTAACCCGGATGGAGACGCACATCTCACAGTTTGGAGACGCCATCATGGTGATACTGCCAAAGGTGTGGGAGTCGGCTGCCAGCGAGGAGTACATGATCAAGCAGTCGGTGCTGGCCATCATGTCAGCGCTGGTCTCGTCCATGCGTGTCGAGTCGCAGAGGTATCAGGGCGCCATCCTCCCACTCCTGAGAGAAGCTATGAATCCCGAGTCACCGCTCCACCTACACCTGATTGAAGAGTCGGTCGACCTGTGGAAGGCCATCCTGATGCAGAGCTCGCCACCCTTGAACCCGGACCTCACGCAGATGGTTCAGCTGGCGCTTCCGCTTCTTGAGTACGACTCAGAAGTGGCGAATCAATGCTTGGACATCGTCAAGGATTACATTCTTCTGGCTCCTCAAGACATCCTCACCGAGGCCCTCCGCCGCCCAACCCTGGCAGCACTGGCAAAGGCGCTGGATTCAAAGAGCCGTGACCAGTCACAGCTGGGCGCGAAATCGATCGAGCTTGTCATCCGCGTCGCCGAGGAACTTGGCGGGGCGCAAGGCGTCTCGGTCGTTGTCCAAGACCTGCTCGAGATTGGAGTCCTTCGAACCATCCTCGAGGGGTTGCACAGCGCCTGGGAATCCAACCAGACCACAGGACCCAAGCGAAAACCAAGCAAGATCAACAGCCTCAAAGAGACAGACTACTTCGCCCTCCTCGCCCGCATCGCCCTCGCCGACCCGGCGCTCCTCGCCACCATGCTCACCAGCTTCGGCAGCCGCATCGACCAGGTTTGGTCCTGGCTCAGCACCCAGTGGTTCGCCAACTTCGACTGCATGGGCGACGTCGACCGCGAGAAGCTCTCGTGCCTGGCCCTGACGCGCCTCTGGGAGCTGCCCAACCCCATGCAGGACCTGGTCCTCGCCCGTCTGCAGGACTATCTGTCCATGTGGACGAGCGTCGTCACGGAGCTGGCGTCGGACGACGCGCCGAGCAGTGAGGCGCTCGGGGCGCGGGACTGTCTCGTGTGGAATGAGGTGGCGAGCTACGAGTATGATACGCCCCTGGACGTGTGCGAGAGGGAGTTTGTCGCCAAGGATCCGGTGCATAGGGTTGTGACGTTTGAGTTTGTCAAGGCTAGGCTGGCCGATATGGTGCAGAGGGTGGGCGGGGAGCAGGAGTTTGAGGCGAATTGGGCTGTGAATGTGGATAGGGAGGTGTTGACGGGGTTTCAGAGGTTGAGTCAGCCTCGTGGGGAGGTTGATGGGTGAGGGGGCGCGGGTAAAAGTGAGGATTCCGATGGGACGCAGACTCGCGGTTTCATACGAGTTGATGAGAGAAGTCAGTGGGCGGCATCAACAGGCGAGTATGTGGCAGCCAGATCCGATTCTTTGCGCCATGTTTGGGGACCAAAGGAGGTCTAGAGATCTCGCGGAGTAAGGTTGCTATTTTTGCTGATTCAAATTCTTGCCCAGCTTGTCTGGTTGGGTGATCAGCGGCAGGAGGGAGTTCGTCTAGATATCATGGTTGATCTTGACAAAACACCCGGAACATGACACAAGAAGATATTCACCTGGATCTACCAACCGTTTGCAACATGTATTCTGGTCCACATTCGAGGAAGGGATTGTGCTGTGGCTCAGGGGAAGGGGGCTCGCGGGCCGGGTTATGATTAGGGCACATATCATGGGAGAGAGTGGGAAAACAAAGGTACGAGGGGTGTAATCTTGTGATGGTCACGAAATTATCATTGACCCATTTAGCTGAAGATGCTGAGTTAATCATGGTAGACCCGAGAGCTTGTTCAACATGACCGGAGGTGATGGTCAGGGCCGTCGGTCTCGCAAAAGGGTTAGGGTTCGGTGTCAACGACACCGAGGCTGCAGGGTGGCAGGTTTCGCGGGGATTCCAAGACCCTGCAGGGCTGTGCCGCGATCAGGTTGCCATGTGCCTGGGGTTGCACCCGACCGCATACCAACAAACTTGAAACCAAGACAAATCCCAAGACATCCAACTGCTGACAAGCCTCCGTGTACTTCCACCATTCTGAGAAGTCCGACTGCAAGACGAAACAAGGGGAAAGCTACCTTACCGTTTAATCGATCGACGCGAAAAGACGCGGCTACCCCGCGAATCCACTGCCCAAGGCCTGCATCCATCAACCTTGTAGCAGCACGCGATAACATCGGACGGGCCCATGAACCATACCTACCCCAAGGTTCGCGAAGAAGACATTTACACACACATCGGATGGGCGTCCCACAAAGCAGATCCTCGGCCGCCCGCGACCACGGCAGCGGCCACAGCCTGGGCCATGGCCGACGCCCAAGCGCGCAGTGGGAAAGGGACACGCCCTACCACTACTACCTCCATCAATCACCCTCAAAACAACACAGCAAGCCCATAACCAACCACCACCGACGAACCTCGTCCTCCCTCTCTTCTCACACACCAGCAGCGCCGCCGCCACTTCCACCCGCCATGCCCACCTTCTTCTCCTTCCAGCAGGGTTCCGAGCGCGCCCAAAACGTCCGCTACCTCTCCGAGACGTCGCCCCTGCTGGGCCGGTTCCGCGCCGTGCCGAGGCCGAATAATAATGACCGGTTAGCTGGGGGAAGCGCGCGTAATGGAGGCGCTGGTGGGAGGAGAGGCTCGTCGATGAGCAACGGACAGACGGGATTGCTCTCGGCCGAGCCTGGGTGGAGGGGTAGTGTGCATGTGGGGTATGGTGCGTTGGTCGCTGCTGCTGCTGCAGAGGAGCAGGAGGATGGGGATGAAGAGGAGGAGGAGGAGGAAGATGAAGAGGCGGACGAGGATGGGGAAGGGTTGGTTGCGTGTTGCTGTGTTGGGGATGGAGGCAGGCGGTGGAGGAGGGGGAGGGGCAGGATAAGGAGGTTGTTTAGGAGGTTGGGGAATGTGTGGGTTGATCCCAAGGCCAGTGCGATTCGGAGGGTTGTCGATGTGTGGTGGAGTCGATGGGGGACTTTGGTGGTTTTGCCTGCGTGCTTGGTGAGTGGTCACCCACTTTTCACTTTGAGAACCAAGCTGGGCTGCGGTATCACACTTGCTGAGATGCTAACGCTCCTTGTGTCTAGGCTGTGACGTGGTGCGCCATTCCGTTCCCGCAGTACCCGCTCCCGGGCGACGACGACGACCGCCGGACCGGAGATCCAGGATCCACGCCCGGGAGCAAAGTGCCAGGTCACGGAGCGGCCCGCGTGCAGGTCAATTTCTGGTTCTTTCTCTTCGTCTACTACGGCTTCTATAACCTGACCGCCCTGATATGGATCACCAAGGTCTTCAACCTGTACAGCCTCAACTGGTGGCCGCAGTGGCTCGGCTTCCCCATCACCGTGTCTGCCATCGCCATCATTTCGGTCGCCGCGCCAGTGCCCATCTACCTGATCCCGGAGACTAAGTTCCTCACAATCCACAACACGGCATGGGTTTCGTGGACATTTATCATCATGGCAATGCCGGTTGCTATCGCCTTTATTATCCTCATGACCCACGAACGCCATCTCAAACTGCGACACTCGCTCTCAGAGACGCAGCGCATCTTCACTTCGTCGTGGTGGGCCGGTGAGCCGGACAACACCATGTCACGGCGCGAGGGACGGAGGCATCGCGCCGCCCTGGACCCCGACGCATTTGACCCGGCACTCGGTGTCTCAACTGTTGGCTTCACCGACAGCCGTCATCAACGGCCTGCGGTACCCGTCCGGTTACGCCGAAGATGGCTGCCGGCCAGCTTCGTACGCTTTGTGTGGTTTTGCCTCGCCTTGTCCATCGGCTTGCTGGCCTATGTCATAGGGGAGGCTTACGCCGAGATCTACCTACGCACACTGCCGCACAACAACTGGGAGACAATTGTTTACGTCTACGGGTGGATATCGACCGTCCATCTGCTGGATGGACTGACGGGCTGGATCCTGGGTGGGAACGAAGGCGAGCGAGTAGGAAGCTATCCGCTGAGCTGGATCTTCAAGCTGTAAGTGTATTCGCCAGAGCGGTTTTCCAGTGATGATCGGTAGGCTGACAGTTGCATACAGCTACTTCATGCTCACCTACCAGACATACGTTCGCGCGCTATATGCTCGCCTGCGCAGTCCCTCTCAGTTCATCCTGCTCCAAGTCCTCTCCTCGACGAGCTTAATCATCGTTACGCCTATCCTCATGTCGGCACCCTTCCACTGGTTCCTATCCGTCATCGGCGTCAACGGCCAGAGCTACGGCTCCTACCAGAAGATGTGCATCCGCAACGTCTTCATCCGCTTCATCGCGGAGAACGCGTCCATGCTGGCCTTCCTCGGCAGCGTCGTGGTCTTGCATTTCGGCGCCAACAAGGACGTCTATCCATATTTCGCCTTTGACGGCACCGAGGAGAACGAGGACTACGATTTCAACCTCACCTTTTACGCCTCGAGCATCACCTGGGCCTGCGAGCTGGCGGCCAGCTTCATCGTGGCTGGGCTGATCCGCTGGATCTACAAAGTGAGCGTCGTCACCGAGGGCAAGCTCGACTTCATTGTCTGGCCCGAGCTGCTGCCGACCTGCGTCGCCGTCATGCTCCATGTGCTGCAGAACATGTTGTTCTCGATTATTCGGCTGCAGTTTCGATAACTGCATTGGAAAACCGTCGAAGGAAACGTGTCGCCGGAAACGCAAAGCATTGGCGATATGGAGACGAAAGCTGCAGGCTTATTGCGTCAGCAGCGGCATCCTTTCCCGCGACGGATCCAGCCTGTCACAGCCCGCATCTCCTTCCCGTGTCAGGCTGATGTGGGCAGGGGGGTCAGCACCGAGATCGAATCATCACCAATGAAACCGTTGGCTCAAGTCTCAACGGTCTCGATCCGTCACGGCCCCCCAAGGGTGTCTCAACTCTATTCTCTCAACCTTCTTTTTGTGCATATGGGCAGGTAATTATTCATGGAATCGCATGGCGTCGGAATGGTTGCATGATACCCTGATGTCTTTTTCACTGCATAGCGCTCTTTCGCATTTAGAACCCAGGACTACAGATAGCATCGTTTGGACACAAGCTGAGCCTATCCCGACTATCCGTATCTGTCTCTTGAACTTGTTATCCCAGCCCGAGTTAGACGGCTGGCATCGGCATACCCGCAATCTGGCAGACACACTGGCAGACACACTGGCAGACACAGATAACCAATGCCGCTGATCGGTGGAAGAGATAAACGTATCCGTATCTTGGGTCAACCATCAATCGTTCCCATGCTCGGATCGGGTTTCACTGCCTGGTGGCTTCCGTTCTCTCCACCCTGCAGCATGGTAAAGTGTAATATAGTGCACTCTTACCGAACACGGGCCGTTCTGCAGGGAGATCTTTCTGGGCAGGCGGGTGCTGAGCCGACATGGACCCTCGTAGCACTGCATGATGCTGTTCTACCCACCACGCCTGCATGAGTAGGCTCCTGAAAGGAGATTCGTTGGCATCGCTTGGTGGGCTCGCAGAAGTCAATCTCGTTTTGAGATGAAAAGATTGGGTCAAGTAGCAGAGCAGGTTGTTATCTGGTCGCCAGTTGCTGCTTGGGGTGCAGGATATCGTCATGTTTGGTGGTGGTCAGCTCTGGTACGAGGACCAGAAGGTGCCATACCAGTCTTGACGTAGTGTTACCTTTCTCTCGGGACTCAAGTCCAGATCCGACTTCGGATGTGGGCTCGGCGTCGTCCTGGAGAGGAATATCCGGAGCCTCGGTGACAAAGTTGCCAGTCGAGTTCAAGTGTAAGTTATAGACAGTAGATTGGTAGTTTGAACCATGGAGCGGTGAGCAGACAACAAGCGCACCTACGGAGAATTAAATAGAGACATGATCCCTTTGAAACGAGCCGGGCAAGGGCTGGACCCAATCGTGATACCGAATGGACGTTGCAATATGATGGTGCAGCGTGCAGATGCAGGGCTGATGCAGACGATCTGAAATCTGCCCGTGTGCCGTGTCTGTCTGTCCTTGGTATCGAGACGCGCTCCGATTCGACAAGACCAAGAGAGAGACATCTCGTCAGACTTCATTTCAAGGTGGTTGCTGTCCCACCACGCACAAGGCGTGATGGTGTGGAGTGCTTGATACTAGTACTCGAAGGAGAAGGTCGCATGGAAAGCTGATAAGCCTTTTGATCGGAAGCAGCGATCGGAAGCTGAACGAAAGCTCTGGCGAAGACATCGGCCTTGACGATTCCCAAGGCTCCGTCACCGCCGTCTGTCTATTGGCTGTCGAATGGTTGAAGACTGGAGTCCTCGATGGTGCTGTTCGTGGACGGGACTCAGCTCTCCCAGGCATCTTGCGTGGTCTCGGTGGGATCCTGCCCTCGAGTGGCCACAGTTCCGGTCTGTCGGTTGGCGGTGAGGGTGAAAAAGAAGATTCCGAGCCAAAAAACGGAAGCAGACCCAGCGAGATGCATGATATATGGACAAAACCGTATGGGTAGAGTGGGTTGTTGCGCTTCTCGCAACGAGAGGCAGGCGTCCATGATTTCCGATGACTCATGCTGTACAACTGCAACAGCACAATGTTAATATGGTTCGTGTTAGGCCGGTTGTTGCCCCGGTTGGTGAGTCCTGCGGTGAGTCGTGACATCTATCGGCCGTCGCCGGCATCCTCCATAGAATCCCCAACTTCACGCTTCACCCGGCAAATTGGCTCGCATATCTGAGACACCCTGGAGGTGCATGGCCATGTAGTGTGCCGCCAATGGTGAGCCTTAGCGAGAGGTGTGCGCCATCGGAAGGCGGTCAAGAATCGTGGGAATGGGAATGGGAATGGGAGGCAGACCATCCCGCGGAACAGAAGGTCAATGGACTCGATGGCCTGTCCGGCTTGCGGACGATGCAGGCCGAATGAGGATGCGAGGACCAGACACCGAGTTGA
This sequence comes from Chaetomiaceae sp. PF1801, assembly GCA_023628475.1. Classification (NCBI taxonomy): domain Eukaryota; kingdom Fungi; phylum Ascomycota; class Sordariomycetes; order Sordariales; family Chaetomiaceae; species Chaetomiaceae sp. PF1801. The sequence goes on from JAMAKQ010000025.1 coordinate 93,033, forward strand.
CAAGTGCCGGTTCGACAAGAAGCCGGAGACGGTTGAAAGTCGAGGCGAGCCAAACGGAAGCGGGCCGGAGAAGGGTGGTCGCTGCTGGGGCTTTGGACTTGCGCAGGGCTGTGCCGTTTCGGAGCAAGCTGTCCTTGACTTTTTTGCTTTACCGCCTCGATAAGCTGCTGAACTCGCCATGTCGTCACATCTCGCAACAGGCAGTAGTGCTTGGCTCAGCTTTCTGGGCCCCAAGTGAGGTGCGGGTGTCGTGGGGGCGTGGAAGGCAATTGGTCAGGTCGATAAGGTGTTTGCATCGTGGTGTGGTGTGGTGTGATGGTGGGATGTATAAGTGAGTACTGTGCACAGAGCACGGAGGAGGTGTGTAGGTATGTGATGATACACATTTGAGATGGAGGCAGAGGCCTCGACAGATGCTTGCATCGTTCGGCTCACGGTTGACGGAAGCCGACAGACCACGTTGTCTTGGAGCCAAGTGGCAAGGATATGGGATGTCTTGTTTTGATAAGCTCCGGAGTGGCCGAGTTTGTGTTTGTTGACGAGCGGCTGTGAATCTGGGGAAATCTCCGCAGACTGGCCGATAAGCCATGACAATCAACAAGACGCCACCTATTCCGGACTCGATTTACTCGGTACTTAGGTGAGTATTTGCTCAACCTTGTTGATTGTGTGAGAGATCCTGTCCGTGCTCCTTCTGTGCATCTTTGCACGCAGAACATCGGTCAGCGCCCCACTCTTCCACGCTCAACCCTTGCCGTTGATAGTTCACGACAAAGTCTGCACAACATGTAAACAACTTTGACCAGGAAGCAGTTGATATTCTCGTCAGTCCCATGAAAGGGGAGTCTACGTTTGTAAGAGAGTTAGCTGTCCTATAAAATATTTGGTTTGTCCTTCCTCTTTGATTCTTGTTTTCGATTAACCCGACACAGCCTTGTGTGCCGCGCTAGCAGTGAAACCAGGGTTAGAGTGATTCAGACTGCCTCATCTCACCCCTCCTTTCACCCCACCTTCCCAACCTGGATTATTTGTAAAATGAGTTGAGCTGCCTGCCCTACAAGTTCAGCCTCCGTCTTGCAGCTCTCGTTCGTCGTTCGCAGTTCGCACTCGTTCATCCAAAGTTGTGCTTGAAAAGCACGCGAGTCCGTCTCATTCAGTAAGAGGTACGTGTCCTCGGTTATCCTTGATTCAGCCGATATCTGGCCCGAAAATCGCATGGCTTGTGCCGTCTTGGGAAGGGAAACCTTGCGCAATCAAGAACAGTGGAGGGCAGGGCAGCAGTTCTTCGGCCGTTCTCCTTCCACTGGAGAGCGCTCCATCGCGCACATTGCAACCTCCCCAGCTCGCGGCGGTGTCAGAGGGGTGCCTCTTTTTTCTTCACCGACTCCACCGGGGGTTAGACTCCCCTCTGACTCTTTCCGGGAGCCGCCGCCCGTCTCAGATTTCGACTTTCTCTTTTGGTTTTCTGGCAGATTGATGGCAGCCTAGGGTGTCCAATTCGCTCGTTAAACTTGTCTGTTTTTTTTTTTTTTCGCTGCTGACGCCCAAGCTTTCTGCGTTGCACACCCTGCTGGCTGCACTGCTTTTTTTTATCGCTCCTTCTACACGAGCACTGTGCCTGCCTTCCCTCTCCCTCTCTCCCTCTTCTCCTTCCTACAACATGACCACTCCCGCCGACGCTGCCCAATCTCTGGCGCAGAGCAGTAAAGACCAGATTCCTCTGACCTCCGCCGAAGCTGCCGTCCTGGCCACTAGCGACGCCTCCCATTCCACCAGCGATGCCTCGCGAGGACAGCCCGCCGCCGCCGCCTCCGGTGCCTCCGAACTCGCCCGTACAAAGATAACTTTGCTCGGCGCGCTCAAGCACTTCGCGGACTTCCCGATCCCCGGCATCAAGTTTATCGACATTCTGCCTCTGTTCCAGGACCCCACCATCCACGAGACTCTGCTGCGCGCCCTCGAGCTGCAGGTCCTCGAGTTCGGCGAGCATGCGAAACCCGATGTCGTCGTGGGCTTGGACGCCCGGGGCTTCCTCTTCGGCCCCTCGCTCGCCCTGCGTCTCGGCGCGAGCTTCGTGCCCGTCCGCAAGAAGGGCAAGATGCCCGGCCCCTGCGTGACGGCCGCCTACGAGAAGGAGTACGGAACCGACTTTTTCCAGATGCAAGAGGGTGCGGTGAAGCCCGGCCAGAAGGTGCTGGTGGTGGATGACATTATTGCTACCGGTGAGTGAACAATTCCGATCGCGCCATTCTCACAAACCCCCTTGCTTGGATTCCCGCCAATCACGCCCGCTCGCCTGGCAAATCCTCCATCTCGCCTCATCCCGCTTTGCAGCATTCCTGTTTATCGCAAAACGAGAGTCATCCGCGGTGATTATGCATTAGCTAACATTTTTAACTCGACAGGTGGTTCCGCTGCCGCCGCCGGTTCTCTCGTCAAGCAGTTGGGAGGCGAATTGATCGGATACCTCTTCATCCTCGAGATCCCCGTCCTGGATGGTCGCTCGAAGCTTGGCGGTGTCAAGACGGTCACTCTCCTCGAGACGAACGAATAAGGCCGACATCGGCAACTGCACACCGGGCCGATCGAACCACATCTTCCGGCGAAACCTTCAAGGCACCTAATACTTGCGACACAAATTCTCAGCAAACATTCTTAGGCCTGTGAATCACAGCCTGGTTAATGATGGTGGGACGGACCCAGGCTTGGTGGACTTGGCTTTGTGCACTTCTTTTCGCTTGAACTACATCGCGGGTTGGGGAAGAGATCCCCATTAATGGTCTGGGATTTGGGCAGGCAGGGAGGTAATTTGGGCATTACGGGCGTTGAGGGTATCAAAAAGTTCAGAGGGCAAATTGATCTTGTGGTCGGATCGAGCAGGTGCCATGATAGACTCGCATATCCACAAATCTCACTTCAAATCCACCTCCAACAAGGGCCATCAGTGGGCTGATTTGATGTCGCGACGACCCGTGAACATTGACGTTTGAGAGCCACAGCATGAAAGAGTATTTAACCATTGCCATTTGCCTCAAGCACAAATCATCACTATATATCTTGCGAGTTGCATGTACACATGACCTATCTTGTTCCGGATGCTCCGCGTCGTAAACCCTATCCGGTGACACTCATCATCCTCTACCCACTCTGCCGGCTCTATACATACCAGTAGTCACCCCCAAAGATTCACCCCATCCTCACCCTCATCAACAATGATATTCCTCACCCTAATCCCCTGACTCTCGATAAAATACCGCCTGACCAGCCCGACCCCGCTGGCCAGCCTCAACTGCTGATACGCCACCTCCCCGCCGCCAACCATGACCATGGCAATCGGATTCCGCCGCTGGATCCCGCCGGGCGTGCGCTGTACCTCGTCCAAGAGTGGCCTTACCAGCCCGGCACCGCTTGCATCACCCTGTGGTGCTGCACCATCGTCGTCGTCCGACACGACAACCACCAACTGCAGCGAAGTGCGCGAGGGCGCGTAGGCGGGTATGTTTGCCAATTTGGTGGAGAAATTGCACCCCCCGCGGCGGATGAGAATCACCTGGTAGTCGCGCGGGGCGGATTCGGGCAGGGGACCCGAGCAGGCGTCGCCTGCTGCGTAGATGGTTGTCCAGGGGAAGGCGCCGTCGGGGACGGGGCCGAAGGTGGGGATGCGGGAGGCGCTGGAAGGGGAGGACGAGACTGGGGGTAGGGGCGCGGCGCCGATGCCGGTTGGGGTGATGGCTGTTTGGTTGATGACGAGGTTGAAGGGGAGGGAGGCGGCGGGGCCGGGGAGGGAGGTTGGGAGTTGGAGGTCGAGGGATGCGGCTACGCGGGTGAAGATAGATTTGACGAGGGAGCCGAGGTCGGCTAGGACGGCGGAGTGGTTGGCGTCTTCGAAGGGCTCGAAGGGTGAGGGCTCATGCTCGTCTTGGGCTGTGGGGCGGGTGCTGGCGGTGTCGTTGTCTAGGAGATCGAGTCGGTGCAGGTGCTGGAGCTTGACGATGACGGGGTCTCGGACGAGACTGAATCTGGGGTCTGCGACCTCCCCTAAGATGGACCGGTCAAAAACGATAAACTCGTCGCGACCCAGCGGGATGCCGTTGACCTTGGTGACCTGCCATTCCCGCTCTCCTTCCTCGTCAATTTGCATGGTAAGCTTTAGACCGGACAGGCTGGAAACACGGATGCGGTCTGCGCTCAGACGCTCCATATTCTGGTTTCCTATCATGAAGTTAAACGCGCTGCCGCCAACCGCCTGTCCGGCGTTGGACGCGAACTCGAGAATGAGCTCCTCCGGGTGGTGGACTTTGGCGCAAGTACCGTTGCTCGGGAGCAACTCCGGTGGGAGAGTCCAGGGAAAGAGGGTAAAGTTGGATCTGGCCATGTGCAGGCCCGACATCTGACCGCCGTCGACGGTTAGTCGTGAGGGCGAGATGAGATGCAGGTCCAGCATGCGTGCCGCGTGGTAGATGTCATCCCTAGCAGCGATGACTGAGCCAGAAAGAGGGGTGGTAGCCGGCCGCGGCGGACACGAGTTGGTGTATGCGTCGTCAAAGTAAACAGCCAGGTCGTTGCGATCAGACTTGGGACGGCGGGGCTTGTCCTTCTGCGTGCCGGTGGGAATGATAAGAGGGTGGCCCTCGGTGGTGAAGACGTAGGCGGCGTCGAGCGCGTTCAGGGGATGTTGGTCATCAAAGAGGAGGTACATGTACTTGGCTGTCTCGCCGAGGAAGAAACTCTCCATGCGATCGCTCTTCTCCCCGTCGAGCACGTTCTGGAGCCCTGCCCAACCGCACGGGGTCCAGCATCGCCTCGTGATATCTCGAAGCACCATCTCGCCGACATAAAGATACCATGGGTCTTTGGTGGCGCGGTACAAGTGGTACGTCGACTCGATGAACTCGGGCCGCAGGGGCCACCAGCCGAGGCCGCCCTCAACCGTCTTCTCCCGGATCGACCATCGCTCCGGCAGGGCGGCGTACCGCGTCCAGATGGCGGTGTAGAGCAGGTTTGTCTCGATAGCTTCGTCTACCTCGCCGGCCAGGACAAGAAGACCGGAGTAGTAGGCGCCCAGGCTGTCCACCCAGTTGGTGACGAGCGAGCCGGTCCAGAGGTTTACATTCTCGTAGTGAGGATGATCGCGGGCGCTGTAAAGATGACGCTTGATGGCGGCGTGTGCGTGATGCCAGGCCTCGAGGAAGGTGTCGGGCGAGTTTTCCATGTCATTCAGCGGAGGGAACAGTGTGTTGGGATCCATCCATTTGCCGCCATGCTTCGGCGGGACGGCAGTACGGTTGGGAAGCTCGTGGCCCGACAGCAAGATGTGGGACTTGAGAGCATATTCAAAGAAGCTGTCAGCGCCCGCGCCGATAACGGCATAGGCTCCTATCCAATGCCCCTGCTCAGCGTCAACGCCAGCCCCGATGAGACCTATCTGACTCTTTCTGGACCAGACAGCCCAGAACGCCCTCTTGGCCAGCTGTTCAAACCGGGTGTCACCAGTCAGGCGACTGAGGACTGTGAACTCCAGGACTAGAGACCCGGCCCCAGCGCTGCACGTCTCGGTTATCTCTGGGGGTCCGTGGGTGGTGCCCACGGGGGCGTCTTGGTGGAGAGGCGAGTTGGCGTAGAACGGGATGCCATGGCGAAGGTTGACGCGCGGATACGGCATGCCCGTCTTGGTGTAGAAGGCGGGAAGAAGCCTCTGCGCGAGGTCCAGGGCCAGTCTCAGCAGTTGACCATCATACTTGAAGCCGTTTGGCCAAAGAATGGGCGGGGGGTTAAGCAGGTCATCGCCAGGACTGCGTGGGTTGTATCCGGTGATTGGCAGGGCACCGATGGCAAACAAGTGGGCGCTCAGCAGCCCGCCAACACCGCGAATGACGGTCTCAAAGACCTGCACCTTGCTGTCGACGTCGAAGCCGCGGGCGCGCAGGCCCATACCGGAGGGGCCGTCAGTTCCGTCGCCGTATTGCTGGACAAGGGCAGCCACACCGTCCTGGAAGTCTCGAAGCGCCTTTGGTCCAGTACCACGGTCATCGGGAGGTGCCGAGGCAAGGATGGCCAGGGTCGAGAGGCTGTCGATCAGGGTGAGTGAGTAGTTGCCCAAGACATCGTTGAGCTCGACGTTTCGCGGGTTCTTGTCGTCGCGGGAGAGCGGGGTGCACGAGAGTGGGCGGAGCTGTGCCGGGGGGTTAGCGCAAGGTCGGTTAGGAGAGCACAGCAGGCACCCGGCCAGCATGGGAGCATACCTCATCTTCCGGAAAGGCAACCTTCATGTAGTTGTCGAAGCCATGGTAAAACATGTCGACGGTCTCCCGGCGCAGCTCCCGGATGCGGTCCGGGCGCATGGCAGCAGCAGCTGGCCAACTGCCCAGCCAGACTGCGAGCGCCATCCACATGAGCGCAAAACTCCAGCCGGTCCATCCTTGCCATGTGCGCCGGCGACTGACAACGGGATGCGGCCGGGCGAGGTCACGGGGCATGCCGGCGCTCAGTCGGGAGGCGTCGGCAGCCAAGGAGCGGCAGTCCATGCCGGCAGGACATCACCTGGGAGGGGAAATCGGACGCCACATGTGTGTCTCGGGAGTGCGCCGGATCGGATGGCGGCCGTATCAGCGTGGTGCGCAAGCCGACCTCGTGCTTGTGGAGATGATGGTTGTTGGCGATGTGGCAAGTTCGGCCATGCTTTGGCTTGGCGCCGGCAGGCAAAGCTGCTGCCCTGAAAAGCCCCACTTTTCCCGCTGCTGGGCGGCGGATGGTCCTCCGATCAACAAATCCTGGGCTGCAGTTGCCCGACCATCGACTTCCCGTCATCTCACCTGCAATCTGTTGTGTAAGGTAAGCTTTGATCTCCGGAGCTGTGGTTCAACGCGCTTGTCTTGCAGATGCCCTTGAAATGCGCGCTTGCTCAGCCAGTCTCGTTCCTGAGCACATGGCCCTGTCCAATGCGCAAACAAACTTGAACCAAAATCACTTGCTGCTTGGCACCGTGGGTTGCAGGCGCCAACACCATTCGGCATTCCCGTCGGTTCTCCTCTCATGGCTTCTCATGGCGGGTGGCGCACAGTGTGTTCACTCTCCTCCGTTATCCCCCAGTTAGAGCAGCGTTTGATCTCGAAGTCACAGTGACATTGGGAGCTCGCTTTCGGTGAGCTCCCAAGCAACACACCATTTGACGTTTGGATCCCACGCCGCGGTCTCGAGCCGACATCCCATCGCCAACCGGTGTCTGCCATCTTCGCCTTCATTGTAACGCACATCCAACAACTTTCGCCGCCAGCGGGAAATCCATTGAGCGCTTTGGTCTAGTGCGCGGTTGGTATGGCCGAGCGGACTTAAGGTAACAAACCCGGAGAGCTCATCCCAGTCAGGAACACCACATCAACACACCAGATCCGCCGGCAGAAGACGGGAAAATACGACAAAGCAAACACACAGCCAACACGCACCGTGTCCAGAGCACACGCCCAACGGCTCAAGATTTGAGATCCGGAAGGCTGAATCCGCCGTCCGGAGGTGTCTTGCCTGCCGAATCCATGCCGCACATCTTGCCAGGCAAGGGTTGACAACCAAGAACGAACGGCAATTGCCATTTTTTGAGATTACCTCCCATCCCATACGATACCTTCAACGGCGCCGTCACGGCTCCGAATTACCCGGAATGACCGAAGTCTGCCATCACATCCATCGGTCCCATAGAGTTCGATCCCGAGTTGCAATGGCTGCATGTGACGACGAGTTCATGCAGGCCGGGAGAAAGAATTTGAAATGAGCACGGTGTGTCGCATGCTTTGCAAGGCTGGTCTGTCTTTGACCGAGACGGCGCGCCAGCTTCAGCCTCGACATCATGACTCGGCCCAACGGCTTCGAAGGCGGAAATATCCCTTGCCAAAGGCACAAAGCTTCGCATTCGGTTGATTGAGACAGGCTGATGAGACAACTCATCAGCAACCCACGTTGGTCTCCATCCAGGGTATCGATCGATCAGCAACAAGGGATGTGGGAAGGCCAACCGGAACACTCCCCAACCGACACCAACCTGTTTGCAGTTAGCAGTGTTTCATCCACCGGCCTGGCCGCCATCCCTCGTCACAGCAAACTTGGATTCCGCGGTCCAGCGTCTCCCCACGTCTCGGCGGCTAACCCGCGTAGGCGTGCTTTATCGCGTGGTTTTTGTTGCTGTGGCTTCGTTAGTTCGGCGCGATCCCCCACGATCTGCGCTGTTTGTGAGATCCGAGAGGCTCAAGAGTCAAGACGGAGCAACATTGCTCCATTCTTTTGATGTTTGCACTGCGCAAGCTCGGTGTGTGTTTAGTTAGATAACTGGTGCCAGTTGCTTTTCCATGTTAGGTGGATGAGCTGGCTGGGGCGGTTGGGCGGCAGCGCGCTTCTTCTTCCCTTTGCGGGTTGTGGTCAGGGGAGTCGCGGGCCGTTGTGGGGTTGACTGGTTCGGTGTTTCGTCGGCCGGCCCCGGGGAATGCAGCCGCTGCATCGGGGACTCGGCACGTGCTTGCCTTTTCAGTAACAATACGGTCAGTAACGTTACACGACCTCATGCCTTACACAAAAAACAGTGTGCGCAGAAGAACGCTTTCGTTCACGGCATGAGATTTCCGACGGCACGAAAATTCTCAACAGATCGCTGCCTAGGGGATTAGGTATCGCTGATATTACATACTTGGTGTTCCGAGTGCGAACTTCATTCCTCATGTGGCGGCATGTTTCAAACGATCTCGCACCTGGGTAAGAACCGTAAGATACAGTCAGAATCAGCTACAACGATGGCCATTATCCAGTCGTCAGCCACAGCACAGAAAATGATGGGTTAAGAAAAGTAAGCATTGACAGTTTGTAATCCGCAGTTCCTCGATGCAGGATCGAGCACAAGGCCCTGCCAGAGCGGAAACACGTCTCCCTTTCTGACGCTCGCTGCGCGTGGCTGTCTGCGGCGCTGGCGTCCTGTGTCACACACCGGATCGGAGATCTCGATCTCAAAAGGATTCGCTGGAGGATTTCGCTGGCGGCGGTGGCTTCGCAGCCACTCAGGTACCCGTCATCCATCGGACTGCCAAGGCCAGGTATTGTACAATACAAACAGATTGACAGATTGGACTTTTGGTCAACACTGTTCCATGATGAAGTGAGTGAGTGAGCAAACTTGAAAGTCAATTTCCCCATCCTCTGACGACATCTTGTTTTTTGCCTTCGCGGCATTACCTTTACAGTATACAGTATACTCTGTCTTGTTGCTGCGAGAGAGAGAGAGAGAGAGAGAGAGAGAGGGAGAAGAAAAACGAGAGTTGGGGGCCTTCAGCTTCGCCGCACTGTGAAATGACAATTCCCAGTCTCACTCTGAAAGTGGCATCTGTGCCAATCCGAAACACCTCGGGGAGCGCCTCATCAGCCACCGCCGTAATACGTCAAATCCACAATGATAAGCATGGCACCCTCGACAAGGGAAGAGGAAATGAGAGACTGAACACGTGGGAAGAGCAACGAGGATCTGCGTGAGCAAACAAGACATCTGTAGTGTATCTCTTTCTCTGTGGCGTGAGATGCCGAGATCAACGGGGGAGGTAAATCTCCGAACTGAAAGCACGAATAGTAAGGTAGACAAACGGCGATGCAGGAAAAGAAGAGAAGAAGAAAAGTAAGGGAAAGAAAAAAAAAAAGAAGTACAGGTTTACCGCCCAAGCAGACCCATATCCAGTCCCAAGACTCCATGAACGCCAGGTTGCCCTAATGATATCCCACTCCTCTTGTTTCTTGTTTCTTGTATCCTGTTTCCTACTCCTGCTTGCTGTGCCACCCATCCATGTATCATTGTGTGCCGTACCCGGGAATTTGCGAGCCAGGCTGCCGGAGGATCTGAGTGCACGCCTGCTGCGCCACTCGGGCGCTGGCGTGGTGGCTGGCGGTCGAAGGGCGCCCAGGACCGCCGCCGTCGTGGTGCTCGTACGAGAGCCCGTCCATGCCGTCGTCGTCCGGGCTGAGGCTCCGCTCCGCCTTGACCTCGCTGTAGATCTGGTTGATGAGGTCCTCCTCCTGCTTGGGCGTCATGCTGGGAGGGCCCTGCTGGTGGTGGAAGTCGTCGGCGGTCATCATGTTGGCGGCGACGTGGTGCGCGTGACCGTGGCCCGGAAAGGGAGGGGGGTGCAGGCCCAGACCGTTGGACCAGTCGCCCATGGGACCGGGCACCTGAGGGCTGCCCTGTCTCCTCGCTGCCGCCTTTTGCCTGCGCCGCCGGGAGCCCGTCTTCTCGTTCACCGTCTCCTCCTCCAGGCCGAGCTTGACGAGCATGGCGATGATATGTGGCTTCTTCCAGTCCCACACCCGGCAGCCGCCCATCTCCTTCATCCGGGCGATGATGAGCTGGTACCGCATCTCCTCGACGTAGTCGAAGGCTTCTTTTAGCCTTTGGACCTGTTCAAGCATCATCTGTCAGCTTCCGCGTCTGGACCATGCGTTTTTGGTTGTCTGGGCTGGCTTACCTCTTTCTCTGGCCAGACGCCGTACCTTGCCACCGCGCGGGAGACCTTCATTTGGAGAGCGGCCTTCTCCCAGTTCCCTTGATGCTTCTCCGAGTACTTGGCCTTCATCTCCTCCCACATCCCCTTGCCCTTCTCGGACAGGAACTGTTTCCGGAGCTGGAAAAGGTACTTGTCATCCTCGGGGGCGTCGTCCCTGAGCGTGAGCTCCTCCCCGTCGTCCTCCTGCTTGAACTGGCCGTTGGGGTCCTGTCCCATGTGGGGAGTCGCCTTGGGGGTGCGGGATGGCTTCCTCGATGGCGAGGGCTTCTTTCGCGGCTGCGGTCTCCGGCCGGGGCTGAGGGCTCCCGGCGGCGGGTAGGGCCCGTACAGCAGGCTGGGATCTCGCAGGTCTTCGATCGAGCCCACTTGGGGCGCAGATTGCGGTCGGAAGTGTGACGGATGGGGCTGCGACAGGACCGGTGCAGCCCCGTTGGGAGGCAGGCGGTGATGCATGTGCGGCGTGCCAACCGAGTCGTGTTGGTGGTCGAGATATGATCCGGGCGTGGCGACTGGCACGCCGTACGGGTGGTATTCCTGAAGTGACTGGTGCGTTACCTCGCCGTCGGTGGCCCCCGAGACGGTGAAATGGCCAAGATAGGGGTCAATGGGTGGCGGCGGAAGCTCCAGCCCGGGCGACGAAGGGTGGTGGCTGCCGGGGGGAGACTGAGCCATGTACGGTGGCATGCTGTAAGGCGCCTCTGTTGCTGCCGGATTCACCGTCATGGGAGAGGGGCTGTGGCTGGAGTTCACGTCGTAGTTGCTGTAGCCGTACATCTTGGATGTGTCGGGAGGAGTTGGGGCCTGCGATCCGAGGGCTGTGGGTTGCGGAGCGTGGTAACTCCGCAGGGGCTTCGTGGACTGTCTGTGGTGCAGAGGCGGGCTGCCTGCACTGGATGCGGGCGTGAGAAGACTGGGGTCAGCGGCCGCCGGGTAGTTGAATGACGACACTCCAGACACCTGTCGCGAAACAGCAGTGGTGAGCATGGGGGACCGCCACTGGGGGGTGGAGGCCAGTCGAAAACCTACTGCGCTGTAGGGGTCAAGATCTGGCGAAGAGTAAACGCCCGTTTGGGGGCCGTTGGTGCAGTTAGGCAAGTCGTCGATGGGAGCTCGGTCTGGGTGGTGCGCCGCAGGCGTGAGGTACTGCGTCTCGGTCATGTCGACGTGGATGTGGAGGCGTTGGAGTGACCTCCTGGGAGATGGACTGCTGCTGCTGCTGCTGCTGTTGCTGGAGCTGTCGCCGTCCGAGTCTATACCCAGCTGGTCGCAGTCGAGGAAGTCCTCGATAATGGGCGACTCGACTTCTTCCTGCCGGTCTGTATCCATGTTTAGTCGGTTGTTCTTCCGTGTCTGTTGTGTGCTAATCCGATGAAGAAAAAATAGGAACCCGTTCGTTCCCTCGCCTTTCCCGTTTGTTTCTTTTGCTCTTGACAACTCGACAATCTCTTGAGAGGGCAAAGGAAGGGTGTCTGACCTTATACGACTTGGCCGTGAGTCCGAGTGTGGCCCAGTCTGTGGGGCAGGGTGCGGCGTTGAAGGAGCTGGAGGAAACTTGAGACAGAGGAGGCTGACCGAGCAGGCGAGGTCAGGAAGCCAGCTATAATGGGGCCAAGGAAGAGAGGGCGAGCTTCCGAGGGAGAGATGGGGCGTAGGGAACGGCAGGCGGAAGGTTGATGTATGTATGCGATGCTCGTCCACGACCTCGTTCCAGAAGCAGGGGGGGAAAAAATCATGTCAACGGCAAGTCCCTCTTTTGTCCGGGCCTAGACAAAACCAGTAAACGGCTTCGCACTGCCCTTGCCAGGTCCATGTGCGGGTGCGGGTGCGGGTGTGGCAGGCGGATGGGGTGGGAGATAGGGTACCTTATGTATTTCGACCTCATGCACACGCCCCCCCCCCCGGTACCCCGGTACTTCGCCGCCGTCGCTCGACACAACTGGTGTGTTAGGCGCCGACCGTTCGAAAACTGTGCACTCGCAGACGACGGCACGATGCCGATGCCGTGATAAAGCCAGGGAATGAGTTGGAACCTGCCACTCTGGGACGGGTCGGCTGCTTGTCTTTGGTGAGGCTTGTGCTTGGCTGCGGCCTTGCACCGCGCCCTAGCCTTCGTCCAAAGTGTGCTGGACGGTCATCGAGACCCAAGCCGGCCATGGCATTCTCTTGTTCTCCAGGCCTGTATGGGAGGCAAGGCGTTCCGCCGCCAAGGCACTCGGTCCGCTCCCGGACAACCACCGCGGCCGCCAGATCGCCTGTGCGAGGGACAGAATTCTCTCTGGTCCCAATGCCACGCCGGACCGGAGCGGCCAGCCATCTCACAGCTGAGTCAACTGAAATGCTGCTGCTGCCTCATGTTCGTCCTTGAATAACTTAATGCATACGGGGATGCCGCATTTGCATCAGCGGCACTAACGTTAAGGTGGTTCGGCATGCAACACACTGAACTCGGAGGGCAAGCGGACAAGGATCGACAGCTAGTCTGTGAGGGCGGCGTCGCGGGAGCGATTAAGTGAACGTCCCTATGCAGTAAGGTGTCGTACCAGGGTCGATCTCGCCCGGTGTGGGGGAGAGCTGGAGAGATGGCGACCGACTCCGTGAAGCCCCAGGGACAAGCCCACGGCCAAGCCCGGCAGCGAGCAGCGAGGGGAAAGCCTCTGTTCGCGCCACCATGCAGCTCCCCTGTGCGATAGCCGCCGTTGACCACGCTTGTTGGTCGCGGATGAGGCGGTTGGCTCGACGCGGAGCGCGGGTAGACGCCTCGAGGAACTCCCGCCCGGCATCTCTCGATCGCGCACTGCGCTCTTGTCCGTTTGCAGCCATGATTCGCTCACTGGCATGCGTGTAATCCACACCCTTCGCACATGCCGAGAGCGAGGCAAGAAAGCGTGTGTCGTGTGTTGCGTTGGAAGTGTTGAAACATCACGACTTTGCTTGCCCCTCCACGAACAGTGCCGTCAACATGGGGGACGACGGGGCCGATTGCCGGGGTGTGTTGATCGGCCACTGCTAATTTTGAACCAAGCTGGGCTGTGAATCCGGGGCATGGAGAGACAGGGTTGTTTTCTTGCAATTTTTCGGCGGCGGTGGGAGCAGCGGCCCGAAATGAGGCCAGGCGGAATGAATTGGCTGACAGACGGGAGCTCTCGCACATGCAGCAGTCGGGTGTGTTGAAACAGCTGTGCCCTGCGCAGTCGGGAAAAGTGGGAAAAGAATTCGAGGCTGTGCTTTCTGGAGAGGGCAGGTGGGATCGGCGCGCAGCCTGTGTCGCCTGAATGTGGTATCGATTCCCGTCAGGTATGATACATACAATACAATGCCCTGTACCTTGCCCTGTATCCGTATTTCCTTATCCAATGCTTCACCACAAAATGGACGAGGACTCCGTACAATCCGGATGAACCTGGGATACTTCGTACGGATACTGCCTGGCTTTCCAATCAAAGTCCAGACTGACTCCTGGAGTTACCAGGCACGATGCGGCGGTTGCAGGGCCTTGAACCGGCGGGCAACAGAACTTGCCGTCGCGTCTTGACTCGATGTTGCGACCGTGTCTGCATGCTGTGCAGGCTGCAATGCATCGTCACCTGGGTCCATCAAGGTGTACCATGGTTATTGCCCTAATATCTGCAGTCGGGAAATCTCGCACAGGCGAGGTCTTCACTCGGGAACACAATCATCAATTGCACCAAGTGAACCCTCGGCATCTCCAGTGTTGATCCCCGCGCGTCGAAGACAGCAGCCCAGAAGCTGCTCGGTGTTTCCTAAAAACAGGCTTGTTGTTTCAGAACGTCGATGCTGGATGCGGCATGGCGGCTTTGAGCAGTGATCATGATGCGTGCTGGAAGAGACCGTTGATTGCGCGTAAGGCGTACCCTATGTAACGAACTTTACAGACTCGATTCCATGGTGATTCGCAATGCTGGAGTTATGTACTGTACAATACAGTACACTTAGCTACAGAGTACGTAGTGTGGATCCAAAAAATACTAGGGGCTCTTATTGGTTACCGCGCTGTCGGTAACCAATAAGCTTTCTGCTACCTGGTGTGCCAAGTGGAGTGGATGAAAAATCGAGGAAAGAGAGGAGATTCAGGCGCCGAGTTGGCCTGCCATCTCGAACGATACAGATCCCAGATTGAACGGTCCAACCCCTCCTTTTCCTCACCAAACTGTGGTCCTGGAACACACTCTGCACTCTTGCTCTGCGCATCAACCATATCAACCATCACAACTTGGAAGCGCGCTTATTGCGCATGGTGATTGGGCACCACCGCGGCCACGATGCACGACGACCGCCAACACACTATCGGCAGAACGACCAACTGGCCAGAGAGAAGCGCGGTGCGGGACCGGACCGTCAAGACCAGTCTCGTTGCGGCAGCCAAGCTTGCACATCCGTCCGGCTTCTGTTGCCGTGGTCGCAGAGGGATGCGACTTTGACGACGCTAGCGTCCACTAGTCAAGACCCCCGTGGTTTTTGCAGAGAACGGGTCCCCGAATCAATTTCGCAGTTCCGCCAATCACACCCACCTCAGCCTTGCAACGCCTGCCCCTCCCTCCGGCCGTTCAGGTGATATCGCGTAATTGAAGCCGGCGAGCGGCAGCCCTCGGGCAGATATGGACATGTCTCCTCTTCAGGTTGACCTGTTTACAGCATCTGGTGCTACGATTATGCCCAAAGGCATCCATCGGCCGCTCTTCTACTAGCAGAGTACGGTAGCATCGTCAACGGTCCGGAACGCTCATATCCTCAACCAGATTTGTTCTTTGCCCGGCAGCGCAGCGGACTGCATCTCTCTCATTTCCCAGGTCTCGGCTCGGCGTCTTTCCCCCTCATCGCCGACATTCCCGCTCAGCCGCCAGCCATCAGTCAGTCCCAGCAGCACGGAACTGCTACCCTTCTGCCTGCACGAGTGAGTGGCTGCGAACCCTCAAGACACGTCAGCCGACGTTGCCATCTTCCCGTATCGTTCGACAACGGCGCTTGCACCAGACTCTCGACGCCCCTCCTCCCTCCGAACCCCGCGCTCGGCTTGTCCTTTGCGCCCTCATCTTCGTGTATCTGTGGATTTCGAGGGCGCAGAGACTTCGCTCGGACGGAGGCTTCCCATAGCGGGTGGGCCCGGGCCGTTTCTTGGTCAGAACCGGGGCCCCCCGATCGATCTGGACATCGTGTGCGTCGGGGAAGCCAGCCCCCGGATTCCGCCTCGCCCTTTTCGTGGGTCTGGCCCTTGCCCTGCCCCTGCCGCCGGTCCACCACGGCAACTTTTCCGTGATCGTCACGATCCCACCAGGGCATGCGCCTCTCACCCTGGGCGTCCACTTTTGGTCTCCGTGCCAGCGACACTTCTGGACGATGCGAGGGGAGCCCCCAAGCAAAAAGCACAAGCACGCCAGCGGCGCTGAAATTGGGGGCTGCGGGAGAGAGAAAAAAAAATGGGAAGGGTGGTTTCCCCTCCCCCGAGGAGTAGCCAGGGGTTGGGATGAACCTGCGCGAACACCCCGTCCTGCCAGCAGTTGTGTAACCATGGCCAGCAGGGTAGGTTAAGCTTCTGCAACATGCCATCATCAAAAGCTCGCTGCTGCCCATGGTTCTTCTGTGCGACATGCGGTCCTGCTCCCGTGTTCTACGGCCCGGAGCAAGAGGCCTCGCCGAATGAGCTGCCGAGTGACAAGATGAATTGCGGTGAGGCTAACAATTTTCCGGGTAAAACTGAGATCGGAAGCCTCAGCATCCATAGGCAATGCCTTCGTGTGCCATGAATCGCAGCAGCAGGCCTCTCGTCTTTCCGCTGGTCTCTCTGTGCCCCATTTTCTTCAAGAGGCCGTGGTCACCAAAAGAGGGAAGCGGAAGCAGGTACGGCGGACGGGCGAGTGGAGAGTCGTCGTTATGGAGTAGTACTCCGTGCTTTGGCTCGTATCAAAGATGTCGAGGCGGCATCTTCTCGTCTTCAGAGCAACATGACTCGGGGCTTTCTTGAAGGGTGCCGTTTGGATCCACAACACAAGGTCCAAACATGGCTGCTTCACAACACTGCTGGCAACCCAAGTCCATCGTGAGGTTTGGTCGGTAGAGTTGTATGTGACGGTATTACATGAAGGACAGCGCAAGGTAACGCTGCGCGAGCCCCCTGATCCTGGTTGCTGGCGCGATTTGTCAAAAGTGGGCTCGTCTGCGCGGAAGCCCCACTTACCCAGAAGAGAACCGGCCTCCTGATTCGCTGTTGCCCCGAGTCGCTCATCGTTCAGGTACTTTCCACTTCCAGCGAGAAGGGCATGTTTTCGCTGCGCTTTCTCTGTTGTCGTACCCGTCTTCAGTACACTGCCCTGACTCTGGGGTGCCGTCAAATCGACCAAGGTCAGTTGGGGTTTCAACGCGTCCCCCGTCTGTCAATCCGGCGTCTTTTTGTGCTTTTCCGCCTTCTTCGACTGGCCGCAGCTAAGTGATGGCTCGGTCAACCCCAACCCCAACCCGAACCCTTCACTTCTCAACCTCGTGTTTGTGATTCTTCAAAACACAACGTCTTGCGTCTTGCTCCGTGCGAATCCCCGGCGATAGCGAGCGAAATGTCCGATCAACTCCGAATGTCGAGGCCCCTCAGGTCAAATCATCCCAAGAAAAGATCATCTCAACCACGCTGGGAACCTGATTTCCATCCGACGATCGGTACCGTCCGTCGGCGTCAAGATCATGGCCATGACACTCACCGAACTCGGATGTCTTCACCGTCGCTCACCTGAAGACTCTAGGATGGCGTTGACTCTGGCCGATAAGAGCTCGAATAGAGCCATCTAAACCCCGAGTCTCCTGTGCTCGGGCCGGCGGGAAGGGGGTCTCTGAGCCGACTGCCTCGCAGGACGCATGGCATCCATGGCGCCATGTTCGATGGCTAGCCCTTGAAACTCGATGCATTGCGGCCCCAGGAGCGAGGTTTACGGGGCCGACATGGAAGGAGCCGAAGTACATACAGGAAGCGTAAACGAAATTGTGGCAAAGAGCGTGCCTGGAACTGGGCCCTGTCCGGAACCCCGATCGTAACGCCTGCTCCCCTCCAGCTCTGCGCCATTCCCCGGTCTCCAACGGTTTTGCCCTGTATTGACTAAGCTCAACCCCGGCCTGTCAAGCAGCTGCTCATCATTCTTCCAGCCTGTCTTCATGCTATGGATATGGATGGACCCAGTCCAGATCCCCTCCGTCAAACATCCATGGTTGAGCAGCCTTGACGACCAGGTAAGTCTCTTCCAGCTTCGGCCCCTGCCTCCCTCGGTCGGGCAGCCCGCTCGGCCAACGAGTTTTGATCCGCGGGCCTATCGGCCTGGAAACCATCACGGCTTCTGGCCCGAGATTGAGAGTCATCCCTTCAAGGAAGGTAGTTAAACGCGCAACGCGGGCGGTGGGCGCCATGCCAGCCCGCCACCGGCGTGACGTCTATTTCCCACACTCTATCCAGACTCCAGGCACATTGTGCCTCTCCCCTGCTGCTCCGGTCACGCAGCGTGATCCCAAACTCTCTGCGTCTTGCCCCGAAAAACCCCGTCCACCACGAACATTTGCCCTTCGGCACGCCTGTATGGTGATGTAAACTAATCTCCGTCAAATCTAACGCACCAAGCGGCAAGAAACAACCCTCGTCTGCCTGCTGCTCGTCCGGGAACACAACCCAACCAAGACGAACCAGCAGTAGCCACTGACAAATTTGCCATCGACCCTCTCAACGGTCGAAGAAGCCCTGCCGCCGTCCCCTACACCTTGCATCCGCCATGGATTTTCCCGTGCGCGTCGTCCGATCGCGCTAAATCACCTACCCACCCACCTTTCCCCATCTCCCATTGTTCGTTCACCTCCAATCATCTCCCACCCACTCGTCACCTCGCTCTGGTAGATCCCGCCCGCCGAGCCAGGCAGCCCTAGTTATCTACCTACCAGGTACCTCTCCTTACCTTGCCTTTACCCTGGCCACACTGCCCTGACCTGTCGCAGCTCGGTGTGCGATCAACCTCCTCCCCCCCTTATCCGCTCCCCGGTTCGGTGTGTATCGGTTATGTACCTACGCGTACCTAGGTGAGCCAGCAAGTGACAGGTCATCCACCGAAAGTCACATTACCCGGCCCGAACGCGCCACGATGCAGCATGGGGTATGTATCCAGGGTGTGTCTGTGTGTGTGTGTGTGTGTGTGTGTGGCTACCATCACAAACCCGCGCCGCCGCCGTCAGAATCTTGTTTCGGGCGGCCGCAAGCGCGCGGGCTC
The DNA here is from genome assembly GCA_023628475.1 of Chaetomiaceae sp. PF1801. NCBI lineage: Eukaryota > Fungi > Ascomycota > Sordariomycetes > Sordariales > Chaetomiaceae > Chaetomiaceae sp. PF1801. The sequence continues at coordinate 111,805 of JAMAKQ010000025.1, forward strand.
GGGGGAGGGTGACAGCGGGGTTAAAGAAGGGGAGAGAAAGTGGCGTGCTGTTTTCTCCGTGCATTGCATTAGACGCAGGTGCGTTGAAGGAGAAAGTCTGTCTGCAGTCTATCATTCGTACAAGCCAAGCCCCTGGTTCATCACTGTGCCCGATGCTAAGGTGGGTTGCTGCAAGGTGATAGAGAGGAGACGCAGGGGTTTACCGCTGAGCGAGTTTTTCCTCCACGTCGGACGAGTTGCTGTGGTAAAAAAAGGGGGCAAATGGATAGGGGAGGGAACGGGAAGACGTGCCGAGAGGTCTAGCCGGTGAGAAACGGTGAGTACCTTGGAGGTTTGTGTCACTTCAGTGGCACAGCGGACTGCGTGCAATGTACCCAGCACGCTGGCTGACTTCGAGACATTGAGGTGGCGATCCATGAGAGATAGCGCAGATCTGGGGGGAAGGGTGTGGATATCGGGAGATTTCACCAGTCACACACCCCTTGCTGTTCAACACCAATATCGAGCCTCTGTTCTAGGCTTGTTCTCGAAAGAGACTGCATGCTGGTCGTGGCCATTGAGCAATGATGCATCTGTTCCAGGCGGCACCAGCATCTGAGCCTTGCTCTGTGTCGGATGAGTCAAGTTCACCGCGTCTAAGTGAGAGGAGAGACACCACCAGGCTGGAGCCGAGCCGAAGGCTTGGATAAGAGCCACGATGCGGCCACTGCCGAAGGCCGCGATAGCCACAGGAGAGAAGAGCAAGAATGCCTTGCCTCAAGTACGCTGTCCCGGTCGAGTGGATCATGGATTGCAGGGACCAAAGAGCCGGCCAAAGTTAAGCGCGATCAGAGCGGCCGCCGTGATGCGGCCAGGTCAACATAGCCTCCCAGCAACCCGGCCATTGATTGACGCGAAGACCATGACATGGTACCGAACATGGTCGAGAAAAACACAGCCACTTGGAGAGATGCAGACATCGTCTTGCAATGACAAGAATTAGTTTTTTGAGGACCAGACATTTGGAACTGAGGCGGACGGGGCAATGCTCAAAGCCGCGGGCCCATCTTGGCAACCGCCGTGTAAGTGAGGCGGCGTGTAAGTGGCCCAAGCCCCGAACGACCCGGAAGATGTAGCAAAAATACAACAAGAAAAAAAGGGAAAATAAAATTAATTTGGGTAAGAAGAATCGACAAGGTGAGAACACTAGCCAAGGTGCAGGAAAATACAGCACGGTTCATCGTTAACCCCGGCTCATATTGAGGACGTCTTCGTGGATTCTGTAAGTGGCCCTAGGTAAGGTAGACTTCCAAACCTCCAGAACGATCACAACTCTGACTCTCCCTTGAGCCGAGGATGGCCCTCGGAAGCTGCCACTCGGCCGCGCGTCGTTTTAACTAGTCCAAGGCAGTCTGACCACCAGATACGACCGTTCTGCCAAATTCGTCAGTAGGAATAACAGGGTAGATTCCTTCCCCGGCAACATCGGGGGCCAGGACTGTGCCATGCCGGTCCCAGCGCCGCGGGGAAGCGTCGACAGGTGCACAGTCCGATGGAAGACGGTTGCATCGACTCCGACGAGATCCCGGCTTCTAAGCAGCCCAAGCCAGGAGAGGATGCTGGCTTTTGGCCCCCAACGGAGAGGCTTGGAGAGGACAATACGAAGACTGCCAGTTGCGTATTACGTGGCGTAAGAAAGAGAAGGATGAAGGATGGTAAGAAAGATGCCAGAGGGGGGCGTGGGAATATTGCAAATGCGTGGTGTGAAAGGAGAAGTCAACTCCATGATAGACCGGAAGTCCAACTAGAAGTGAAGTGGAAAAAAACGAGCATCGCCAACGCCGAAGCCACTCCCGCTCCCGAGTCGACGGACTGCGCAGGTCCCCGTTCGCGGCACGGCCGCGGCAGCATTCCCGGCCGGGTGTCACCCCAGAACATGAAACAAACATCTGGAGAAGTCTCAGAAAATAGCAAGCGAAGGCTCGGTGTTAGCATCCGAGTCCGTCTCAATGGTGACGCGGGGTGCACGGCCAAAACCGCAAAGGGATGGTGATGTGGTTGTGTGGCAAAGCTACCCCTCGTTCACATGTGAGAGGAAGCTGAAAGAGCTAGCTAACTAACAAGCTCAGCCCTCGTTTCAGATATCGCGGCTTGCTGTCTGTTGGAAACTGTAACGAACACCAACTGAAGAAGGTTGGGGGCCGGGCTGAGCTGAAGCTTATGCCGCATCTCCCCTTCAACCCCCACACCCTCGAAACCAACAACATCTCCACGGGGATCCCGTTTCTTCTTCACGTTCTCGATTCCGACAAGAATAGCAGCAGGAGCACGTCACACGGAAGGCTTCTTCCCGCTGCCGCATGCATGTTCACATCTGAGACCCGGCGGACCTCGTTGGTTCCCAGACCTCACTTGGACAGGGGCTCCTGATGCCATCACATGTCCCGGTTAGTGAGGGGTGTCCCAACTCGAAAGGACAAACATCATGAAACAAACGGCCCGGTCCGCAGGGAGCTTATTATAGAATATCTCTCTCGGGACCCGTTCCATTTGCTTCAGACGAGCCTCATGATGCCGCGACATGCTGCCGAAGCGGGCCGAAGGGGGTGGTACTCCGTACACTCATACGATGGCCGCAGCCTTGTGGAAACAGGTCCTGATTTCCGCTATCTGAATGCTATCTGAAACTGCCCGTGACGACACGGACATCGTCCCCTGACATCAGAAGAACCAACCGCTGCCATTTTGTTTTGTGTTTTCCATGACCGAACCTGACCGCCCCTAACCATACCCCATGAATCGAGACCAGACCAATAAGTGACAACATGCGCCGAAGGAGAAGGGGTATTTCATCAGAAATTGAAAGCATATACTACCGAACCGGTCTTGCAAAGGCGTGTTCGCGTGTGTGTTTGCGCTAACCGGGATGTATTCGCATCGAGGCAGCGTTGATTGAGCCTTCATCGAGCGCATCCTAAGCACTCTCGATTGGCACAAACGTGTAGTTGAAGTCGAGCAGTCCGTCCAACATCCAGTGTTGAGGGTCCCAGAAATCGAGGTTGTTGTTATTGTTGTTGTAATCGTTCATCCCCATGAGCGAGCCTTGGTTGCCCCCGCCCATCCCCGAGCCTCCGCTGGGCGTCAGAGCACCGTTGGACGCGGCGAGGCCCAGATTAGCAGGGAGACTGTGTGATGGGGGGGCGAGGGTGCTGTCCAGATGTGTCGAGGAGGCTGAAGACTCATTAGCCGAGTCGGGATTTGTGGGTTGCTTCAGAGCTACCAAAAAATGTCTTAGCCCGCACGGGTTCACCTAGAAGAAAAGGCAAAGACGAGGGGTCTAAAAGCACGGTAACGCTGGGGTTGGGGATTGTAAGAGACTCACCGTCAAGCGTTCCTCGGCCGCGGGCCTGGTACTCCTCCCTCCAATGCCAAATCGAGTCGAAGACGAGACTCATGCTGTGTCGGCACCGGACCTTCAACTGCAGACTGTCATCAATCTCCGGGTCGTCGCCTTGGAAAGACGGCGAGCTTCCTTCGATTCTGGCGCCGTTCCAGATCTGCACCATCAACTCGGCCAGTCGCCAGTTCAGATCGTTTTGTACCACGCTGGCGGTCCTGATGGCCTGGATTGTCCTGTGGAAGAGCGTCCGACCCCTCTCAAAGTCAACCTGCTTCACAAAGAACGACCGCATGAGCTTCAGCAGAGCAAAACCCGCGGCGACCAGCATCTGCTGAATGTAGTTCGTGGCGTACTTCAACAGATATTGGTCTCGCAGCTGGTATCGGTACGACTCATCGCAGGTCTCGGGCCCATCCAGGATGTAGTCGAGGTAGCCAGTGGTGGCCCGCCACAGGGCCATCAAATCATCGAGGTAACCAGGCGTGCGGCTGGAGTCAAAGAAGCCGGCCAGACGAAGGTGAAGGCAAGCCGCCTTGAGGTGGAGGTACACGATGGGTGACAGATTTTGTGCCACAATCGAAGCCTGGAGCTCGTTGAACTCGCGTCGGTAAACACGCATGAGCATGGCTCGGTGCTCGTCACCTGCAACGCCCCTTGGATCACTCGCGTTGCTGTACATTTCCTTGGAGACCTTGTCGCAGAAGCGCTCTATGAGCAGCCTGGCCTCCAGCTCGGGCCCGAGCGAATACGGCCCCTCCACGCCGGGCCGGATGGCCAGCGTCCAATCGTACAGAGTCGAAGCCGGTTGACCGTAGCCGGTTCCGATGGTCTGCGCGACGATATTACATACCGCCCACGTCTTAATGCGGTCGTGCAGCCCCTCGTTGTTCAGTTCCACCGCGACCCGCGAGAAGTCGTTGATGTGGTTGGGCCGGTGGAGGCCAATGCCCGTCGCCGTCTTCATCATGACGCCGCAAAGAATATGCGTGGGGTCAGCTGATGTTGTGCTCGTCGGGAGGGGCCATGTACAGAGTAGACAGAGGGCCTTGACCACGAAGTAGCTCTGCGGAACGTCCCCAACGGTGGACCAGAGCAGTCTCGTCAACGGACTCGAGAGCTTGGTGAGGATGTTGGGGTCGGACCCAAAGCGTCTGCTGGCGACGGCTATGATGGCCCAGTACAGAAGAGGGTGCTGTTGGTAGTACTGATCCGGTGTCTGGGCCGGGTTGAGGAAGGGCAGAAATGGGTGATAGTAGTTGAAGAATTGGCTGAACAGTTGGCTCTCCTCGTCCTCGGTGAGCCTGAAGTCGTCCAGTTCTCGAGCGATGCGAGGTAGGGCGTAGGATCCGCCGCGCTTGAGGTGTAGGAGTGAGGATACGGCCTCATCCGAGCCCATCAAGGAAGGATGCCGGGTATGTGTGTACTGGCTCGTGACCACTGGCGACTGGAGCTGCGACTGCATGGCTGAGTGGACGGCAGAATGGGTCATGTCGTCGTCTTCGTCGAGGGCGAAACCTTGGGACTTGGCCAGCTGGACGGCCCGGCGTAGTCTCTCGATTTCTTTCTCCATCTCGGCGTGCTTGGAACGCTTGCCAATGCGCTTAAAGTTGGACTCAATCTTGCACTCGAGTTTGAGTCGGTTGCACCGCGAGCAGCTCTGGAACGGTTCCTGAACGACATCGCATCGTAACTAGAGTCGGCGAACAAGGCGGCATGTTAGTCTCGAATGACTAGCAGCGCATGGAACAAACAAACAAGCGAGCTCCGAGGGCCGGATGCCGGAGAGCGGCGCGGGAGGACCCGGCGCTGGGTCCGGATCCGGCCCGGGTACGGAGGGTGAAAGCGAAGGAAAGGGGCCCGTAACAAACAAGCAACTACCTTTTGCTGGCGACACTCGTTGCAGGCGCGCTTCACGCCGGGCAGGCGGCGGCTCTTCGTGTCTGGTGAGGCATCGGCCCTTTCGTCGTGGTCGATGTCCTGATCATGGTCGTGGTCGTGGTCATGGTCTTGGTCGACGAGGCTTGCCGGACTGCTGTCCAAGGTGCTCCGTTTGCGCTTGTTGGTCGAGCCGACGGCGTTGACAGGCTGACTCCGCATGCCGGCGGCAAAGTCAGACGTCTCCATGGCCGGGCTGAAGCGGGCAGCGGCGCCCCCGGCGGGTGGGGGGGACAAACAACGGTGTGATCACGCGGTGAGTGGTGAGTGGGTTCCCCGGCTCCCGAGACGGCACCGGGACGGTGTCAGATAGGCTGTTGGCCGCGGCAGTTCGGTCGGCGGGAGGTCCGGTCTCGCGAGAGCGATGTGAAGAGTTGAGGTGAAAAAGCCGATTTACGGAAGGCTGGGTGTGCTGCCCTGGGCAGGCCAGTCTGGTCCCTCACCGAGCGGGGCTTTTCTCAGAGCGGGGGGTTGTGCGACCGAGTCTGCCACAGAAATTTTGAAGTGGGGGCCACTTAGACATCGGAGACTGTTCTCATTGGCTGCGGGTTTGAGTCACAGCAGGCGGAAGAAAGTAACTCCATGTGTCACTGTCGGCCCCTGCCCCCGGGCCCATCCCGTCTTCGCGCTACCGAACACTCGCTCACTTTGTCACAAGCAATTGCTGGGCCCGAGTTTCACACTCAGGTACTCTCCGACCCGACATGGTTGACAGTTGACACTCGGCGGCGGTTCGAAGGGAAACATGATTCAGCCGCTGCGCGTGTGCGACTTGGCCGAGTTTCTCTTTCCTCACAAAAGTCGAGACTGGAGGCCGGGACACTCCAACGCCCACACATCAGATCCCATTAAGTTGTCTCAACGCCTTGTCTCATACGTTCATCATCCATCTTGCCCTTCGTTTGTTTTCCCGTTGTCACTAACAATTCTTCCGAGGGCTCAAGGGGCACCTCCCGCCGCGAATTAGGTGCTTTCACCCCTAACCCTTGATTCTCCGGCCAAGTCTCGCCGTCTTCCTTCAGATTCTCATCCTACCACAGTTCAGTCCACACCATGGAAAATGAACAGGACCATGATGAGTTTCTTTAGATGGGGGCGACGATCACGCCGTCCCCGCGGCCCATTGACTCCCCAGTGGGAGTTTGAGACAATCGGGGAACTGAACCTGAAAGGTCCAATTCGGCCTCACGAACGAATACCCATTTGAATCCGCGACTGCGCTGACACTGTCGGACAAGGAGGTAATGGTGACGGTTTCAGTGGCCGAAGGGCATTCTCCGGCTGGATGACCACGCCCTCACCCGGACTAGGCACAGCTGGTGGTCCAGACTGCCGGGCTTGGAACCAGACTCCTTCCGCCGCCCCTTTGCCGCACCACTCAGAGACCATCTGCTTGCCGTCGCGGTCTAGGCCGACGTTCCATGCATGGTATTCTCTACGTTGCCTCGAGTCAATACTTTCTATGGTGGGTTTGACGTGACAGCACAACTCGCAGCATGCAGGACCTCCTTAACCATCGTCAACATCCGTGGAGGGAGTGCCTGTGGAGAAGTCCAAATCTTCCCGTACCTACATGGCGGCAGACTGCAGCTCCATGCAGAGTCGGACCAACAGCCGCCGTCTCAATAGCCGCGATGGTTTTGCAACCAACAGCTCGTCCTGCAGCCGCGTCGAAGCATGAATCGGGACCAGCCTATGCAGGAAGGACCATCTGCGGCTAATTTCAGCTGTCATTTGTTGCGAAGCACTCAGTCAACGTTGCTTCCGGGGAAGGCCGAATCGTGGTCCCCGCGAAACCTGAGTTTGATTTGATCGCGGAGGCTATCGACTTGTCACCTGGGCACTGGGATTAGTACAAAGGGAGTTTTTGACCGCTGCTGTCCGTTTGGTGCTCTAAGCTGCGCATCACATCATCGTTCGTTGCCCGCAGAGCTGCCATGAGCACAGCATAACCAGAAGACGATGGAGGCCAGGGGGGTCCTACAAGATCTCATACATCTTGCCGTCATTTATGGCATGTGCGCAGAATGCCTTGGGCAAGAATGAACTCACTCTGAATCGAACTGATGCTGTCTACGTCGTCCTTGCTTGCTGAGGTTACAGATGGTCTCAACATCTGACACAGTTACCCACAGTGGGCTTTGTTGACACCCTGAGCACGCTGGTATTTCCCCTATTTCCCCTTGTAGAAGCCAGCGAAACTTCAAGATTTGTTTTGTTGATGTTGAGCAACCTCCTTTCCTTTCAGGAGGTGGCGCCAGCGACACCAGCCACAAGCCTTCTGTGGCGGAGCTCCGCGATGACGACACAACCTGGAAGCCGAGAGCTCCCAATTCCAATCCGCAAAAATTTCCGACACCTAAATTGCATTGCATGACCGCAGCTCTCAATCATCGCCAACAATCTTAGATCGATTGAACAGACTTTACGATGGGCGCATCTGGATCCAAAGCAGCGCAGCAAACAGTGCGAAAATTCCCTTCACGTGCCCCGGGATCATCTCCTGCTGCTGCTGCTGCGACAAGCCCAGCGGCAAGGTCAAGTCCGCGACCGGCTCCAGAACCCTCGGCAGACACGCAGCAGCGGTCTCCGCTGCGGTCCTCTTATACAAAGGATGATGGTGAGTCGTGCCGTGCGATGGGAATGCGCGCATTGGTCAGTTCTGACAAGCTTACAGCAACCCGCGCCGACTCGGCAGCCCCAGACGGCCCCGAACTCCGCCCGGACTTTGCAGAGCGTTTGCAGAAAATGGGCATCGTGCAGCCGAATCCGACATTCTCGCCTTCCTCCATAGCCTCTCCCTATCAGGATGCTTCCGGTATCCACCAATCGATATCGACGCCGCGGTTCCCGTCGTCCTCAAGCAACGCAACCCTCGGCGTGCTCCAGATACGGCGCCAGATCGAGGCCAAAGCCAAGGAAGAGCTGGAAAATATGGGCAAGTCAACCGACAAGGGGAAGGAGTTCCTGGACATTGGCACAGTCAAGCAGATACTTGTGCTTCGCCAGGGAGGGGCGTCAGCAACAGACATTGAGACGCGCCTGGGACTCAAACCTGGCGTCGTTGCGAGGTTAGGGCCGCAGGGGGTCGTTGCTCCAGCATCATGAACGCAAAATGGCTGAAAAATCTGGCTTGCATTACTAGCTGAGCCCGGCTGCAGCGGATGGCCCAGCCATCAAACCAAGACCAAAACCAACGCCCCCGCGCACGCTGTATGTACACTACCATTCCGACACCCAAGCCGCTCCAAGATTGGCCCAGTTGTCCCGATACCGTCCGGACGCTGTTGTCTCCGTTTACCAAGCGCAGTGGCCTCCGTCAATTCTCAGGTCAGCGCCGGTCATGAAGCTGCTTGCGTCGCTGAGGAGGAAGACGGCAGCCCCACGATACTCCTCCGGATAGCTCAACCGCTTGAGCATGTTGGCGTCGGGCCACGCCGTCCGCCTCTCAGGAACGGCGTCGAAGAGACTTGCTGTCATAGCCGTGACGATGTATCCGGGGGAGAGGGTGTTGACGCGGATTCCGTGCTCGCCCCATTCGGCGGCGAGGTTGCGAGCGAGCTGCAACACGGCGGCCTTGGATGCGTTGTACGCCCTACTTCTCGTCAGCCCGGAAGAACCAAAAAGGAAGAAAAGGCAATAATGAAAAACGACTCACGGGCAAATCAACCCCCTGTTCGCCACCGTCCCGCTCATACTTCCAATGAGCACCATGCTCCCCTTCTGCTTGCGCTTGATCATCTCCCGCGCGACCGCCTGCGCCGTCATAAACACACCCGTCACGTTGACACCAAGCATCTTATCCGCGTCCTCGGCCGTGTACTCCAGCGCAGGCGTCTCCTGCTGTATCCCAGCGGCAGCAATCAGCCCGTCGATCCGGCCCTCCTTGTCGGCGATGCCGCCGACGATCTCGCCGAGCGCTTTTTGGTCGCGCACGTCGACGCGGTGGTAGCTCATGCGGGAGCCCAGCTCCGAGGCGGCGCGCTCGGCCACGCGGGAGAATTCGCTGCCCGCCTCCGGCGGCGGGAGCCGGTCCAGGGCGTGCACCACGGCGCCGGCTTCGAGCAGTGCTTCGGCTTGCGTCAGGCCGACGCCGCGCGCGCCGCCAGAGACGACGACCACGCGGTCTTTGAGGCTGAATTCGGGGAGAAGCGTGCTGCGGTTTTGGCGGCCGTGGGTTTGGTGGAATGATGCTCGCGAGAGGCCGATCGAGGCGGCTGGCAGGGTTCGGCGGGCGAGGAGGGCTCGGGGCCCCGCTGTTAAGGCTGTCTTGGGGATGATGGATGCCATGGTGGAGAGTCGTTGAAGTTGGTGAGGAGGTTTTGAAGTTGGTGGGAGAAGCTCGTGTGGTTGGGTTTCTGCAGCCCGCTCTCGAACGCTGGATGTGGTTCTTATAGCCCGTGGATTGGCGGTTCGTGGCACCCTTTTGGTCACCAAGATCTGCGGTCAATGAGGTCAGCGAGCGAGAGAAGGACTGCCAGCTCAGCTGCTGACCACTTGTGGTCTTACTCTACGAACAATGGAACGGGTGGATCGCGCTGTCATTCCTGCCCTAGCCCAGTCGAGGAAGGTAGCGAGGTGTAACGGATGGAAGTTCCCCTCATTCCAGCGACCCCTCATGACAGGATGAGGGTCCAGATCTTGTCAATGACGAGGCCGGGTTCTGCCTCCATCCCAACCTTCTTTGAACGGATCTCGCATTGAGCATCTTGCAGGACCTCGCGCAGCCGGTGTGACCGCTTCCAGTTCCAATTGGCTCTTTCAGGGCTGATTATTGCCCGAGAGCCTCTTAATCTACAACTCCATGTGCGTTTTCAGTTCGAGCGATGCAGTGCTGCTGCAGGCAAGGCCTCGCGTGCTGCAGCCTTGATCGGTTCAATCTGTGGGGAAGCTGAGCGGGTTTCCGAAAAGGGTAACTCCGGCGGTTGAATGAGACGTCGAAGTGAGGAGCAGACGATGATCATTGCTGCTTCCATGGCATTGGCACAAGTTATTAAGAGTGGTCTCGAACTGCTGCTGCTTGCTCCTCCCGGTGCTGCCGACTTGGCAGTGCCCACAATACCGCGAAGGGCATTGCTGTCAAGCGAGCCTGCTAGTTTGACATCCCCCTGTCACTATTTTGACGGCTTTAACCTGTTCTAGCTTAGACAAGCGGGCACCAACCACAACCTGCCCTGAACGCCAAATTGAAACGACAACTTGAATGTAATGCATCATGCATCGATACGTTGATGCTAAACTGTATATAATCAATTGTAGTGCGTTGCGATGCAATACGCTAGTTGCCGTGGCGGCGAGGGCGGCTTGGTTAGGCACGGGGCACTGCCAAGGCTAGGGTTAGGGTTAGATAAGATAACTTGTATGTGGGCCTATTGTGCCGAGGGCCCGGACGCCGACTACAGCTCACCCGCGTGCAACCTGTCGACTTGCGCAACCACATTAACATCCAAGAGCAAAGCGTCGCAGTACCTGGAAGAGCGATGCGGCGATTACTCTATGGAACCGTGTTTTTGGCGGATGGTCGGTCCGGCTCGACTCAGCTGTGGTGTGGGACGCTAAGCCAAGGACGGTTAAGGCCGTCAAAATAGTGACAGGGGGATGTCAAACTAGCAGGCTCGGCTGTCAAGAGGACCCGAGTCTATCACCAGCGTCATTGTCATCCACCGGGCCCGCGTGCCACCACATATCACAGCTAGCACACTGCTGGATCCCCAACTGAGGCGCTATCGGGGAGGTGAGGGCGGCCATGCATCGATCGTGGCACACAGCAGCGAGCACGGCGCACGAAGATGCTGCGATTGGCCGCGGGAAGCATCCGACGCGCGCATCTGCAGCACCTCATCGAGATGTACGTGGCGCCCCTCATGCAACGCACCCGATTTGGGCAACCACCAGCTTCTGGTTCTCCTTGGAGGCGGCAACGAAGCGCGATTCACAGCATCCTGCGGGGTTAGCTGGCCCGGAGTGTGCGTGTGCATTTGGCTATCTGAGTCTGTGAGTGGCGACAATCCTCAACCCTTATCGGTTGCCACAGAGAGGGGGAAGGTTGGCTGCCAGCAGAACAGAACAGAGCAAGCATCGAGCGCTGGTGGGGGAGGACGTGTCGAGGCCGGACACAACTCCAGTGAGCGACCCCGGATCTCCGCACGCCGTGAAGGCGATGGCTCGACGGTGGCGTTGTGGTCCCGGAAACCGGGTAAAGTAACCGCTGGGGAGGCCGCAATGTGGCGCCGGGTTCATGGCCAGTCGGAGAAGGCCAGTAGTTACCGCGAGGGGGGAACACATCCGTACTCCGATCCGAACGCGCTGCCTGCCGGTCGAGGGGTCGTCCGTTTAGGGCAATCCGAAGGCCGGTCCGTGCGAGAGGCGTCCGGCAGTTGGGATGTCCAGCCCCGGGCTCCGGCGTTGGAGTTCGTGTGTTGTGTGACTCTCATCGTCAGGAATGCTTCGCATCTTGAGCGTATGCGCACGCCCCGAGTGCTTCGGTGACTGTAGACTGGCATGCGGTGCCGTAAGACCGTGCGACCCGTCCGAGGTTGGCGATCTTGTTACCGAGTACGGAGGCACCTTACGATCCGGCAATCGCCACCGACTCCGAATCTTGCATCTGCATCCTGCGATCGTCTCGCCAAGTCTTCCGGCTCCGTGCCGGCCAACCCACCCCCGCCCGCCCGCCGCGGGGAGTTCGATACTCAATCGGAGCCTCTTCCTCGCTGTTCAATTTCGTTTTCCGAGCGGATCCTCCGGAGTATTCGTTCCAGAGGGCCCATCCAGCCTGCGTGAGCTGATGAAGATGCTCGCCTTGTTGATCAATTTCCAAAATACGGGGCCGCCCAGGTTGTCCTGGTCCGAAACTCCGGGCATCCCGAATGGGACATTATGCTGCTGGTGAGCACGATTACAGCACGATTACTTCGTACCGAGGCACAATGACTGTCATGAAGGCCCGGGCTCGGACCAAGTCCCAGTCTCCCAAACGCCAAACTGCCACATGCAGATGGCTCACGCAACCGTTGAAATCCCATCCGAGAGCTGCATTGGATCCGGATTCCGGACTTCAAGTGTCCGCACTCCGCAGGTGTTTGCCAAGTTTTTCGGCTTACATAAGGCTGGGCTGGGCTGCTGCCTCAGTGGCTCGTGCTTCAGCTGGGCGACCCACAGGTCGGCTTTGACTTGCAGATGCGCATCATTCTCGAACGATTTCTCGCATGGATGAACCTGGACAAACCCGCACTCGAGTCGCCTCCACCACACCGCTGCTGGTCGTCGCAAGCTCGGCGGTGGCACCACAGCATGGTCGCTTTCTCGAAGCGATGATGAGAAATCTGAGCGGGCTCGATCAGGAATGCAGGATGCCAATGTCGCCCAAGTTCCGTTGCCTCCCGAGTCCCGAGTGTGTCCGCATACAAGGGCCCGACTGAGTCGTTCGATGGCCAAGTGCCGGAAGCGACGTGCCAGGGGAGAGAGCATACCTATCGTTGCAACCCGCCTTGAGGCTGGCAGCAGCCGAATACCGGTACCACTTCTCTCTGCTACCATATGCCAGCCCACCGCTCATGGCTCCCCTGGGACCTCGTAGATCATCTCGCAGAATGCCTCGGGAATTCACGGCTTCTGGACGAGTGACCGTCTCTGCAGGAGAAGCTAACTAGTTAAACCCGCCATCAGAGGCCTGAGTTGTTCGCCAGGTTGAAGGACGCTCAGCGGTCAAGATGGCTTCAAGCTAAGGTACTCCGTATGACCTGATGATACCTACAGCTACTCCGTAGCTCCCTCGTCAACTGGAGAGCAAACTTTGAACGGCGTCCAGAAACACGGCATTTTCGGTTCGTTCCAATGGAAATTAGACTTCCAATTATTAGCCCCGCGTGGAGGCGGCGCTAGATCCAAACATGGCCCTCGGGAGCTTCTCGATCGCGAGTCCAGACCCGGCAAGGCTGATGCCATCATCGGACGGACGTTTCAAAGCGAAGCTTCGTTCCGTGCGGGCGGCAAGCAGCGTGGGGGCTCAGGACCCCTGTGCTTGACACATGGCAGCGCCATCAATGGGGAACAGGGGTCAAGCCGGCACTTTTTCTTGACCACACATGGCAATCTTTTGCAATCCCGGTCATTTGCACCATCGTACGAGGCCAACCGCTTCCCTGTGGGGGAGAAGAAAAGAACAAGAAAAATATCCACAGCGCAGAAACAGAAACCCGAAATGGTCCACTCTTGTTTGATGCGGTTTGCTATAAACGCCATGGACGACCCCGGGCCCGCTCCGGAGGAAACCTCCTCCATCCTTCTCCCGCAACTGCTCGTTTTCTTTCTGCCCCTAGCCACATTGACCAACCCGACACCATGGCGCTCACGTACCAGCAGTCAAAACTGGTCAGGGACACCATCCCGGCCCTCCGGGAACACGGCGAGCAGATCACGACGACCTTCTACCGGAACATGCTGAGGGATCATCCGGAGCTGAATAACTACTTCAACAGCGTCAACCAGAAGAATGGGCGGCAACCGCGGGCCCTGACCTCGGTGATCCTCAACTTCGCCTCCAACATCAACCACATCAGCGAGCTGATCCCCAAGTTTGAGCGCATGTGCAACAAGCACTGCTCGCTCGGCATCCAGCCGGAGCACTACGAAATTGTCGGGAGGTACCTCCTCCGGGCCTTTGCGGAGGTGCTCGGGCCCGCCATGACGTCCGCCGTGTTTGCCGCGTGGGAGAAGGCCTACTGGCTGCTGGCCAAGATGCTCATCGGCCGCGAGGCACAGCTGTACAAGGACTTTGAGAAGTGGAGCTCGTGGCGCAAGTTCAAGATCGACCGCATCGTGCCCGAGGCCGAGGACATCTACTCCTTCTATCTCGTACCCGAGGACGGCAGGAAGCTGCCCAAGTTCCTCCCCGGCCAGTACGTCTCGCTGCGCATCCCCGGCCCGGAGGGCTACATGCAGGCGCGCCAGTACTCGCTCAGCGAGGCCTGGCGGGAGGACTACTACCGCATCAGCGTCAAGCGCGACGAGGGCGCGCGCTACGCCAACTCGGTGTCCAAGTCATACTTCCACCCGGGCGTCGTCTCCAACATCCTCATCGACAGCATGCCGGCCGGCTCCACCGTCGAGCTGTCCCACCCGGCGGGCGACTTCTTCCTTGACGTCAACAACACGTCCACCATGCCGCTGGTGCTCATCTCGGCCGGCGTGGGCGTCACCCCGATGGTCGCCATCGCCAACACCGTCACCAAGACGCAGCCCGGGCGGCCCATCTCGTGGATCCACGGCTCGCGCCGGACCGTCCCCTTCGAGGAGCACGTCGCAAAGTTGAAGCGCGAGAACCCCAACAGCTTCCGCACAAAGATCTTCAAGACGCACCTGGCCAGCAGCGACGTCGTCGGCGTGACGTACGACTACGACTTCCGCATGGATCTTGCCAAGGTCGGCGCCGAGGATCTGTTCTTGAACAACAGCGGCACCGAGTACTACATCTGCGGGCCGGAGCAGTTCATGATGGAGATGTCAGACTATCTCAAGGCTCAGGGTGTTGGCGCGAACCGCGTCAAGTTTGAGCTGTTTTCGACGGGCGATTTGGCGTTCAAGCACGCGTGAGCGGTATGAGTAGTGAAAGGCAAGGGAAGATTTACTGTGGTTCCGTTTGATCAGAGTCATAGAGGTTTAGAGGTGGAGATAAAGACTTTGATACCCTGGGTTTGGTCGGGATGGATGGATTTTTCTTTTGTAATTGCATATTTCTTATGGCGGGCGTATCGGGAAGGGATCGAGGTTTACGGGCGAGCGATGGGTTCACAAGGAAGGGAATTAGGAAAACATGTCGGCCAGAGGTTTGCATGCTTGGGTTAGAGAAAAAGGCAAATATCCTCTATGTCCTGTAATTGAAAAGTCAACTCCCGCCATTGGGCAGCACTGTCCTCAAGTTCAAGTGAGGTGACATTTCATGATTGTTCGAGTTGTGTAGTCGTCGCCTCTCAGATAGCCCTCTACTCCTGAATCTTGGGTCGGCTGAATCATCTCCTACTTCCCTTTTCTTGGGGCGCGTGCATAACATGGGATTTGACTTCCTCTGTTAGTTCCCTGCATGTTGTACCGGCCCGGGGAGACGAGAACTGCCTCTGCTGCCTCTGAGAAAAGAGCGGGCCATCGCTCACCCACTGCCAGTGACCGCTCGGAGAGAAAACACTGGACCGCGTCCGCCCGAACGCGGGCTTGCCTGAGGTTGAGAAGGAGCAGCACACTTCTTCACGACACGGAAAGATCCTCGCAAGTACCTCGCCAGCCGGTCCGTTAGTGCGGCCCAAAATAATGTATCTGAAAATCATCCTCTCGACTACCGCTTTTAACAGAATAGTGAGGCCAGGTACATCAACCGAGTCACACAGGAGCACGCGGTTTCCCAAAAAGTTCCTGGTTGCAGACCCCCATTGGGCTGACTTTGCAACTGCCAGTGAGCACCGTCAGTTACCTTACCGGTAAATTTCGAGCACCCGCCACTGCTCTCCTGTCGTCCGCCTTTCCCTTGAACCCAATCAGTGATGTGAACTCGCCGTCTCGCGCAGGTTGAAGCACGCTCTCAAGTCCTCGAGCCCCAGAGTTGCTCCCCATCAGACGGCGGACCCTGACCTTATTTCTGCCACCACCCAGCCGCCGCCTCGGGTGTGTCAGATGCAGCGGTTCAGAACTATCCGTCAAAAACCAAAGTCTTCGGTGCCCCAAAGAACTTGTGCACCCGGCGCAGGATGGCACTTCCCGTCCGCCCAGGTGTTCGGTCCCGCCCCAACCCTCGTCCCAACCGGCTATCTTCCCATTGTGGTCCCACGCTGCGACACAAACTGCCGCATGTTGCAGGCACGTCAGCCGATGAGCCGAGCCGCAGGACCCGGGCGTGTCGTCATTGGCTCTCCCGTATTCAAGCTTACTTTGACGAAGTGTGACTCTGCTGGAGCGGCTGCTTGACAGAAACTCCCGGCCCATCTGGGGCCTGACGTTCCCCCCGAACCCTTCATTACGCCCATTCTCCCCGCCGGTTCTCCCCTGAGTCTACTCTCATGCAAGGCACTGCAACACCACAATTGGAGACATGTGAGAGATTTTGAGATACCTGACAAAAATGCAGTATATATAGCTGTAGTTTGAGTATAGACTCGTGGTATATCCAAATACGAAGAGGAAGACAAGAGAACCACCTGTCTCCCACCACCACACAAACATCATCTGCCCTGGGAAATCCCTTTTTGAGACCTGACTAAGCCTGCCTCAGTTCAGCTCCTCTCAATGTATGGGGATATATCCAAAAGGCAAGATCCATCTTTCTGACCACCTGCTTGCTCATACAAACAACACGCTTGTGGTTTACACCACAACCCCTTTGGCGTGAGAAAACAAAGGCGCAAACCCCCTTAACCTGAAACCCGACCCGATGATGGGAACGGCTTCGCTCCCGGACGGAACAGATTGGCAGAATTATCAAAATATGTACGATTAGAAGTGTTCCTTCCAGAAGCGGAAGCGGACCTCGCGGACGGTGGCCGCCTTGGCTGCCTTCTTGATGTCACGGGCTGTTTGACGTGTTAGCGCCATGTTTCTTGAGTCAGGAATGCATATAAAAGATAACTTACCAGCCGCGGACGGACCGCAGAAATAAACACCCACGGTGGTTCTCATGTTGCCCTCCAGACCATTGAGATAAGTCCGATCCAGAATGCCGTCGCGCATGCTCGTGAACATCTTGGCAAAGTTGGGGCGGCCAAAGTTGGTGCGCGCCTTGAGCTCCGTGAGGGGGTCGACGTCGGTGCCGACGCTGTTGAGCACAATGTTCTGCGTCGTGTCCATGTCGAGCTTCTGCGTCAGGTACGTGTGGATCTTGAGGAACTCGACGCCGCCGGACCCGGGCACGCGCGCCGCCTCGCTCGACTGCTGCTCCAGCGACGAGAGCAGCGTCTGGAACCACTCGAACGAGCTCGTGTCCTTGCACACCCAGATGAACTCGACACGGCGCAGCCGCGTCGGCGGGTTGGGCCCGTTGCGCAGGTGCCAGATGTTCTTGAGGATGGAGGCCCAGGGGGTGACGCCGATACCCGTTCCGATCAGGACCGCGATTTCGTTCTCGAACACGTCCTCGGCCGGCGCACCGTACGGTCCGTCGATGCGGAGGAGCGGCATTTGCTGGCCGTTCTGGAGCGCCACCTCGTACATGCCCATGGGGTCGACGCCCTCGTACAGCTTGCTCTGCGCCGCGCCGGCGCCCACCCGGTCGCCAAGAGCCCTGGTGAAGTCGCCGACCTGCCGGATGTGGACCGAGACGTAGGGGTCGTAGGGGCAGGACGTGATGGTGAAGGGGTGCCACTGATACTTGGAGACCTCGGGCACCTGGAGGAACAGCCACTGGCCGGCCTTGTACTTGAACGAGGGCTTGCTGAACTGGATCTCAACCACATCTGGACGAAAAGTTAGATGCTAGTGTTCGGAGCAATTCAAAGGGTGTTGCTTACCATAAGGGTGCCTGATGACACGGGTGATCTTGGTCTCGCGCAGGGCGCGGATCTCGCGGTACAGCCGCTCCAGGAGGTAGAAGCCGCCAGTCCACAGCTCCCATCTCCAACCCAGGTAGCCAATACAGTGCTGCCAGTACTGATCACCGGCAAATGGCGAAAAGCCGTTGGGTGTGTCGCGGACGAAGCAGCCGACCGTGTGGGTGTACAGGGCGAGGAAGAAAGGGATGAACAGGTGGTGCATGTACCAGAAGGTCTCGAACGACTGCTGCCTGATGCGATGGTGCGCCGACGTGTACATCAGAAGCATGCACAGAAGCATCACGTGGCCGGTGATGCCGCCGGGCTGGGCGTAGTGGATTTGCACAGCCGTCACTGGGCGAATCTGTGTCTTCTCGACGTTGTAGAAGCTGGGCGCCGTTAGCGGGGCTCCTTTATCAGATCAGTGACGTGCCACTTACTTGACATAGTGCGCTGCTGTGTGGAGGATGGAGAACAACAGCAGGGAATAGGCCAGCTGCCGGTGCATCCAGATGTTCTCGTCGAGCGGGATGAACCTGATCTTGGGCCGGACAAACCGCATGATGGTTCTGCAGACGGGGAGCAGGATGAGCATGCCGTCAACGCTCAGCACCAAGCCAGCACCTCGCGAGATCCACACCGAGTACTGGAGCGTGTTGAGGCCCTTCAGGCGGACATCTGCCGCTTGCTTCCACCTATGCATTCCGTGTTAGCCACCTGCCCGAGACCCCCAATTCACACCGTGGTCCTGTCGTCGGGGAATGCGTACCATCCATAGGCGAAGATGCCCCAGTGGAACGTCCAGAAGAGGAAGTGGAAGAAGAGCTTCGTTGGCGTCAACTGCTTCTTCAACAGTGTGAGAAGCGCCATCTTGCCAACCGGTTCCCCCTCTTATCCCCGTACAGTAAGATAATACGCGATGACAATGTCGACCTGCGACTGGTGTCGTCGACTCCTCCAACTCGGATCGGTGTCGGGAAGTAGATGGCCTCGAACGGGCGTGAGCGGTCTGCCGAAGTGGTGACACGTTGCGAAGGATGCCAGCCCAATTCCGAGTACCCGCGTTCTCGTCCCTCCCGGTATTAAGAATATCAAGTCGCAGTACTATCCAAAACACACAAAGCCGAATCGAAAGCGACAATAGCACGACGCAACAAGGAGGTCGAAGCTAGAGCGCTGCTAGAAGCGAAGAACAAAAGAATGATCTGAGCCAGCAGCTGAAGAGAAAGGAAGGACGGCGACGGGAAGCGCTCGCGGAGGAGGGCTTGGTTCTTTTTTGCCTCGCCAAATGAGGGACAGGAGACGAGGGGTGAAAAAGGACGGGTGAGCGACGAAGTGATGTGCGGGCGGCGGGGGGGATGGTCATAAGAGACCGGACCCAGCGAGTGCCGGCCAGCAAGGAGCCAGAATGATGCAACGTCCTCTCCCGCCCACTCGGCGCACGGCGCACACGGACACGAACAGGGGACTGGGGGACGGAAGGGGAACGGATGCAACGGCAGCAAAAGCCGTGCCCTTTCGCCTGCTCTCTGCCTCCTCGGATCGCCCTGCAAGACCCAGAGTTAAAACTTTTGGCGGAGCAGGGGTTGTTGAAACCTCGACTGGCTGGGTAATGCTCTCGCGCGGTTCTGGTCTCCTTGGTTTGCCCTCTCGCCCCTTCAGCTAGCAGAACGACGTCGATGTGGTGGCCAACGGCCAGTGCGTGGGGCGGCAGACTCCGAGCAAAGGGTCGACAAGATTCGATGATTTGGGAAGATGCTGGTAGATCAGACGTTGAGGCGGTTTCGCGGCTGCCAGATCTGTGTCAGGATTTCTTGGCCGGCACCTGGCCTCTATCTGATGGGCCAGGATCGTGACGGGTGGCACGAAGGAGTTGAGACGACAGACGTTAGACGCTTTGACCGAGGGGCTGCTGGAGGCGACCTTGACGTTTCGTCCGGACAGGGGTCGAGCAGAGGAGTTGCCGAGACAGAGAGGGCAAATGCAACAATTGGGAACTTTTCATAGTCCCGTAAACCCAATTTTCGACATTGTAGCAGTTCCATGCGGCATCGCGAAAGAAAAACGAGAATTTGAACAGAAAAGGTTTGTTGAAGGTGAGGCGGCAGCAGAGGAGAGCTAAGAATAGCCAGGGCGGGCAGGCGCATGTTGTCGGCAGCCAAGGCTCCTGGCGCTTAAGACTCCAGGGGTCTCGAACAAGTGGATTGTTGCAGGAAAATGCCCCGGCAACCTAGGCTGAATCGGGACATAGCGCGGACGGCCAACGCATGGACCCAGACCAATCAAGTCTTCAAGCCCCGTGAAGACCCTGGACCTACAGCCCGATTGGGATAGCGCCGATTCTGCGCAACCCCTCTTTGCACCTCACTCGACCCCAACAGGCGAATGGGTGTCTCTTGGACGCCAGACTATTCAACCCATCACGGCTTCGTCACAGCAATCGTCCCACTTCGGCTCTCGGATGGGCAGACTGTCATCCCATGATGCTGCCGAGATGTCGTCTCAGATGTGACTTGCTTGAGTGGAAGTACGGGCATCGGAGGATGCCAAGACATTCCGGAGCCAGATAACTCACTGTCGGTGCTGAGTGTCATTCATCGAACATCTTTCGCTTCTCGTTCGTGGTGGTTCCGGCAATGTTGAAAGGCGGAAGCTGTCTGACCCTGGAATGCCAATCTTCCCCAGATACGGACAAGCCTTCAAAGTCCGTTGAAACGCAGCTCGATGTCCCTTGCCCGGGGCCTTAGCCACGGTTACGCGAGGAGCCCGCCGCTGCGAGACAGCAGTCAAAGGTGAGACGAACTTCTCTCAAGGGGGAGGCACAAAGGCCCCGGTCGCGAAACACGCCTTCGAGAACGGGATTGATGATGGGCGTTTCCATACGCTCGGACGTGGACCTTCTGAAGCGCAGCGTCGGGGATGCTGCATACCGGAGGCGGACGCCCTTGATCGCATTGTCAGAGAATGCCATGGCGGCTTCAGGAATGCCATCCGAAGCCAAGTTTGGCCATCCCGCGCAGCATCACGGCCGGTTGCTCAGACCTGCGGCGCCAGGCCATCGTCACGTTCGAATCTAGGTCCCGTCATGAAACCGTCAATCCTGGACAATGAGACGCAGGCTGAGGATTGTAAACCTGACGGTCGCGATCGGCGCCAGGAGAAGCTTCGCTTGGGGCGGTGTCATAGATCAGCCTCGGCCATGGTAAGAGCGCTTCGAAACAGCTGGATTTGAAGCAGTGTGAGCGTTGCCTGAACCGACGCCGGGCATACTCTCGAGTCCAATCTTTCCGGCGTCGAAGCTGAGACGAGAGGTTGAGGCGAGAAGTTATCCGAGCGGCGGCCGGTTATGAACTATGGGAGGTGGGCGACACTGCCGCGGAAGCAGGCAAACGAAGGTTGAAAAACTCGAGGGCGACAGGTTCATAGACAGATGTCGAATTGACAAACTGAACGAAAGATCGAGTTGATCGTCCGAAGCGATAGGGCTGTCTTGATATTTAAGCTTGTTTGCGCCATGCCAGTGCTCACCTGCATCTGCTGGCCGAGGGCTGCCCTCGACGATCCGGGACGAGCCGCACGTGGGGAATCGTACGATTTTTGCGTCTTCCCAAACACCCAAGACACCGGGCGTCCTGTTCTCTGAGTATAAATTCCCCAGACATCCATCCTCCTTCGGCTGCCAGGAGTGTATGCTCTGCTGGCTTTTCGAATATGACTGGCGTTTTCAGTCGTTCATCGAAGGTAAAGTTACCAACCAAGCTTGCTTGAGGAGTTGCCGTCTTTCTAGCGAGGAACGTATTCAAGATGCCTGGGTCATTTAATGTACGGTAGCGGTACAAACCGAAGGCGCCTGGGACCCATCATTCGTAAGCTGTTGTGTGAGTATGAGGTGGACAGCGACAAGAGTTGTGGCTGGATGAATTCGTGTTGCGCGGCTTTTTGCGCAAAAGATGTGGCCGAGTCGCAGTTGAGCATCGCCGTTCAACCCAGCAGCGAACTTTGATTGGTTGGTGCCTTGGATAGTGGAGCCACAACCCTCTGCCCCACCATCTTTTGTTGGCGGCCTTTCGTCACTGCACAGGGGCTCCATCCTGCCAGGAGAAGCATCAGGCACCGTTGGTCCCAAGATCAACAGGCAGAGCAGGACTTCACGAGGGGCAATCTCCCGCACTGTCGATGCCATAACTAAACAAACAACTGGCGCTGGTAAATCCCAACTAAACTACCGTGCCGTCGGCGCACTTCAAACCCGCCCGTTTCCCCTCGAGACCTCGAACCGCGGCGTAATCGATTAATTGCTGTCTTTCGAGTCGCGCACGCATGATAGGCCCACCATGGTGAGTGCGCATTGCCCTCCCGACGGCGTCGCTGCCAGAGCCGCCGCGCGCTCTCCGCCGCGGACCCAGAGGTGGAAATTGCTAACAGGCGCTGCTTTGTAGGGTATCACTCGACGCGCAAAGGACAAGGCCGCCCGGGCCGACCGCGCTGCCGGCGGGGCCGGCCAGGCCGCTGCAAAGCCCAAGAAGGCCACCTTCGACACGACCAAGAAGAAGGAGATCGGTGTCTCTGACTTGACGCTGCTTCGGACCGTGTCCAACGAAGCCATCAACGAGAACCTGAAGAAGCGCTTCGAGGGCGCCGAGATCTACACCTACATCGGTCATGTCTTGGTTTCCGTCAACCCCTTTCGCGACCTCGGCATCTACACCGACCAGGTCCTCAACAGCTACCGGGGCAAGAACCGGCTCGAGATGCCCCCACACGTCTTCGCCATTGCCGAATCTGCCTACTACAACATGAAGGCCTACAAGGAAAACCAGTGCGTCATTATCTCGGGCGAGTCGGGTGCCGGCAAGACCGAGGCGGCCAAGCGCATCATGCAGTACATTGCCAACGTCTCGGGCGGCGAGACGGGCGAGATTCAACAAATCAAGGACATGGTCCTGGCGACGAACCCGCTGCTCGAGTCCTTCGGAAATGCGAAGACGCTACGAAACAACAACTCGTCGCGCTTCGGCAAGTACCTGCAGATCCACTTCAACGCCCAGGGCGAACCCGTTGGTGCCGATATCACAAATTACCTCCTCGAAAAGACGCGCGTCGTCGGCCAGATCGTCAACGAGCGCAACTTCCACATCTTTTACCAGTTCACCAAGGGGGCGTCGCAGCACTACCGCGAGACGTTTGGCGTGCAAAAGCCCGAGACGTACCTCTACACCAGCAGGTCCAAGTGCTTCAACGTGGACGGCATCGACGACTTGGCCGAGTTTCAAGACACGCTGAATGCCATGAAGGTTATTGGCCTCACGCAGGCAGAGCAGGACAACATCTTCCGCATGCTGGCCGCCATCCTGTGGATTGGCAATCTTGTGTTCCGCGAGGATGACAGCGGATATGCGGCCGTGTCGGACCAGTCGGTTGTCGACTTCCTCGCTTACCTCCTCGAAGTTGAGCCGGCCCGTCTTGTCCACGCCATCACGATCCGGATTCTTACCCCACGCAGCGGAGAGGTCATTGAGTCTCCTGCGAACGTGGCACAGGCGACGGCAACCCGGGACGCTCTGGCAAAAGCCATCTATAACAACCTATTCGACTGGATCGTGGAGCGCATCAACCAGTCCTTGAGGGCGCGGCAGGCTACTGCCAACTCGATCGGCATTCTGGACATCTACGGGTTTGAGATTTTCGAGAAGAACAGCTTTGAGCAGCTCTGCATCAATTACGTGAACGAGAAGCTGCAGCAGATTTTCATCCAGTTGACCCTGAAGGCAGAGCAAGAAGAGTATGCTCGGGAGCAGATCAAGTGGACGCCCATTTCTTACTTCGATAACAAGATTGTCTGCGACTTGATCGAGTCCATCAGGCCGCCCGGCATCTTCTCGGCCATGAAGGACGCCACCAAGACGGCTCACGCCGACCCAGCCGCTTGCGACCGCACGTTCATGCAGAGCATCAACGGCATGTCAAACCCTCACCTGACCCCTCGGCAAGGCAGCTTCATCGTCAAGCACTACGCTGGCGACGTCACGTACTCGGTGGATGGCATCACCGACAAGAACAAGGACCAGCTCCTGAAGGGTCTCTTGAATCTCTTCCAGGGCAGCCAAAACAAGTTCATACACACACTCTTCCCCCAGCAGGTGGACCAGGACAACCGGAAGCAACCTCCATCGGCAGGTGACAGGATAAGAGCCTCGGCCAACGCGCTGGTGGAGACGCTCATGAAGTGCCAGCCTTCATACATCCGGACTATCAAGCCCAACGAGAACAAGTCGCCCACCGAGTACAACGTCCCCAACGTGCTCCATCAGATCAAGTACTTGGGTCTCCAAGAAAACGTGCGCATCCGGCGCGCTGGTTTCGCCTACCGCCAGTCATTCGAAAAGTTCGTCGACCGGTTCTTCTTGCTCTCGCCCGCCACGTCGTACGCTGGCGAGTACACCTGGCAAGGATCCTACGAAGCGGCCGTCAAACAGATTCTCAAGGACACGAGCATCCCGCAGGAGGAGTGGCAGCTCGGTGTCACCAAAGCGTTTATCAAGTCGCCCGAGACGCTCTTCGCGCTGGAGCACATGCGAGACCGGTACTGGCACAACATGGCCACGCGCATTCAGCGCATGTGGCGGGCGTACCTGGCCTACAGGGCCGAGGCCGCGACGCGCATTCAGCGGTTCTGGAGGAAGAAGCGCACCGGGGCCGAGTACCTCCACCTCCGGGATGAGGGCCACAGGGTCCTTGGGGGGCGGAAGGAGCGCAGGAGGATGAGTCTTCTGGGCTCTCGACGCTTCCTCGGTGACTACCTCGGCATCAACGCGAGCACTGGGCCCGGAGCCCAAGTGCGCAACGCCATCCAGCTGGGGAGCAACGAGAGAGCCGTGTTCTCGTGCCGCGGCGAGATTCTCGAGGCGAAGTTTGGCCGGTCCAGCAAGCCTAGCCCACGGATTCTGATCATCACCAACAGCAAGTACTACATTGTGGCGCAGATGATGGGCCAAAACCACCAGGTCCAGATCGTGGTCGAGCGTTCTTTCCCATTGGGCGCGATCAAGTTCATTGGCACGTCCACGGCGCGGGATGACTGGTTTTCACTGGGTGTCGGCTCGCAGCAAGAGGCCGATCCACTGCTCAACTGCGTGCTCAAGACCGAGATGTTCACCCAGATGAAGAGGGTGATGCCTGGCGGGTTCAACTTGAAGATTGGGGAAACGATCGAGTACGCAAAGAAGCCTGGCAAGATGCAAATTGTCAAGGTTCTCAAGGACTCGCCTACTCCGCACGATTTCTACAAGAGCGGAGCCGTCCACACACAGCAAGGAGAGCCGCCAAACTCGGTCTCCAAGCCGACACCAAAGGGCAAGCCAGTGCCGCCGAGACCGATTACCCGAGGCAAGCTGATCAAGCCCGGTGGCCCAGGCGGTAGGCCATCTCGGTTCCCGGTCAACCGCACACCCCAGCCTCGGCCGTCAGCGGGCACGGCGGCCGCTTCAAGGCCGGTACCACAGCCCCAGCCTGCGGCAGCAGCGGCGGCAGCAACCTCCGTCAGCATCCCAACCCACACGCGGCAGCAGTCCAACTCGTCTGTGCGCGCTCCTCCGCCGCCGCCTCCTGCCGCGCCCCCTGCCAAGCCAAAGATCATGGCCAAAGTCCTGTACGATTTTGCCGGGCAAAGAGAGAACGAGTTGTCGATCAAGGCGGGCCAGGTTATCGAGATCGTCCAGAAGGAGAACAATGGTACGTTCATCGTGAATTATGTGGCTTTGTCTATGCTAACCATGTTCTACCAGGTTGGTGGCTCGCAAAGACAGCTGCCGGGCAAGCCTGGGTTCCCGCGGCATACGTCGAGGAAGTCGAAGCGGCCCCCGTCGCAGCACCGCGTCCGCCACCGCCTCCACCGGCAGCAAACGGCACAGCTGCGAAAGCAAAGCCGGCGGCGCCTCAGCCTCCTGCTAAGCGACCAGCGGCGGGGAAGAAGCCAGCCGGGCTGCAGGCGCGCGATTCGGGCATGAGCCTGAACGGGTCGGACAGCAGCAGGAGTAACACGCCGACGCCGAGCCTGGCCGGGAGCTTGGCGGATGCGTTGCTGGCGCGGAAGAATGCCATGGCCAAGAAGGATGATGATGATGACTGGTAGATAGATAGATCGATAGCGCGATTGCTGCAAGTTTGCGAGAGCTTTATGACCTGGCTTTTTTCGTCTTATGGCCCTGAGGCCTACCTGCTTATGTGAGGATGTTGTTGTCATGACTTACTGGTGTGCAAGTATCAATATGCGCGGAAACCAGCGTTCTACATCGCTCCATTCGAACGTTTGTTTGCCAGCGTAGTATGAATGGACGAGCAAACTCAGTCCTCCTCCCTAGTCCGCCCCTTTCGCCTCCGGATCAGCTCGGCCAGAGGCACATCCTCGTCGTCCCCTCGCGTCGGTATTATTTCCTCTTCGACATCCTCGTCCACGCCATAGTCCCACAGCCGGTCGCCCTCGGAATTTGTCCACAACGGCCTGACAACCTCGGGGTTGTCGGGGTCATCCATCTCTTCAAGCTCAGCAATGATGCCGGACCGCTGCTGGGCCTGTTGGGCATAACCCCGCTGTCGTCGCAAGAAATCCTCCTCTTGGCGTCTCGCGAAAGCGGCCTTGACCTCCTCCGGCGTCTGATACGCATCGTATTCCTCTTCCCGCCGCTGAGCTGCCCCAGGCCACGCGCCGCGCCTCGCCTGGCGCATTTTCTCCGGGTCCGGCGGCGGCCACAGCCCCGGCAGGTCATTAAATCCATTCTCCTCCCACTCCCACCCAGCCCCTTTCCCAGGCGTATCGTTATTAACAACCGGCCCGCCTCCAAACACAGGCAAGAACCACCTCAGCGGGTTCCTCGTCCCCATCGCCTGCGCCATATTCGCAAACACGCCCAAATCATACGGAAACTCAATCCTCTCCAGCTGCGCCCGCAACGCGGCATCGTCATCCCCCCAAAAGTATGCATCCCCCGCATCCCCATCCTCCCCTGCATCCATCCGCGCCAACACCGCCTCATGCCTCTCCACCTCCCAGTCCTCAATCATGGTACTATTAAACACCCACCCCTTGACCGTCGTAACCAACAAAATCCCCAGCGCAAAACTCGTCGCACCATCCGCCAACACCAGAAGCGTCAGCCCGATCAGACTGTGCAACGACGGACCCAGGTAGGCGGGCAAGTGCCGGTCGGCCCAGATGTAGGCGATGCGCTGCCAGAGTAAGGAGGCGAGGTACCACAGGGCGAGGTTGGTGTAGACCAGGAAGCGCAGGAAGTGCGGGAAGGTCTGCATCGAGACGCAGTTGCCGGTCCACGGGCAGTGGTGGTCCATTTTGGGGATGCAGCGGGCGCAGTGGCGGCAGTGGTGGGCGCGCGGGGGTTTGGGGGCGGTGCATTTCTTGCACCAGCGGGTGGGTTTGAGGAGACTTGTACTTGTGGAAGTGGTGGGATCGGGGGACGAGGTGGTCGACGAGGAGGAGGAGGAGGAGGAGGGCGGCGGGAAGCGGTAGCGGCCTGGGTCGACGGTGCAGGCGCGGTAGTAGGTCCACCAGAGGCAGACGAGGAGGGTGTTGAAGGTGAGGGATTCGCGGCGGGTGAGCGCGCCCGGGGCGAGGTCGGGGTCGGTGCTGAAGAGGTACTGCGAGTAGTAGCCCTGGAAGGCGATGAGGGCGCACACGGCGGGGATGTAGATGAGGTGCAGGCCCGGCGCCGACGGGCCGGTTTTGAGGGAGGTCATTGTGTGTGTCGGGTGAGGCGATCCATGGGCAGTACCGTAAAAGCCCCTGTGGTAAAGAGTACCTACTCTGTTGGTTTGGCGGAGGTTGCTCGAGGTTGGATTCGGGGTTTTGGAGGAACACACAACGGGAATGACGGATGACACCCAACGAGCCGTGGAGCCTTCACTGTTTAGCGGGTACTTCAGGCTGCCGCGCCGTAACTGTGGGGACCTCGTATCCCCCTAACTGAAAGCTTCAGGGTTGGACAGGGGTTTCACAGCGCCCTGAAATTTGGCACTGATTTGCAACAGGGGAACTTCAACACCCATGCATGACTTGTCAGCAAGAGACCGTCTCGGGGGCATGGAACATCAGATTGGGTTTTGAGTCTCCCCCTGCTTCCACCCGTTGATGGAGTCTTATTATTATCCTCTCGTTTTCAACTTTACAATAACATCATAACTTAGACATTGAGTCGATGCGTCCAAGACAGTGTGACAGCCACCGCCTTGGAGCTCCTCGGCACTTCCAACTCCCATGTTAACGTTCAGGACTGCATGTCACCATGTCCAACCAGTTGACGACCCTGTGGTAAGTCCTGCGTCTTGTTAGTAGTGAGCCTTTGTTGACCATTTCTCAGTGCCGTCGCCTCATTCTTATGGCTTGCCCATAGTTTAGAAGACCATCAAATCATAGGTTTGTGCTGTGCGTTTCTCTCTGATCGACTCGAAGTGAAGCTCACCAGAATGTGAGACAGAACAGCCGAGGCTTTCATCACTCCTCGTTCTGCTGATCGCAGCGATATCATCATATACCGCCAGTTTCTGTGCCGCGTGGCTGCCGGGCACAAATGGAAGGTTTGGTAAGTATCGGTGTCACCCGTTGCCAGAGAGAAAGGTTGTTGACAGTCCAGCAGATGACGAACCGGGCCCGTTGAAGGCCAAGCGGAAGAGTCTGCACAAAAAGCCGCGGAGATACTTCCTGCCTGTCTTGATTGTCTGCATTGTTCTCCGACTCGAGATCTTCCACCGCGTGTCCTTCGATCTGCAATGCTCCAAGCCGGGCATCGAGGTGAGTTCTCCTGAGCGGAGAAGGTGCGTAGTCTCCCTAATCATGCGTCTAGGCCTTCTTGCCACTGGCGATTCTCCTGTACGAACTTTTCCCCGGCCGCAGGGCACGCGCCGGCGCCAACGACAATGAGGATGACGACTACGACGATCTCGGCATGACCGTCGTCGATGCCCTGGGAGCATGGCTCAGCGAGTCCAAAGCTTCCCTGACCATTGGCGTCCTGATGCTCACCGTCGGCACGTACCTTGCATCATCCTACGAACTCAGATCGACCTTCTTCTGCTCGACCAGCGACAGGAGCACCCTTGTCGTCATGCTCCAGTGGTTCGGCCTCCTGCTCGACGCAACCATCGCCATCATCACGTGGCGCATCCTCGCTTGGGCAAGGACAACCAAAACCCGTCTGAGAACTTTGAGTGCCATACTCTTGGTCGCTTCTCTCGGCACCGGTCTGCTCTACCTTCTTTCTCGCCTCGCCCTTCCTGCCCGGCCCATGAGCTACCACTTCCGGGGCCTAGACTCGCTCTATGTTTTTGATGTCGTCGTCGATGGGCTTGCCTTTTCCGTTTTTCTCGTGTCGGTCAGCCTTGTCACCCCTGAGGGTAGCCCTCTATCTCTGTCGGGCATCATCACTTTCCTCCTCGGACTTGCGGAAGCAGTTCAAAAGACGGCCCTAACCGGGACTTGGGAGAATATCTCGCCGGTCACCACCTACTTGGGCCTCATGCTGGTCAGCTTCGGCTTCTCGCATTTTGTCTACGCCAACAATATCCAGTCCGTCGTCTGCGTTCACCGAGCTTTCGTGGTCTTCCTCCTCGTCGTCGTCACCACCGTGGCAACCATCTACACGCCCATCAAGGCGCTTCAAGTCGTCGACCAGCATCCCTTGAGCAAAATCATCTACGATGCTCGAATCGAGGCCGACCGGTGGCTGCTCAAGGCAGCCGTCAGCGACTCCTTGTCCGTCGCCGTCCAAGAATACAAAGAGCGTCACAACGGCAGGGAGCCCCCACCCAAATTTGATGTCTGGTACAAGTTCGCCAAGGACCGTGGCTCAGTTATCCTCGACCATTTCCCGCAGATGGGGGACGATCTGCTTCCGTTCTGGGGCGTAACGCCATCCAAGATCAGGGAGGACGTTCGCCGCGCTGCCGCTGAGCCCGACATGGCTTTGCTCCAGATCCACGGCGGCAAGGCCCAGCATGATCTCCCTCACACCAGCCCACACAGGGCCGTGATGGATGCCTTGGTTGATCTTGTCAAGGGTTTCGCGAAGCACCTTCCCGACATGGAATTGGCTATCAACCTGGACGAGCGGCCACGAGTGCTTGCGCCATGGGACGACGTCCAAAGATTCAGAAATGCAGCAAACCGAAAGCGCGTCAGCAAGCTGTTGCCCCGCGCCTCAAATCTTCTCGATGAGATGCCCGTGGCCCGGTCTGCAGCTGACGACAAGCCGCGACCGGGAAAGAACTTTACCCCCGTCAGGACACTCCGAGAAATGACGGCCCTGACCTGCCCACCCGGAACCAAGGCGCGAGCAGGCACCCACTGGGATATCCGGGACTTTTGCATCTCCTGCGCCAAACCACAGTCACAAGGCCAGTTCCTGACCAACTGGCACCTCTCTCTGGAGATCTGCCACCAGTCTGACCTGCTCCGCCTGCACAGCCTGCACATGACACCTGCGGAACGGCGTCCTCTGCAGGAACTTCTTCCCGTCTTCAGCAGAGCCAAGACGGACAGCTACAGCGACATCCTCATCCCGCTGCCGCGAGCCAACGAGCCGGCAGACTCGAACACAGAGGGATTCGACATGAAAGTGAAAAGGCTCTTCTGGCGTGGGAAGGTCGACCGCCCCAGCACCAGCCACGAGCTGGTCCGCGGCGGCCACCAAGAGCGGCTCGTCCATTCCCTCACCACTGCTGCACGCCGGGACAAGACCACGCTCATGCTGCCAGACAAGAAGAACCGATTCGCATTCGAGGAGATACCCACGGCCGAGCTCAACGCCCTCCTACCCATCGACGTGGCATTCTCCGAGTACACTCCCTGCAAACCCGACAGCAGCACCAACGCAAACACATGCGAAGCCATCACCGCCGAATTCCCCAAAAAGCCCAGCGATGACGAACCCGCCCTCCGGAACCAGTACGTCATGGTCCTCGACACAGACACCGGCCCGCCCCAAGAACTCCTCCCCACACTACGATCCAGCAGCGTCCCCTTCTACGCCTCCCTCTTCAAGGAATGGTACACCGAACGCCTGATGCCGTGGGTGCACTTCGTCCCCGTCGACCTGCGCTTCCACGCGCTGCACGGCACGCTGGCGTACTTTGTGGGGATCCCTGAGAAGAGGGGCGGTAAGAATGTGAAGCTGAACGGGAAGGAGGTGTCGATGCGGGCGAGGCAGGAGGACGGGAAGTTCATTGCTGAGCAGGGGAGGCGGTGGGCGGGGAAGGCGCTGAGGAGGGAGGATATGGAGGTGTATTTGTTTCGGCTTTTGTTGGAGTGGGGGCGGGTGGTTGATGATGGGAGGGATGGGATTGGGTTTGTGCTGCCGTCATAGAGGTCTTTTTTGGGGTTTTATTGGGTAGATACCGGTATTTGTATGAGTATTTCAGCTTTGAGAGTTGTACACTGGCGTTCTTGTAGATACAATTTCTTACAGCGCTTCCTTCAAAAGGGGATGCTCACCGTAGCCCATGGCCCTGATCTGGATCTGCATGCTCTCCAGCACCCTTGCCTTGACGTTCTTGTCCCTGATGTCCCATCCAGGAAACAGTCCATGGGCGCTGGTAAAATCGTAGTTCTTGAGGATGCTCCACATCCTCTCAATCTCGGCAGCGCTCAGGGGGATCATGTTGGGAATGCTCCACAGGAAGCTGAAGGTGTTTGCCCCCTCGGGCCGCTCCCTGGTGTTGCCCAGGGCGTCCACGCTCCAATTGCTGAGGCCGGCGGGCGTCACCATCAGGGTGTCGGCCGTGAAGAGATGGTTCTCGTACAGCAGCACCACTGCAGACATCCGCATGTCAGCCCCATTTCACCCTTTTGGCGAAAGACAAAGAAGAAGGAAAGAAAAAAAAGAACGAAACTTACAACTCCCAGGGAAATGCCCCCCCAACTTAATAACCCTCACCCCGGTATCCTCCCCACCCACCTCGATCTTCGTCTCCACCCCCTCCAAAAACACCTGCCTCCCCTCATCCCTCCTCGCAAGCCACTGCTTATCCTCCACAGACAAATACACCTTGCAATCAAACGCCTCGGCCCACTCGAGATGCGCCGAGTAAAAATGCGGGTGCGAAATGACCATGGCTTGGACGCCGCCCGTACCCTTGATGCGGGAAACTGTCTCGTCGTCGAGGTAGGTGATGCAGTCCCACAGGACGTTGCCCTTGGGGGTTTGGATCAGGATGGCGCGCTGGCCGATGGCGAATTTGGGGACTGTGTGGATGGCGGTGAAGGGGGGGGAGGGTGTGTTTTCGGAGGGCGAGGGGAAGGGGGTGAATTCATTGTGTCGGTCGCCTGCTTCGCGCAGGGCGGAGAGGGTGGTGAAGGTCTGGCCGGGGGTGTATTCTGGGTTTGCAGTGTCAGTTTTGTATTGTTTGGAGTGTTGTCTTGAGACGAGGTTGGCGTACGGCGGGGATCGTCGCAGATGAAGCAGGTTGTGAGAGCGTTGCGGTCGGCAGTGGGGTGTTGGGTGCCGCAGGCGTTGCAGACAAGGAACGAGGAGCTGTCCGCCATGTTTATGGACCAGTGGATGGATGACTGGATGGATGAGTGGATGAAGGGAGGATTTCAAGATGAGACAAGTCAGTGGGTGGTCCTTGGAGAGGTTCCGGAAGAAGATCCCTGGAAAGACTTGTTTTCTGGTTTATATGTGCATCATCATCAACCCCATCCCATCACTTACCGAGGGACTCTGGTGAGGGGCTATGCATCGAGAGTCAAGAAGTTTAAGGCTGCTGCGGGGTTGCATGTGAGGATGGTAAGACGGGCTAATTCAACCACCATCCTCTCACAATCACTTGCCCTCTCTGTTCAAAGAAGGTGTCCGTCGGGGCTCCGACAACGCCGGACCGATCAGCCGCCAGCATACACCTGCCTTTACGAGGAATACGGCGCCTTCTCAGAAAGAAGAGCAAGGGCGTCCCGATGAGATATAACCCTAACCCTCGTTGCCCTGGGTGAAGAGAAAGGGGGTGAAAAGGGGCTAGGACAACAAGACAGGGGCAAGACAAGGGGTATGGAAGTTGGAGAGAAAGTGTGCACGGGATGGTTAGAAAGACATGCTCATCCTGCCTTTGTTGCATAAATCTGCCATGAAATGTCACATCGGTGCAGACTGCCACACTCAGACGCGGCCCCTTTTAAACCCTCAGCGTCAGGAAAGAATAGAGCAGATTTGCGGCACCAGCCCCATCAGTTCAATCTGACGCCTCTACGTTCTCAAAAGTACTCCGTATAAGGCTGGCAACCAAAACACTTTGCTCAGCTGGAATGCCTTTGCTCAGCTGGAATGGGCTGGTGCCTGAGTCTCTCCCACCCTCCATCTCGTGTGGCTGTCCGGGGGGTTGCATTTCAGCCCAACCGCACACTCGGCCGCCCTCCATCTTCTTCATACTTCCCTTCAACGTCATCCCCCCCTTTCAGCCCTGCCTGATGATCTGTTCAACCCAAGGGAGCTGACAGCAAGAAACTCAGCATCCGTTAATGATCTCGGCCCTACGAGGGAGACGTGGCAGTTTCTCAGGCCTGGTCCTGCTCCTCGAGTCATTGACACAGCCTCGTATCTTCATCGTACATCAACAAATCTTGATTCCACACGCCCTTCTCTTACCAATCCCAGCTTGGCATCCGACTTGGTGTGGTCACTCAAACGACCACGACAGGCGGCAATCGGAACCCGACCCTGCGATCTTGATGGTCTCGTGCCGTCTGGTCGCCTCACCCCCTTAGGGTTGGGCGTACAGCGTCAGATCTGTGCGACTTGGGCGCACCTTTCAGCCCACCACAGCGAGCCGAATCGGGGAACATCCGTGATGGTTCCTGATCAACAGCATGCAGCGCAAGAAACACGTCAGCAAACACCCGAAAATCAGGGACGAACCATGGGTGACTCCCAGGCTCGGTGGAGCTTAACGTCTATTCCATGTGTTGTCCCTGTTTAAGATAGCTAGCTGTTCTGAGGCTGGACGCCATGGCCCTTGCCTTGTGCTATCAATCCACTTCCCTATTACGCCCAAGGAAAGGGGAAGAAGAAGAAGAAAAAAAAGAAAAGAATAAGAAAAGTTGAAAAAGGGTGAAGAATGAAAAAGAGAAAGAACCAAATGGCCTTTAACCATCCATAGTGCCTTGTGCTAGTCTAGTCGAACACCGTGTACAATTCTGTATTGTCGTGATTTGCTTCGTCTTATCGTCGCAGTTTCATCACAAGTGGAATACAACCAAGAAGACAAGTGCCAGGTCCAATGCCATGAAGAGGAAGGAACCAAAACGCCAGACTGAGCTTGGATCAAGAGCTGTGAAAAGCCTTGAAGCCGGTTGTGATGAGGCTTCGCTTGCTGTCTTTGGCGTCCGACGGTGCGCACCAGTAGAAGAGCCCCTATTTCACGGGAACAGTCAGTCAGTACAGATCAACACCAGAAAGGAAAATCCAAAATCCAACTTACCCCAAGACCCTTCTGCTTGCAATACCCCGCCTTAACCTGGACCGTCTCGGGGTTATCATACGTGACAAACCCCCCATCCCCGCCCACGCACTGCGCGGCAATAGCCCTCCTATCCACCTGCTCCCGAGTCCCCTTCCTCGGCAGCTGGCTGTACTCAAACATGCCATCGGCACCACCAACACCCCTATTCTTGTGCCCCGGCCCAGCAACATGCAAGAAACTGCGCCCAAACAGCGGGATCCCCAGAAGGATCTTCCTCCCCGGCACGCCCGCGGCCAGGAGGTGCCTCACGCCCGAGTCGCCCGACGGCTCGTCCTTGTTCATGGCGTACAGCTGGGCGTGGTGCCCGCTCTTGTGGGTCCATTGGCCAAAGAAGTCGTAGGCCGTCAGGTTGAGCGTGTCAAGGTACTCGGCGGCCTGGCGGAGGTTGATGTTCTGGAGGACTGGCTTTGCGGCGGGCAGGGCGGCGGTGACGAGGTAGTGGTCCTCGGGGAGGTGGATGCGGATTGCGGCGAGGAGGGCGACGAAGTCGTTTCCTTGGTCGGGGGTGCAGGGGTATTCCCATACAACTGAGAGCGTTAGTATCACCGTTTCGCCTTCGACTAGATTTTTAAAAGACTGTGGGAGGCCCCCGACTCACCGTCAATGCCATCCAGCCCCGACGCTTCGACCATGTCTCGGGCCGAGCGAGCAAACTTGTCCCGGAGGACGGCGTTGGACGCCACGATGGGGAATGTCTCGGCCGAATCGCCGCCGCCGATGGAGAGCACGACCTTCAGGTGGGGATATCGCTGCTTGAGATGCATCAGGGACCCCAATGCGCCGTGGACGCCGTCACAGGGTGCGCCGGCGTCGGCCCACTCGTCGCTGAGCTTGTTAAGGGGTCAGTAGAACGTAAAGGGAGGAATTGAGATGCAAGATAACTTACATATACGCCCCCGTCCGCCGTCACACTGGCAAAGGCGTAGTAGACGCGGTTGATGCAACCGTAGTTCAGCTGGCCCGGCGTGTCCCCGTTGTATATCCGGTAATTGGGCCAGTACACTGCGTTGGTGTACATGAAGGGGGCACGGGACTTGCGCGACGAGGACGCCATGGTGGTCGGGTTGAGTCGTGGTAGGAAGCTGATGGAGGACTGGTGGAGGAGATTGAAGATTGTGGAACGGAAGCAGGGAGAGACGTGGTGGTCACCGCGCTCACTTAAGACGCTGGCGGCTTGGGGAATAGCGACACTTTTCGGGAAGATGCTGGTGCCAACTCATGTTGGACTGATGTGTTCGCTGTTCGTGGTGCTGGTTGCTGGTCGGGCAGCAAGGAGTCACGAGAGAGAGAAAAGTACCACGAAAGTGGTATTTATACCGGCAAGCAACTGGTACTTGTGCGAATTGCTCAGGAGGTGAGCCACGTGCAGCCTCCCATGTCTGTGGAGCTGGAAGCGAGCATCAGAGGCAGAGCCAGCGCTTGAAGGTTCGAGATTTGTGAGTAAGGGCCGTTGCGTGACATGATTCGCATGTCGGGATGGTGCTCCATGGTGGGACGGGGTCGATCAAGGGAGCAATGGGCCATTGGAAGACGATAACTTGCTGCTTGGCCGAAGTGTCAGCGGCAGGCAGCAGGGGTGCGGACGAATGAGTCTGTCTGCTTGCGCCTAGCGTTCAAGGGTAAGCTCCAGAGGATGAATGAAGGGATATAGAGAAGGTACCCTCGCCAGTCCGATTGCCATCATGCAAGACGGCCGAGGGCCGAGAATGATCGTGGTGCCCTTGTCTCTGTCCCTGGGGGTTTACTGAGTACGTCTCCACGACCTCCGAACTCCGCTCTCCGTTCGGCTTCCAATGACTCTCCAGTTCTGGGCTTCTGGCTCAGTATTGCCGCGCGATCAGCCTTCCATCCCCAGCCCAGCGTTGAGGGTGGTGCTGGGGGGGCAAAACGTAGCGCCGGAGATTAGCATGCCCTGACTGAAGAGTCGTGGAGTCTATGTCAGGAGTCAGAGGGGGCCACGTGAGGAACGTGTCGATGAGAGAGCTCGACGAGGAACTCGAAATCGAGAGCAGCACTGGCCGAACCCACCCAGTGGTCCTCTTCACTGGAGCTTTTAGTTGCTGCCGGCTCCCGAGGATCAACAGCGGGCCGGAATGCCGGAGATTTCACCGCTCGTGTGCCGCTTATATCCCGCAGGCAACCCGTGATGGTGCCTACCTGGCCTAGAAAGTCGAAGACCAAAGACTTTGAAGAGTCCCGACTGTGTCCACTCCGTGACTCGGTACATGGGAGGGCGCTTTGGCAGCAGCAAGATAGTAGCACGTGTGCTATGATGCTGGAACGTGGCATGGGCTGTGCTGAGAACTGGAAAGGAGCAGTCTCCGGAAAGCGGGCCTCGTTTCTCTCAGGGTCCACGAGTCCCGGCCCTGCTTGGGCATCGCATCGCCAATGGCTGACAGGCTCAGCCTGGCTGTCCAAAGACGCGTCGATACTAAGGACCTTGACTCCCTGGCTGCCACGCAGCCGAAGCCGGACAGAACCCCCACCCAACCAGCCCTCGCTCTTGGACAAGGTTTGGGCGTTGATGGCTCCAGATTGTGTCGGGGTTTGGTGTGGTGTGGTTGCTGCGGTGGAACCTGAAAGGAGGGCGACGATGCCCGGTACCTTACTGTAGGGCAGGCGGGCAGGCAAGGAATGCCAGCTCATCTCGCCGTGGCTTCCACATGGCAATTGAGCCTGACGGTTCGCTGGGAGTCGAGCAAAACCGAGTGAGTGCCTTGATGACGGGAACTTCGATGGCTTCCAGAACAAATTTCGTGCCCCTCTGCCCCGCCCCCACCCTCAGCCTGGCCCCGCTCCCGCTCCCGTCCCGCACAGCTTCGGCTCAAGTCCTCGGCCGATTCCGAAGCGGAAGAACAGACGGGAAGAAGAACAGAGAACTTCTGTGGTTTGCGAACTCCAATTGCGACTCTGCAAGGGTTCGTTCGCTAAGTCGATGTATTGTTCGAGAAGTGCTGATGACCGCCTGACCAACAACACGATTGTCGTCCAGCCCAACCTGGTGCAACAGCCAGGCTGCCAGGCCCTTCTTCTTGGCCCTGCAAGTCATCCCACCACCACGCAGGGGTGCTGGACCGCGATAGGGTGGGGAAAGGCCTCCAATTCCCCGCGGGCTCGCGCTGGTCGGGTTGGCTTTCCTGAACATCTGCTCTCTTGACTGACCTGGCTGGGCATCGATCGACCCAACCCATTGGCCAGCCCGGTGAGGCTGCCATCGATGCCGGGTTGCAGAGCGCAGCACGTCATCCCGAGGCCGCCGGGCAAGCCTCAGAGCGACGGCCTCTGTCAACAGTCCACGTAGCCAATGGCTGATTCGCCCTCTCTGATGGGAGCATCCATTGACGACGTCCTGAGGAGCTGCCAAGGAAGCCGTCCATGCTGTGCAAGGGAGAGGTTGACCTGGCAAATCTATTGCCCGAGAAAGAGCCGGACGGGAAGCTGGCAGCGGGCTTGTCAAGACTGCCCGATGGTCGGCACCGAGCACGGGCGGGTTACCCAGGCAGTGGGGCCGGTCGGTGCCACGGCAGGACACACTGCGCTGGCGAATTTCGTCCGCCCTTACTCTTCCGCTCGGATCTCGGCCCGTGTCTGGCACGTCACAGCTTTCCCATCTGGTTTGTGCACCGCTAAAAGGAGCTTGGCCGTGTGCTACCGCCTCGTAACCGGACATGTGATTTCCGTTGGCTTGTTGACGAAGCCGAGCCCTCAACACGCTGTGTTTGGAGAAGGGCTGAAGTGCAAACCGAATCCCTGTTTGCCTGTCTGCCTGTCTACCTTACCATTCGCGTCCAGTGGCAATGTACCTTGATCGGCAGTCTGCAGGTTGGTTGATGTCAAGGAAAGAGCCCTCAAGGTGTCATTGCTCGGAACAGTGAGAGAAGAGGGCTTGCTCTTCCATCAAGGAGATGATGTCCTCCTTGACTGATCGTTACTACAAGCAGCATATCTGCTTGCTTTTCGAATTTGCTGATGGTGGGAGTGACCGGGTTAAACGTCGTCGATGAGCTGGATGTTAAGGGGACGTTGGTGGTGGGAGGTTGACTTTGTCGGAGCTTGAAGGAGGAAACTGGAAAGCAGCTCGTCTTATCTAATCAGCTTGATCGCCCCTCACAGGCAGCCAAGCATCACTGGCTTGGCGCTTCCACCCGCATCATCGCCGTTCCACCCAGACTCCTGGCGCGGCACAACGGTGTTTCTTTGACAAGAGACATCTTCTTTCGCAGTTTACCTTTGATTTCCGCGACAAAATCTCAGCTTTCGTGGACCCGCCCTCTTATAAGCTTCACCAGGCATTGACAAGATCGCAGCAGTCGCCACGGCACACTCTCCGATCGCTCCAGCTCCTTGCACCAAGTCCTAGTTGCTCCCCCATGGCTGACAGTGGCGAGACGGGCAGCGATGCCCAGATCACCTTCAAGGTGAAGAGCTCCAACGACAAGACGCACACCATCACCATGGCTGAGTCGGCCACCGTTCTCGAGCTCAAGACAAAACTGGCGGGGAGCGACTTTGAGGATACCCCGCCCGAGCGACAGCGGCTCATTTACTCCGGGCGCATCATGAAGGACGGGGATGCCTTGAGCGTCTACAAGATCAAGAACATGAACACCATCCACATGGTCAAGAGCGCCCGCAGCAATCCGACACCGGCCGCCGCCAGCGCATCCACCTCGGCTGCTACTCCCGCCGTTCCCCAGAACATGGCAGCCGGTACTCCTGCCAACGACCTTCTTGCAGGCCTCACAGGTGCTCGCTTTGCTGGCCACGCCAACTTGCCGAGCGCCGACCTGTTTGGCGCAGACGGCGGCGTAAGTTTCCTGCCAATCTTGCCGGCCTTGCAACCCAGCTTGCTGACCCGGGAACCATAGATGGGCGCCCCGCCAAGCGATGACCAGATTGCCGACATGTTGTCGAACCCCGTGGTGGCGCAGACCATGAACGAGGCGCTTAACAACCCCAACTTCATCGACCACATGATCCGGTCCAACCCCGCCCTTGCGAGCATGCCGAACGCCCGCGAGATGCTCCAGTCGCCCTACTTCCGGTCCATGATGACAAATCCCGAGGCTCTCCGTATGGCCGCTAGGATGCGAAGGATACTTCAAGGAGGAGGAGGAGGGGCGGCTGCGTTCCCGGCTCCCGGCGCTACCGATACCACGCCGGCCGGTGCGCCAGGGACTGCCGGATCTGCAGCGACGGGCAACAACAACAATGACGACCCGCTCCGGGCACTGCTCGGTGCCGCCGGGGCTGGAGGCAATCCCTTCGGCTCGGCTGCTGGAAACCCATTTGCTTCGCTCCTGGGCATAGTGCCACCGAGCGCACCTGCCGTCGGGACAGGCGCCACTGCCCAAGCAGGCGGGGCAGCTCCAAGCCAGGCGGCCGCTCCATCCCAGAGCACAGGCGCATCCTCAACCGGCAGCGCAGAGGCCCAGGGCCAGGCTGCCAATGCCAGCCAGCCGCCGAACCCCTTCAGCGCACTGTTCGGAGGGGCCGGTGCTCAGGGCGCCCAGACTAACAACCCGTTTGGGCTCCCACCCATCTCACCCGAGGCCATGCAGCAGCTCGCGCAACTGTGGGGAGTGCCTGGGGGCCTGGGCTCGCCGACGGCGCCCGCGGCGCCGGCCGACAACCGGCCGCCGGAGGAGCGGTACGCAGAGCAGCTGCGCCAGCTTAACGATATGGGGTTCTTTGACTTTGACCGGAACGTGACTGCGCTGCGCCGGAGTGGTGGGAGTGTCCAGGGGGCGGTGGAGTATCTGCTGTCTAATCCATGAGGGGGGTCCTGAAGGGTTCATTACGGGGTTGGTGGTTGAGGGAGGTGAGGCTTGGGTGCTGCGCAAGGCGGTATTCCACATGCGGCAAGACCCCAAGGAACAGAGGCACGGTACGATGAGTGATGCATGTGTATGGAGGCTACTTTGTATATCAGGCCGTTTGACCTGGTAGTTCATTGCTTTGGGGGGGAGCGAGGGAGGTCATCACTGATGCATAGTGTACAGTTCAGTTTG
Source organism: Chaetomiaceae sp. PF1801 (assembly GCA_023628475.1). NCBI lineage: Eukaryota > Fungi > Ascomycota > Sordariomycetes > Sordariales > Chaetomiaceae > Chaetomiaceae sp. PF1801. The sequence continues at coordinate 152,160 of JAMAKQ010000025.1, forward strand.
TCAAGAGGCAGCAATGATAATGATTCATTTGCCTTTGGTGGATGCCGGTGGTTTTAGGCTTGACCTCGTAGTCACCCAACAAAGCAGAAACTGAAACAGCTTTTCTACAGTGCTGACTAGGCCAATTTCAGCGCCAGCCTTGAACCCAGCACTTCTTAGTTCTCACCAAAAACATAGGCTGTACCTTGATGAGGAAGAAGAGATGGCAGTGTTGTACCCCCACGTCACACACCGCCAGCCAAAGCCGGCAGCTTGATCCCTTTGAGTCTTTAACCCTGTCGGAGTTTCAGTTTTGGGCGTGAAGCCCCATTTTTTCAGCAGGTCTCGTGGCAATTGTCCCCTGTGGGATGAACGTCGATCACCCAGGAACAACAAGGGGAACCCCCCTGTGTGCCTTTTTAAGGCTTTGTCAGGTTGAGATGAGGAAAAAACACCACTGCCTGAGTCTTGTGAAACTTGAACTTCAAGATTGTTTATAAATTCCTGCAAAAAAACTCGAACACTTCCTGACCTGCGCTTTGGAACATCAATACCCAACACACCCCCTAGGTAATTCCTGAGAATCTCGAGGACCAACTGCGCTCTCACTTAAACCCACGACACAAAATGCTGAGATGGTTAGACACCCCAACATCTCAGACTTTCTCATGGCCACAAGACTGACAGTTCGCCCAGGTACCAAGCCCGCCTCGCGGCGCGGCCACTCCTCACACAAGCCGTCACAACATCCATCCTCTTTGCGGTGGGCGACATCACAGCACAGCAACTAGTCGACAAGAAGGGAATTGAGAAGCACGACCTCGCCCGGACAGGCCGCATGGCCCTCTACGGCGGCGGTACGTTCCCAGGTCTTCCCATACCCTTCGTTTTGATCACTCAACTGATTGACATCCTTGTAACAGTCGTCTTCGGCCCCGCGGCCGCGACCTGGTTCAAGCTCCTCTCGCGGCACGTCAACCTGCGCTCGCCCAACGCCACCATGCTGGCGCGCGTGGCCTGCGACCAGGGAATCTTTGCGCCGACCTTCATCGGGGTGTTCCTCAGCAGTATGGCGGTGCTGGAGGGGACGTCGCCCAAGGAGAAGCTGCAAAAGAACTACAAGGAGGCGCTGCTCACCAACTGGATGATCTGGCCGTTTGTGCAGATGGTCAACTTCAAGCTCGTCCCGCTGCAGCACCGGCTGCTGTTTGTCAATGTTATCAGCATTGGGTGGAACTGCTATCTGAGTTTCTTGAACAGCTCTTGAGGGGCTATCGGGTTGGGTCGTTCAAAGACAGCCGGAGTTTGGGGGGCGCAAGATAGAGGTTTTGGGGTAGTTGCATCGAGCCGTTGAGCGACGATTTTCCATCTTCTATAGACTCATGGACATCATTACGCATAATATCTATTGATGAAGACGGGAGGCATGCGCGACAGCGTCGCTTGCTCGTGACAATGGACCTATCGCCAGGCTAAGTGCTATGCCAATGCGCCATGCTCAGTGCCCGGACCCGAGATCGACACCAGGCAGCCGAAACGAGATGTCCTTTTTTGTAATCCAAGTCCTATATCCTGCTCCTTTCCTGCCTGAAACTTCCGCCAAAAGGTCCAAACTCCCTCGTCAACAAGACTACTCGACATTCAGGAGAGCAGGAGCTGTAATAGTCTTTCCCGAAAACTTCTCAAGGCCCTCGCCACCCTAAAAAGCAGTTAGTAGGGCCACATACCAATAAGCTGTCAGGTAACTTACATAGCTCAGCAGCGGGCTAACCTCGATGCCCGCCTTGGGATCCTCGCTGACAACCTTGGCACCCGCGGCCTCGACCCAGCGCCTGCCCTGGGCCATGATATCGTGCTTGCTGGTGTCGGGGTCGTCCTCGCCGGTGCCGCGGGCATTCTTGAGCGGGCTGAACTCGTCCTCGCGGCGGACCTCCATGCACGCAAACTTGCTCATGTCCAGCATGGGGAAGACGTCAAACACAAACTGCTCCAGCTTGATGCCGTTGGGCTTGGCCGGCTTGACCGTCTCGCCGGACTCGAGGTCGGCATAGGGAATCTTCTTGCGGGCCACGTGGTGCGGCAGCGTCTTGGCCCACTGCGGGATGCTCTCGAGGAAGCGGAACGAGTAGTAGTGGTTGACGATGTTGGCGGTGCGGAACTTGAGCACGCCGGGCTGCTTGGGGTCCTCCTCGGCGGCGATGGCCGGGTCGATCTCGCTGTACTCGACCACGTCTGGGCGGCCGTTCTTGCACACGATCAGACCGACGCTCTCGGTGGCGTTGCGCTTGCGCACGACCTTGGTCGCGATGTCGACGTTCACCGAGGCCGAGAAGCCGATGAAGACCGGGTCGGCCACCTTGACGAGGCAGTTGTCCACGCAGTAGGCGTGGATGTGCTCGATCCCCCGCTTCTTCATGTCGTCCAGCACCTTGGACTCGACCAGGGCGTTGTAGATGCCGCCGTTGCCGTCGGGCGCAACAGCCACCTTGCTCTTGCTCTCGAGCAGGATCTTGCCGTCGTTGGAGATGCAGGGGAGAACGCCCTGCTCAAAGATGAAGACGTTTTCCGGCTTCAGCCCAAAGTAGCTGTGCTCCTTGAAGAACTGCTCCGTTGGCCCGCGGGTTGGCCCAGACGTCATCACATACCATGGCACAGTGACGCCGCTGACACCGGCCTTCTTGGCAGCGAGCTCCTCAACCTTGCGGATACGCTCGGCCTGGATCTGGAAAAGGGACTTGGCGGACGGCAGGCCGATGTCGAAGCAGCCCTTGGGCGCGGTGCTGCCGAGACGGGTGCCCTGGCCGCCGGCCATGAGCACCACGCCGACCTTGTTCGCGGCAATCAGGTCGAGACCCTCCGAGTACCAGCGGTCAATGTCCTCGGGCTTGGAGTCCATTATGCTGGCGCGGGCCGAGTCCGGCAGGGGCTCGAGAGAGGGTTGGGCGGCATCCTTGGTCTCGGGTGGGGCAATGGCTTTGGCGGCGATGGTGTTGATGTAGGTCGGGTCAAACAGGCTCAGCTGCTGGAACAGCGACGCCTTTTCCTCGCTGGGCAGCGAGTCGTAGAATGTGAAGACCTGGCCCTGGCCGGCGAGGGTGTACTTTTGCTTGAGCTCCGAGAGCTGCTGGGGTGTTGGTTCCTGCGGGGCCATTGTGTCTAGGGTCTTAGGTTGCAATTGAGCGACGGTTCGGTCGTTCCCAGCGGATTGTTGTGTACAGGAAGAGAATTCAGGTCAATTCGGTGTGGCCAAGGAAGTGAGATGTGAGAGAATTGAAGCTCGTCGTGAAGAGCGAGTGAATTCTTTTTGAGCAGCACGAGTCCAGCAGAAGCAAGACACACAGCCCGATATTTACGGAGTAACGAACCCCAACGAATGCCCCGCAGCAGCTGCCGCGCCATGCCAAGTCCGAAGCGGAGGACCCACCGTGTGCGAGAATGGCGGCCTGTTATTCGCCAGTCTACCAGAAAGGCAGGGGCGGTCTGAATGCCGGGACTTGCGTGTGAGTTTCTCGCCGTTTCGGCAACAGTCTCTCTTCACCTCATTGAACCCGATTGATCACGATTACGAACTGTTTATCATCGCGGAGAGTCAGCCAGGGAATATTCAAGTCAGTCGACTCGCAAAGAGAGTTCCCAAGTCGGGAAGATACTTCATTAATGTTCCACAGCGCAACGCTAGCCCTTGAACCGCGTTGCTGCCTCGGGTGGCGCATCAGCAGTCAGGGGTTTGTCTGAGCAGCAGATTCGCCCCTTGCAGAAAGTTCGGACGGCGATGGCCTTGAGCTCTATTTTTAAGCCGTGCCGCTGCCTGCCACCAGATTCAGAGAACACCCAATTCCCCATCTCGTCGAGAAGGAATTCCATGTGAAGATTGGGATTTGGAGTGAGCAGATCTTACATCAGCTCAACACCATGGCAACCGAGACAACAGACGAATCTCGTCCCCCGCCCACATTCCAGGGCCGGCTCAAGCTCGATAGCTTCATGTTCAACCCCGGTGCGACGCCCGCCTCACCGCGGCGAAGCCCTCGCCTTTCCACCACAGCATCAACTGCCAGGCCTTCACCGCCCTCGAGAGCCGCAACCTCACGCTCCCCAGCCAAGCGCAAAGCCCTCACCCAAGCCGACGACAGCACCGGCGACAATGACAATGCCAAAGACGACATCTCCTCCCTTTCCTCCTCCTCCAATCCCCCCACCCCCTCCCGCAAGAAGACCAAACGCCCCCGCCAAAAATCATCCTACGCCCCACCCTCCGTCTACGCCCACCTCCCGCACCTCCCCGACGCCATCGCACCCAACCTCCTAATCCTCTTCATCGGCCTAAACCCGGGCATCGAGACAGCCCGCACAGGCCACGCCTACGCGCACCCGACCAACCTCTTCTGGCGCCTCCTCTATTCCTCAGGCGTCACCCCGCGCCTGTGCTCGCCGACAGAAGACCGGCAGATGCCGGCGCTGTACTCTCTCGGCCTGACCAACATCGTGTCGCGGCCGAGCCGCAACGGCGCGGAGTTGAGCAAGGCCGAGATGGATGCCGGCGTGGCTGTGCTCGAGGAGAAGGTGCGGCGGTGGCGGCCCGAGGCGGTGTGCGTCGTGGGGAAGAGTATCTGGGAGAGTTTGTGGCGGGTGAGGCACGAGCGGGCGATCAAGCCGGCTGAGTTTCGGTATGGGTGGCAGGATGAGGGGGAGAATATGGGTTTGTTGGAGGGTGGGGTGATGAAGGAGGAGGAGAGGGAGGAAGGGGTGGTGTATGACCCGGACTGGAAGGGGGCGAGGTTGTTTGTGGCGGCGAGTACGAGCGGGTTGGCGGCTACGTTGAAGCCCAAGGAGAAGGAGGAGATTTGGAAGGAGTTGGGGGACTGGGCGGTTAAGAGAAGGGCTGAGAGGGCCGCAGCTGCGGCTGCTGCCACGGCTACGGAAGGGAGGTCTTAAGCATTGGCGCACACTGAGAGTCTTTCTACCTTCAGCACGGGCAGCGAATTCATAACTCATACAATGTCATTATCTCTGTATCCTGATCGCTTCCAAACGTAATCATCTAAGGTGGCCAACCTTCTCATCCAGCCCACAACAACCTCCAAAGTAACTGACGAAACCCACTCCTAAACGCCGCCCCGGGCCGATGGGTATTACCAGCTCAAAACAACCAGCCAAAAACGAGTGTCGTCGAAAACGTTACTAAAACACAGCCTGCGAACAAAAACCTCTAAACCAACCCCCTTAAGCCGTGAGGACAATGGCGCCCACCGCGGCAATGACAGGCCACCACCCAGCCTGCTGCAGCAGCGCGCGCAACCCACCAGCCGCCCCATCGGGGCTCTCGGAGCCTCCCGAGGCCGTGGTGCCGTTGGGCAGCGTGCCGTTGATGAGGATCGTGCTGGTGCCGTTGACGTCGGCGACGGTGATGAGCGTCTTGTTGAGGCCGGCATAGCTGCCGTTGCCGATCAGGTCGGCCATGTACTGCTTGTCGCTGTTCTCGTCGCAGCCGCACACCTGGTACGGGTCGCAGGCGCACGTTACGGGCTTGGTCTCGTTCCGGTTGCTCGACTGGTTGTAGTAGTTGTACGGGTGGTTGTAGTGGTACAGGTGCGCGCCGTACAGCCACAGGCCCGGCCAGAAGGCGAGGAAGCTGGCCGCGAAGAAGATGGGCACCAGGCCGGCCGGAGAGATGCCGCCCGACTTGTACGGCACGGACGCGCCGCCGCCGTAGTACCTCCCGCCGCCGTAAGAGGCGCGCGGACCGCTGCCTGTTGTCGTCCTGCCGCCCGCGTTGGAGCTGGTGGAACCCCGGCCGGCGCTTCTGAGACGATGTGTTAGTGAGTGACGACAGTAGGGAATATGATTGTGTGCCGTTTGAAGCCATGACGCACCCGCCCGACCCGCTCCTCCCGCCCGAGCTGGAACTGCCGCCGGAGCCGCCTTTCCCGCCCGACGAGCTTGATCCGCCGCTGGAGCCGGAGCTGCCACTAGATCCAAAGATACCGCTTGAGCCAAAGATGCCACTAGAGCCAAAGATGCCACTAGAGCCGCTTCTCCCGCCCGAGGAGGTTGATCCGCCGCCCGAGCTGGAACTGCCGCTGGAGCCGCCTTTCCCGCCCGATGAGCCCGATCCCCCACTCGAGCCGGTGCTGCCACTGGAGCTACCGCTGGAGCCGGGCTTACCGCCGCCACTGCCGGTTCGGTGGTTATCCAGATCTCCAAGACAAAAGAAAGGCGGGCGCCAGCGACCAGCTTGAGGCGGTCGTGATAAAATATTAAAGAAATGATTCACTTACGATCCCGACGACCCAGAAGAGCCAGACGAACCACTGCCGGAGCGACCGCCGCCGCTCGAACTTCCGCCGCTTGAACTGCCGCCGCTGGAGCCGCCGCTAGAGCCGCCTCCGCGACCGCCTCCGCCGCCGCCGCCTTTCCGCTTCCACAGATCCTCGTACGACGACTCGTCGCGTTCTGTCTTGCGGGTTTGCTGCTGATGTGTCGCGATCTCTGGAACAGGTGGCGCGACGAGGGCGTTGACTGCGACGTCACCCAGGAGGGTCGACGCCAGGAAGATGAGGGACAACCGCATCGCGCTTTAGGTGTGGGATGGGTAGATAGTTAGGATCAGATCGAAAGGCTGAATAGGTGAATGATAGGTTCTCGAGCGATATTTGGGTTCCGGAAAACTAGGTTTGGATGGAAGGCGTGGAAGGTTGATGGAAAACCAGGAAGGGGGGGTCGCGCTTCTGATGCCTGCCCTGCGCTTTAATAGGAATCGAACGCCAGATGGTTGCAGGAAGCGGCGCACCAGGTGACGCCCGCGGAGAACGGTTCAGGTTTGTGCGTATGCCAAGAAAGAGACGGTGTGGCGGAATTCTCAATCCATGATGCGACGGGTTAGCATTGCCAAGTCTCTCAAAGTGCGCCGGTCAGCCAGACTTCCGGCACAGCCTTTGTGAAGCTGCGAGTGAGATGACCCGAGAATTGGGCCAAAATGGATTCGCCCTCGCTTTCGTTGCTTGGCGCTCAGACGATGCGAGGCGAAGCCACAATCACAGACTGTCTGCGCCTCGCCATGTGGCCAAACACTCAAAGATCGAACGAACCGTCCTTTCTTGCTGTGCAGGCATTCTTTGCGGCTCCCTCCCAAGCTTGGGCCTTAAGCTTATCTGATGATGCAGGCCATTTGTTTTGCATCACTCCACAGCTTCAAGTGGGCGAGTGACGTCCCTCCATTTGAGTGTGGCTGGTGAACCGAATCCGAGCGGTCGGCAGGCCAATCGCGAGATGATGCGGGCTTTGTGTGGCGCTCCCCACCGGGGCCCACATGCAACCCGGAGATCCACAACGCCGACCTGCCTTGTTGGGCACCGCGACTTCGCCTTACGATCTGCCTCGCCTGTCACCCACATTTTTGGCTTGACAGTGACCACCACCGCATCACAGAGCGACCAGTGCGAGCCACCGCACGCTTTTTATCAATCAAACAACAAACACAATCTGTTGTTGGTTGTGAGCAGTCACTCTTGTTGGCGGATATATCTTACTCCATACAATGCCCAACATGCCGCCATCTCGACCCGACGACCAGTCCCTGTTGGACAGGCTGAATGCCCTCAAGCCCACAGCTGTCACACTTGGGAAGCCAGCAAAGTAATACTGCCCCGTCTTGAACCAGTTGATCGCCGAGCGCACAGGGCTAAGACACGTGGGTAAAGCGCCGCGACTCCCCCGGGACCAGGAGCCCAGCCGGTCTCGAGAGAAGATGCCTTGGCGGAGCGACTCCGGACCCTTCGGGACCAATCCGGGAGTAGGAGCCGCACTGAGGGCATTTCCCAGGGCGGCGATCGCCCGCAGCCGGGCATACCAAATCATGGCGAAGCCGGCAAAGCGGCACCGCCTTCTGTAGAGCCTCATTCGGTCGCAGGCGGCCCGGCCTCCCAGAACAATGTTGTCAGCCTGGCGGCTTCGGTATCTCAAGGGGGCCGCAACATTGCCGATCAGAAGCCATCTTATCATTTCGTCGGGTCAGATGTGGACGACGATGAGGCTCTTGACGAGCTCTTGGAAGCCTTGGGCGATGAGAACTTCATTCTTGCTGCGGAGGATGACATGGAACCAGCCCTGGGAGACCCACGTGCCGAAGCAGACAAGGTTAACAAGCTTCTCAAGTCGCTCCGAAATGGGCCCAAGGACGCTAGCTCCAGAGGGAACGACAACCCAGCAGAAGACGACGATGATGACTCGGACGGGGAGCGGATGACCCGCGCCGTTGAGAAGCTGCTTTCGCAGATAGGAGACGAGATAAACGCACTCCCACCACCTACAGAAGCGCCTGCGGAGGACGACAACTGTCAACCTGGGGAAGTTGAAGCCGAACCTGGAGCCGAGCCGGCTACTAAAACTGCCAGTACGGACGAGGGCGACGAGGCACTCTCCCTGGCCCTTCCCGCAGTCCCTTCACAGCTCGTAGATCCGGTCCCAAGCACAAAGCCAGAAGATGACTTTGAGAAAGACATCTCAGCACGTCTGGCTTCCCTCAGGGGTCTCGGAGCCGTGGACGAGCTCGGGCTGCCGTCGGCGCCAACATTTTTACCCCAGGACCACGCTCCCACGACTACCTCTGGCAGAGGACTTCTCAAATCTAAATACACGGACGAGGACCAGGAAACGTGGTGTATCGTGTGTCTTGACGACGCGACCATTAGGTGTGTGGGCTGCGACAACGACGTCTACTGCGCACGTTGCTGGAAGGAGATGCATGTTGGGCCATCGGCTGGGTACGATGAACGGGGGCATCAGTGGGTGAAGTTTGAGAGGACTGCTCGTCCTTAGCAGATGTGTTCAAGGGATACCGCTGAGCCTGACTTCCCCGCTGCGGATGTGTTTTCACCACGGAAGTATTCGAGACAGACAAGGCACACCGGGAAACACACCGGAAAGCAAACAGTCTCCGCTCAATTTCAGAACCAGAAACGCCTCTGAACACGTCCCACGCAGGTAAAGCTCCGTCAACCTTTCCATGGCACCCAGCAATCCAGCCGAATCCTGACCAGTCAAAGAAAATCCTAATTCATGCCATCCCTCTGCCCAACCGAAATACACGTCGAACTCCGCCACATATCACCCATACTTCCGTCCTGAACTGCTACAATTTTGTCACGTGTAATGAAAAGGTCCCAAACACAATGCTGAGCAACCTACCGCCCAATCCGAACCCATTGCCATACCTACCCATTGCCATACCTACCCGGAACCCATTGCCCGTTTTCCGCATTCTGTTACTGTGCACCCTCAAGCCCTCGAACCAGAGCCGCCTCCACTCCCACTCCCAGCCGTCCCATACCCTTCACCTCCCTGCCCACTAACACCGGCAGTCCTCTTCGCCCGCCCCGTGATATCCTGCCAAGTAGCTCCAAACCGTCTCCCCGTGCTCGCCAGCAGGCCCTCCTCCTCATCAGCCTCAGCCTCCTCATCCAGCTCGCTGAGATTCAGCCGCGGGGTGCGGAACAGACTCGTCAAAAACACAATCAAAAACACCGCCAAGAACGCAAACTGCGCCCAGAAATCGACGGCGCCAAACACAGGCCAGTTGAGCGTAATACGGTTGAGGAACGTCGACATGACAGTCGGCGTGCACACATCCTTCGCCGCAGGCTCACTAAACGCCTCAGAGCAAGGGCGCACCATGTCGCGATGCTCACGGCAATCAGGCTGCTCGCCCGAGTGGCGGGGGGCGTTGACGCAAAAGGTCTGGGTGCCGTAGATGGCGTACTGCGGGGCGACGACCATGGCGACGGCGTAGTTGATGGCCAGGATCATGAGGGCCAGCAGCACGGTGGCGATGAGCAGCGCCTGCGGGGCCGTGCGGCCCTTTTTGATCTGGAAGATGCGGACCCAGAGAAAGCGGATGCCGATCGAGGCGAGGCCTGTGATGGAGCTTGTGAAGAGGAAGAGCACGAGCAGGAACATGAGGATGTAGTCGATGGGGAAGGCCTGGGCGGATTTGACGAAGATCCAGTTGATGGGCTGGAAGACGTTGAGGTGGCCGAGGATGTAGCCGCAGTGCTGCTTGCAGATCGAGTTCGCGGCCTTGTCGATGCTGGTGATGAGCATTGAGACCCAGATGAGGATGGCGAGCAGGAGCAGGAAGATGCCGCCGAGGAGCTTCAGGGGCCGGAAGACGGCTTGCACCTTGGTCCAGGCGCGGTAGATCCTGCCGCGGCCGTCTCCGCGCGCTTCGGCGGCCAGCCTCTCGCGGCGCACAAGGGTGCGCTCTTCGCGCAGGAGAGCATCTAGCTCTCTTCTGTCCTTCTGCGACATGCCTTCCATGCGGCCGGCGTTGCGCATCTCGATTTGCCTTTGGAGCTCGCGATTGCGCTCCAGCGCGGAAGCGGTGGTGGCGGAGAGCTGTGGGGCCGAGATGGCCGGGGCCGACTTGATGAAGGACACAGGGAGGAGAGCCAGGCCGGCGCCCGTGTACAGAATGTAGAGCAGGGTGCCGAGGGTTATGAGCAGACCCACGCCGAAGGTGAGGGCCTTCTCCCCGTTGTTTGCAGCGAGTAGGCGCTTGAAGTAGTCCAGATCCATATGCCTGCCGTGAGTGTTTCCAGCGACCGGGACGAAGAAGCCGATGAGGAAAAGGACCACGACGAGGAACACGAAGCCAAGCGTATACTTGGAGGCCTGCCAGAAGCGGGCTCCCGCGCTCCTAGTGCCCTCTTCCTCCTCAACCTCATCGTATTCCTCGTACCAGAAGTAGGTGAAGGGTATGACGATCAGGCAGAGCAGCGCATCGAGGGTATACAGCGTGTAGTAGACAATTTTGAGTGTCTGCAGGATGCCGTCGACCCGATCTGGTGTTGCCCAGTCCTTCTTTGCGCCGAGATGGGCGGACGTGGTCGACGAGACGAGCGCAATATCGACCGGGAGGAGGAAGACGGTCGCGAGGAGGGCGCTCAGGCTGAAGATGGAGACGATGCTGACGGCGATGGATCGTTCGTGGGGTGTCTGCCATGTGAGGGTGGTGATGATGGCGACGAGCAGAACGAGGGCGACGGCGACGCCGTATGTGACCCAGATCAGGCTGGTCTGCAGCAGCCCGGCGGACGCCATGGTGCGTGTTTGTTTTTGTTTTCTGCGGTCGCAGTTGATCCAGTTGTCAGCGGAAATGGGTTCGTGGTCCGGATCGTCGGCTGAGATGCGGAGTCGGATGTGACAGCCTCAACCTGCACGTCTTTGGCGATGCATGTTTCGGCGACAGTTCCCGTCGGCTGTTCCAAGTTCTGATGTTGTGGGTTGGGTGAGCTCCCCTGCAGCCTTCACCACCTAGGCTGTGACGCAATGCCGCATGAACCCGGAACTGCTGCGAAAACGGCGACATGCAAACGCAGGCGTTGGAGCTCACTGTGGGGCAGCGCCAAGCAAGCGTTTGCGCGATGTGGGGCTCTTTTTCAGCCTGGTCCAAGCTTACGGCTGGCGTCTGGGCCGGGCCGGCCGGCAAGGCTGGACAAACTTCGCGTGGGTCGCGTTTCTGAGGAACAACCGCTTCATTGCGAGTTTGCGACCACACCGATTGGCACGCATTTTCGACTCTTAACATCAAGATATGTGGGCACATCGTCGGCCATGCAGTGCTATACCGAGCTGACGCCGCCAACGGCCGTGACGCATTCCACGACGCTGCAATTGATACCCGGCCAGAGCACGAATCTCGTCGTCGCCAAGTCATCACTCCTCCAGATCTTCAGAACAAAGATTGTTGCCACCGAAATCGAACCAACGCAAGCCAATGGGCAGAAGGCACGCAATGCGGTGCGGTACGAGAGCCGCTTGGCCAACGACGACGACGGCCTCGAAGCATCCTTCCTCGGAGGCGACAGCTTGGGTCTGCGGGCAGACCGCGCCAACAACACAAAGCTGGTCCTAGTCGCCGAGATCCCACTAGCCGGCACCGTCACCGGGCTTGCGCGGATCAAGACCCCCAACGCACGCCACGGATGCGACTCGCTTCTCGTCGCCTTCAAGGACGCAAGGCTCAGTCTGCTGGAGTGGGACGCAGAGCGACACACCCTGTCCACCGTCTCGATCCACTACTACGAACAAGAAGAGCTCCAGGGAAGCCCCTGGGCGGCCCCCTTGAGCCACTATGTCAATTTCCTGGCGGCAGACCCGGGCAGTAGGTGCGCTGCGCTCAAGTTTGGCGCCAGGAACCTGGCCATCCTGCCCTTCAGGCAGGCCGATGAGGACATTGACATGGGTGACTGGGATGAGGAGCTGGACGGCCCGCGGCCGCCAAAGGACCTGTCGAGCGCCGTCGTTAATGGAGCTAGCAACATAGAAGACACACCATATTCACCGTCATTTGTCCTCCGACTCTCCCATCTTGACCCAAGCCTGCTCCATCCTGTGCACCTGGCCTTCCTCCATGAGTACCGAGAGCCCACCTTTGGCATCCTCGCCTCGACCGCCCGCGCCTCGAACTCGCTCGGCCGCAAGGACCACTTCGTCTACATGGTCTTCACCCTCGACCTGCACCAAAAGGCCTCCACCACCATCCTCTCGGTCGCCGGCCTGCCCCAGGACCTCTTCCGCGTCGTGCCCCTGCCGGCCCCCGTCGGAGGCGCCCTGCTCGTCGGCTCCAACGAGCTGATCCACATCGACCAGTCGGGCAAGCCAAACGGCGTGGCCGTCAACCCCATGGCCAAGCAATGCACCTCGTTCGGGCTTGTCGACCAATCCGACCTCAATTTGCGTTTGGAAGGCTGCGCCATCGACGTTCTGGCGGCTGAACTTGGCGAGCTCCTCATTATCCTGAATGACGGGCGGATGGCCGTGGTCACCTTCCGCATCGATGGCCGGACTGTGTCGGGCCTGGAGCTGAAGGTGCTCCCCGAACCGTCCGGAGAGCCTATAATACCCGGCCGTGTGGCGACTCTTTCCCGCGTGGGCCGGAATGCCATGTTTGCCGGGCTCGAGGAGGGAGACTCGGTGCTGTTCGGCTGGTCCAAGAAGCAGACCCAGGCCGGCCGGAGAAAGACGCGCACCAAGGAGGTCGCGGTGGATGTGGAGCTGGAGGATGAGGATGCCCTGGAAGAGGAAGAGGAGGACGAAGATGATTTGTACGGCGAAGAATCGGCACCTCGACACCAGCCAGTCTCAGCCGTGAGCAGTCTCTTGAGCGGAGACGTCACCTTCCGCATCCACGACCGCCTCCTCAATGTTGCCCCCGTCCAGGCAATGACATACGGCCAGCCGGTTTGTCTCCCCGGGAGCGAAGAAGAGCGAAACTCTGTGGGCGTCCGGAGCGACCTGCAACTGGTTTGCGCCGTGGGCAGGGACAAATCGGCCTCGCTCGCGACCATGAACCTGGCGATACAGCCGACCGTCATTGGCCGTTTCGAGTTCCCCGAGGCGAGGGGATTCTGGACTATGTGCGCAAAGAAGCCGATTCCCAAGACGCTCCAGGGCGACAAGGGCGGGAACTCGCTCAGTAAGGACTATGACGTGTCTGGCCAATATGACAAGTTCATGATTGTGGCCAAGGTGGATTTGGATGGTTACGAGAAATCAGATGTCTATGCTCTGACTGCTGCTGGGTTCGAGAGCCTCGGAGGCACCGAGTTTGATCCTGCGGCCGGCATCACCATCGAGGCGGGGACGATGGGTAAGGGCAGTCGGATTATACAGATTCTCAAGTCTGAAGTTCGCTGCTACGACGGAGGTATGTTATTGATATTGCACCTGTTCTGATCTGTCCAATGTTTGTTGACACACGCAACCCAGACTTTGGGCTCAGCCAGATTGTACCCATGCTCGACGAGGAGACCGGCGCGGAGCCTCGAGCCGTCAGCGCGAGCATTGCTGACCCATTTCTGCTGATTATCCGGGATGATTCGAGTGCGTTTATCGCGCAGATAGACAGCAGTAACGAACTCGAGGAGCTGGACAAGGACGACGAGACCCTCGCGACCACCAGGTGGCTCACTGGCTGCTTATACGCCGATACCACTGGCGTTTTTGCCGAGGAAGTGGCCGGAAAAGGGGCGAAACCAACTCAGAGCATCCTTATGTTCCTTCTAAGCGCCAGCGGCGCCCTTCATGTGAGTTCACCCAAACTGTCTCGAGGGCCACCAGGGATAGACTGACAGTCTTAGATATACCGACTTCCCGACCTATCAAAACCAGTCTACGTCGCCGAAGGGTTGTCATACATCCCTCCTGGCCTCTCAGCCGACTACGCCGCAAGGAAAGGGACAGCCAAGGAGACAATCGCCGAGATTCTGGTGGCGGACCTTGGCGACACCGCTCACAAATCCCCATACCTCATTGTTGGTTATTGATACCCCTATTTCTTGATGCCGGCTAACGCGTTCGCAGCTCCGACACGCAAATGACGATCTGACGCTCTACCAGCCCTTCCGCTACAAAACGAGCGCCGACTCGGAGTTCTCAAAGACCCTCTTCTTCCAGAAGCTGCCAAACACGGCCTTCGCTAAGAGCCCAGAGGAAGCGGATGAGGATGAGGCGGCACACCAGCCACGGAACCTTTCTATGCGCAGGTGCAGCAACGTCGCGGGATACAGCACCGTCTTCCTCCCTGGACCTTCTCCGAGCTTCATCATCAAGTCGTCCAAGTCAATGCCGAGAGTGTTGCCATTGCAGGGATCTGGAGTCATTGCCATGAGCCCGTTCCACACCGAAGGGTGCGAGCACGGCTTCATCTACGCAGACTCCCAGCACATCGCGAGAGTAACTCAACTGCCACAGAATTGGAGCTACGCGGAAACCGGGGTCGCTGTCAGAAAAATTCCCATCGGTGAAGACATCGCGGCCGTTGCGTACCATCCGCCTATGCAGAGCTACGTGCTGGGTTGTAACACACCCGAACCGTTTGAGTTGCCAAAGGACGACGACTACCACAAGGAGTGGGCGCGCGAGAATGTGGTGTTCAAGCCCACGGCCGACCGCGGCTCGCTCAAGCTCATGAGCCCCATCACGTGGACTGTTGTTGACACGGTCCAGATGGAGGCTTGTGAGACGGTGCTCTGTGTTGAGACTTTGAGTTTGGAAGTTTCCGAGTTCACCAACGAGCGGAAACAGCTCATTGCTGTCGGAACTGCCATTACCAAAGGCGAAGATTTGCCGACCAGAGGCCGCATCTACGTCTACGACATCGCCGATGTCATTCCCGAGCCCGGCCGCCCCGAAACCAGCAAGAAGCTGAAGCTGGTTGCCAAGGAGGACATTCCGAGAGGGGCCGTCACCGCGCTGTCAGAGATTGGCACGCAGGGCCTGATGCTCGTTGCCCAAGGCCAGAAATGCATGGTCCGGGGTCTCAAGGAGGACGGCTCTCTTCTGCCGGTGGCTTTCATGGACATGAACTGCTACGTCACGGCTGCCAAGGAGCTCCCAGGGACTGGCTTGTGCCTGATGGCGGACGCGTTCAAGGGTGTGTGGTTCACCGGATACACCGAGGAGCCGTACAAGATGATGCTGTTTGGCAAGAGCTCGACCAAGCTGGAGGTGCTGAATGCCGATTTCCTGCCGGACGGAAAGGAGCTCTCCATAGTTGCGAGCGACGCCGACGGGCACATCCATATTCTGCAGTTCGATCCTGAGCGTAAGTCCCCCACCCCTTTCACTCATTTCCACTCGCAAGCTAACTCAACCTGTACCAGACCCGAAATCCCTCCAAGGCCACCTCCTCCTCCACCGCACCACCTTCAACACAGGCGCCCACCACCCCACCAAATCCCTCCTCCTCCCCGCCCTCACCCCAGCCGACAAAGTAAACTCCCTCACCAACAAACCCAACGGCCATTCCCAATCCTCACCCGACGAGCGCGAACCAGAACCCTCCACCCAACGCCCCCATATCCTCCTCCTCGCCTCACCCACAGGCGTCCTCGCCGCCCTCCGTCCCCTCCCCGAATCCTCCTACCGCCGCCTCTCGTCGCTCGCAGCACAGCTCGTCAACTCCCTCCCGCACGCGGCAGGTCTCAACCCGCGCGGCTATCGCATGCCGAGCGCGGATTGTCCTCCTCCCGGGGTCGAGGCGGGTATTGGGAGGAATATTGTTGATGGCGTCGTTTTGGAGAGGTTTACTGAGCTGGGCATGGCGAGGAGGGTTGAGTTGGCGGGACGGGCGGGGTATGCGGGTGTAGGGGAGGTGAGGGCTGAGTTGGAGGGGGTGGTTGGGTGGGCTGGGTTGGGGTATTTTTGAGGAGGGAGGGTGTGTGAGGAAGGGGAAGGGTGAGGCAGGAAGGGGTTTCATTTCGATTTGATCTATGAGGTTTGTTTTCGTGGTGTATAGTAGCAGCTCGTTCGTAGTGAACTGGCCTTCATCTAGGCACTAGATAAGTCACAGTTGGGTTGGTTTCGTAGTCGAGTTCATCGTGTCACGCATGGGTTCTTCAATGATTAAGAGTCCATTTGACTGCAGAGCGACAGCTTCCAGATGACCGTCTTCAATTCCAAGTATCCGCATATGAATCAACGTTGAAATTGTGTGTTGCGTTCATCTCTATGCTGCGATATACAAGCGGTAAACAACCTTTTGCCCTAGATATTGCTCCGTTCCGTCTATATCATGCTCAAAGTCCAAAAGAAAAGGAAGCATCCCAGACTCCCGAAAACACCCGCCTCTGATCTGTCTTCAGCACTGCAATAAATACTCAACCATATCAGAAGAATCAATACCCAGCCTCCTCCGAAGGCTTCTTCCTCCTCAAACTCCCAAACCGCCTCTTCAGACTCTGCGCCAGGCTCTTGCCCGTGGTATTACTCCGCTGCAACCCGGACGAACCCGCGGCGGGCTCATCCGTACCGGGCAGCAGCTGGGCGCCGTTGCTGACGCTTCGCTGGCGGACCCGGGCCCCGCTCTCCTTTTGCTTGATGGCATCGCTGTAGTCGCTGTAGTCATACTCGCGGGACGAAGACGAGGGTTGCAACTCGTAGTAGACGATGCCGCCGCTGGTGGGAGGACGAGGAGGCGCATGCTGCTTGCCTCGTGCCTTTTGCCCTCGTTCTTGATCCAGGGAGAAGAAGGGCTCGCCTTTGCCTTTGAGGTCGTCATCGCGGTAGTTCTAGCTAGATGTCAGCGCACCTATTTTTCTCCTGAAATTTTCCTAGGTGACACTTACGATATGATCCCACCGCTTATACGGCCCGCCAGCGGCGTCCTCCTCACGCATCAAATCCGCGCCCTCCTCGTACTGCATCGTCCGCCCGGCAATATCCTTCATCCCCGGCGGGACGACAGCCGTTCCCTGCAGCGGGACGTGCTTGACAAGCGAGTCCTTCACATACTCAACTGGTGTGGCCTTGAGGGCCTCCATGTTGGTGTCCCTGACGGCCTCGACAGGGGCGTACTTCTTGTTGACGTTGCGCTCCTTCATGGTGGCATCGAAGGGTCCGCCGTGGTGGTACGTCACACCCGGGATGGGCCCGCTGTGGTCCAGGGTGTCGATGGTGTCGCTGGGCTGCTGGCGGCGGTGGTTGTGCAGGTGCGGCGCGCGGTCGGCTGCGCGGTGTTCCCGGGTAAGCATGGCTAGTGGGCGATGCGACATGTCGCCTGGGTAGCGCTCTCTGAGGGAGGCGGAGCGACGGGGGAGAGTGTCGGCACCCCCTTCCCTGGCCCTGTGCTCTTGGGTGAGCATATCGAGGGGTCGGTGGGACATGTCACCGGCATAGCGCTCGGCGAGTGAAAGAGAGCGGTGGCGCTGTCTTGTTC
The DNA here is from genome assembly GCA_023628475.1 of Chaetomiaceae sp. PF1801. Classification (NCBI taxonomy): domain Eukaryota; kingdom Fungi; phylum Ascomycota; class Sordariomycetes; order Sordariales; family Chaetomiaceae; species Chaetomiaceae sp. PF1801. Next base: position 169,855 of record JAMAKQ010000025.1, read on the forward strand.
CGCTTTCTGCTGCGGCCATGGTGTCGGGGTCGGGTCTGGAGGTGGACACGCTGTTGGCCCTTGTGAGGATGGTGCCCTGGTTCCAGCGAGTTGTTGGAGGGTTGGCGGTGTGGAGAGAACGCTTTCTCTCCAGCCCGGACAACGGGGGATATTTGGTACGCGGCGGAGAAGGGGGAAGTTGTTTGGTTCTTGTGCTGCTCCTCCTGCTCAGGACTCGGCGAAGGAATGGCCTCTCCTCATCCGAGTTGTCGGCTGTCTTGTTGCTTGTGCGAGTGAACTCCCCACGAGTAGGACTTGCGGAAGTCGGCGGACTTGGAAGAGGTTTGATGCGAGATGCACAGACTTGACTCGGCTCTGGGTCGTAGAGGGGGCCAAGAATGTACTTTGAAGCCTATCGAGTCAAGAGAAGTTTTGGTGTTAATGACCACTCCTGTCTGTTTGAAGAATGAAGAGAACCAAAAATGAATGGATCCTTTCGAAGTAAGAGAAACCAAATCCGCCAGTTCAATATGTGAGATGTAACCGGGATGGCATCTGATGAAGGTTGTCTCTGAAACTTGGCAGGGCTGATGATGCCATGGGCCTGCCGGTGGCAGTGACGCAACTCATCTGACGATGATCCACGGCGGAAGCCATGGCAGCAGGGTTGAACCGGTGAAGCAGGTTGGCGACCAGTTGCCTGTCACACCAGTCGGTGGAAAGATAAACATGGCGCAATCAGGAAAGAGAATGTTCCCAGCAACTCCTGGGACTTTCATGATGGGCGGTCGATATTTGCAGGATGCTTGAGATGGAATGAAGGAGAGATGGAATTGAGGCATGTCGGCCGCGACGGCAGCTCCCACTTGGGACAAGACACTCGACGAGCCGACCTTCGGCCCAGACAGAATGAAAAGAGGTGAAACAACTTGAAGCCTCAATAGCTTAAGCCTTGGGATGAACCCACAGGCGCGCGCCGAGGAACTGGAAACTCTTCGAGTTGAGATGAATCAGGAACGGGAGCTTACCCATTGCTTGTCCTCAGCGATCCGGTCATAATCCCTGTCGTCCATTGTGGGCAGTGGCGGGGCAAACGGCGGGTGGGTCTTCGCGGGGTACCTGCTGGACGAACACAACTCAAATCTTCGCAGATACAAGTGTAGAGTCGAATAAGGACGATGCGTTGGTGTTGTTGACGAGACAACCCCGGTCTGTTATGTGAGACAAGGAGAGGACAGAGGAGCAAACTGCGAGGTTTGTTCTGTGCGACCCTGGAGAGTCGGTTGTCTTATGACCAGAAAGGACCCCAACTCGACGGACTCGGCGGGGTCCTCGTGCCGCTGTTCGAGACCCCAAAGCACAAAGCTTCGGCAATTCCCAATGTCCCGTGGCAAAGTCACTCGTCGCCTTTAGCCAGGGGCAAGCGAGGCAAGCTGCGGACAGTGCAGGTCCAGACCGCAAGGACCCTGCAGTTCCTGTCCGAATGAACCCCCGATTAATTGGATGACCATTGGCGCCCATGCCGACACCACCTTCGCAGCTCCGGCCGGCTCCCCGAATCTCGCTATCAGCTCACCCGGTCTGCACCCGCCACTGGCTTGTCTCCTTGGTGTTGCATCTGCTCAACGCGGCCCGAGCGAAAGTGGAAACAGGCCTGAGATCGGCGACGGGGCCGGGCCGGGCCCCACACGGAAACAAAACAAACTCCCGGACACAAACGAAACGAAACGAAACAATACTTGCAAAACGGCCGGGCCACTCCGATATCGATCCAAGCCTGAGCAGTGACCACCGACAGCAATGCCGCTGGTAGACTACGCCTCCGACTCGAACAGCTCCGCATCCGAGCCCGATCCTCCAAAAAAGAAGCCAAGAACGGCATCTCCACCTCGGCCACAACCCGGAACCAAGCCCGGAGCCACAGCCGGCCCCGGCCCCGGCCCAGTAACTTCAACATCCACCGCCCTCCCACCCCTCCCACCCACCTTCCACGACCTCTACGCCTCCACCGTCCGCACCACCACCCGCGACGACCCCGCCCTGCACCAAGGCCGCACCCGCCAGATCCCCCACGTCCCCGGCAACTGGCCCTCCCACCTCTACATCGAGTGGCATCCTCCCGCGGAAGCTTACGCCCTGCTCACCGAGCTCGTCTCGTCACTCCAGGCTCAGATAGGAGCAGGAGCAGCAGAAGAAGTAGAGGAAGGAAGGAGAATAACGAGTTTCCTACAGAGTGACCTCGGCGCGCCGCTGCCGTTGCATATCAGTCTCTCGCGGCCGATTGTGCTTTCCTCGGAGGAGAAGGACAATTTCTTGCGTGAAGTGGAGGGTGCGGTTAGGGGGAGTGGGATTGTGGAGTTTGGGTTGGAGGGGAGTGGGGTTGAGTGGCATCGCACGGCGGAGAGCGCGAGGTCGTTTTTGGTGTTGAGGGTGCGCAGCCGTACTCAAACTACTACTCATGCGGGCGATGATGGTGATAGTGGTGCCAAGTCGAATCCAAATCCCGAGCTGACGGAGTTGTTGAGGCGGTGTAATGCCGTCGTTGCGAGGTTTGGGCAGCCTGGATTGTATGAGTGGGCTGGAAAGGAAGGAAATGAGAATGGGGGGCGGGTGGGAGAGGCGTTCCATGTGTCTATTGCATGGTCGTTTTCTCAACTAACAGAGGAGTTGGTGAGGGTGACTGAGCAGGTATTTGGGAACGGCGAGGCCAAGAGGAGGATACAAGACCTGCGGATCCCTGTTGAGGGTGTGAAGGTTAAGATAGGGAATGTTGTCACGCACGTTGCTCTCCGGCAGTCCGGGAACAGAGCAAGCAGGAAGGTAGCGAAGAACTTGCTTGGCCTTTAAGCATACCGCAAGGTAATGATGCTGGGACAAGTCTTGTATAATAGGATATTGTATGTACTCTCTCCGGTCATCAACAGCAGAGGCTACGATACCCTGATGTACGATACCGAACTGTCCAAGAAAATACCCTGGACATGTCCAAATGCAAAGACAAATCATGTTTTTCCAAACACCCAACTCCGTCCCAGGCCCTATGCAACGGGCCATGATGCAATGCTAAGAATGCCAAAACTGTGAAACCATGCCTAGAGCTCATCCACCCTAGGCGGGTTGAATTCCCATGTCCTCGGAGACACGGGATGCCCAATGAAGAACTGCCAGAAACGCTTCAGCTCGGACGTGATAATGTCCCATCTAATCAGCCAGTTAGCTAACCCGCTATAAAGACGAAGCTTGTACCGAAAAGAACTTACAGTGTCCGTGGGAAATTGATCCAGCTCTTGATGACGTACTTGAGCGCCTTAATTACCCTCTCCAGCTCATCGTCAAATTCCTCCTTAACCGTCCGGTTCTCGTGCTCCGGCGATGTCTCCCCCTCACGCTTGTCGCCAACACCCGCAGACGGCGCCGCATCCGAGGACCCCGGCACAATGACATGCCGCGGCTTCTTCGCCCGATCAGGGATGATGTTAATCTTCTCCGCCTCCTGAAGCCGCTCCTCAAACTTCTCCGCCGCCTCAGCCTGCTCAACCATCGCCCTGAACTTCTGAATCGCCTCCATGCTGCTGCTCAGCCTTGCATACGTGTTAAACAGCGCAACCAACTCAGTCCGCTTAAGAATCGGCACCTGCGGCGTGTCGTTGTTGTCAAACTCAAACAGAACCTTCAGCGCCGTCCCGTAGCCAGCCGTCTGCAGCTTCCCCCACAGCCGGCACTTATCGCAACCCACACAATCCATCAGGCGGCTGACGTTGCGGAACCGGTTGCGGAAGTCCTCCTTGAGCGACGGGCCCTCGCCGTTCTTGAACATGAGGCTCTCGTCAAAGATCTGCGGCACGCTGGCCGCCTTGTTGGCCACGGCCATGACCTTGTCCCGCGTCACCGTGTCTTGGTCGCGGTCGCTAAGGCAGAAGGTGTAGTCCTGCTGCTTGGAGAGGTACGGGCCGAGCTTGGCGACGGCGCGGGTGAGCAGAGCGTAGTTGAAATACAGGTTGCTGATGCGGTCGGGGAATTTGTGCAGGCGGTTGACGTAGCAGCCGAGGTTGGGCTGCCACTGTCCCGTCGTTTGGTTGAGGAAGTCCCAGCACAAGTGCGTCGTGATGCTCGCGTGCATGCCCGAGATGACCCGGTAGAAGACGCGCTTCTCCAGACACTCGTCCTCGTGCTCCAGCCCGGTCTTGGCGACAAACGGCGTCAGCGGGTTGTGCTGCCGCTGCTGCTCCAGAACCTGCTGCCGGCCCGCGGCCTCAATCACAGCCTTGAAGTCCATCGCGGCCGGGCCCTTGGGGGACGTGTCCTGTCCAAGCGATGCCGAGTGCGGGAACGAGCTCCTTTGGAAGCAGTTCTCCCGGTAGATAGCATCCCACACCTGCTTGGCGCCGTCGCCCGCGTAGCCCGTGAATCGCTCCGGGTTGCGAAGCAAGCTCACGTAGTCTCCCTTGGACGTCGCGCTCTCGTCTTCGGGCACGCAGTAGTCCCGCTCGTCACACTCGTCGTCGTACTCGACCACGCAGCTCTCCCCCACATTTTCGCCTAGCCCGCCCTGCAGCGGCCGCTGCGGTTCTGCCCTCTGCATGCTCTTGCCCGGGTGCCTCGCCCGGGGCCCCTCCAGCTTGCCCAGCTCGCTGGCGCGCCACACGAGCGGGATATCCTCCTCGTTGTCGAGCGTCTCGACGGCGCAGGCGATGTTGCCACACATTCCATTCTCGTCGTTCCAGAAGGGGCATTTCTTATGGAACAGGTTAACGCGGTAGTGCGAGAAGAAATCGGTCGTCCGCGTCAGGTCGTCAAGGGCCGGCTTGACGTTGCGGTTCAGCCGCTCCAGGGTCGAGTAGGAGGCGCATGCGTCGCTGACAATGGCTTTGGGCGAGATCTGCCAGTGGGAGAAATTGTTAGAACGGAAGAAACGGATCTCGCGCGCTGATGCTGCCGCCGCCTCGGGGCATGGCAGTGACGCAGCGTCAAGAAGCGCAAAAGAGGCGAAGAGATTCAAAAAAGCGTACCGCGCATGCATCTTGCGAGGAAGAAGGGTCTGAGTTCTCGCACCGGACCTGGGGTCCCCAGAGGGCGAAGACCGACAGGTAAAAGAGGCGAGAGGCCGATTTCATGGTCGCAGCGGGTTCGAATTACGATCGCTTGGTGTTTGAGGCCTTGGACTCAAAGCTAAGTCCTCGGGCAAAGGCCGTCGTGGTGAAAGTGAAGGTCTGGTGTGGTCTGGGGCGATTCCAAAGACCGGCCCTGAAACAGAAAGGTTCCAGAGACGTGGTCTGATGTCAGCGCAAGAGGACAATTGGCGATAAGCTTATCGGCGCCAGGGATCGCCGGTTTCTAGAAGGCTTGGCGGTTCTGGAACTCCAGTGAATGGTTCGTCTTCAACTTCTTTGAAGAAAGCAGAAGGCTAAGGAACGGAGCCCATCAAAGAAACATGAGCATGTTTGTTCTCCATGTCTGAAGGTGCGTGGCCATGGCCTGGTCCGAGGTCATTATTAATGTACATTAGTCGGGATTTCGCGACAAAGATGAAATGTGTCCAGAACGGAAGATCAGCAGATGCGGAACTGCCGACCGAACGACTTCCTGCATGCCGATTTGCTTGGAAATCTGGCACCTGCCGATATCACTTGTCTCCGGGGCTGAAAAAGGCATGTGGCGCTGCATTGCCCCGTTCCGGCCAATCCAGAGATCGGACGGGAATCGCCAGGTCCTTGCAGTGCTCAATATCTTGCTTGGAAGTCAAGGGCTGCCATTTTCGATGCAGCAAGCCCAGTGCGAGTCGCTTGTCCAACCTCGGTGTTACATGCCTTTTTCCTGTCTCCAACATCGAAAATTACCAGTTTCGGATTGCCATCATACCATGTTGAAGGACCACAAGTCAAGCTCAGCCCATCGCTCCTGACCCGACTTGCTCAAAACCGGTTATTATTATTTTTGTTGATCCAGGCCATTAACCAACCGCCCTGCATCGCAAACGGCGTAGGTATGACTCGCCGTGCCCAGATGCGATTACCTCCTCCATGATCTCTCACCAGTGTCCGCGGTCGTTTCTCCCGTCCACCGCATGGCCCAGCTTCCGTATTCCGCGGTTTACCCCCTGACCAACCATCCCTATGCTGTCCAGCCTCGTGGGAATCACGGGCCGATTATATGTCTCCTGTGCCGAGCCAAACCCCAGACCAAAGGCATCAGGCGCGGCTCGAAACGCTCCTATGCGCCCCTGCCGCGGATCGTAAAGTAGTCATACACCTAGTACCGTTGGGGCCGCTATGCGGTCGTAGTCGTTTGGGTCATCGAATGCAACGGCGCCTGCGACCCCGACCTTCTCTTCTTCACGCCCTGAGCTGGCTCACTGAGGTGGCTGGTAGTTCAGGGGACGTCTGCTGGTTGTTAGTCGACGGGACCTTGTGGACTTGGGCGCATGCATGCAGTGCTTACTTGAAAAGGAGGATATGGGGCTCTGGCTCATGAACCTCATAATGTTCCCAACCAAGACTCTGTGGCACAGTTAGCATTTGAGCCACCATCCACCGGCAACGTGGGGCTAAGCGCACCTGCGTGATTCCCATCCCCCGCCACTCCTCCTCCCACAAAAGCTTCAGTGTGCCCTTGGACTTGTCGTGGTACTCGGCGGGGATGGCCTTGAGCATGGCCTTGGGGAGCTGCACGTGGCGGTACTCAAACTCGTTGTCGGAGTATCTGAGGCGCGCGTCAGTGCCGAGAGCCAACTAAAACCGCCCACTACATGTGCCGCGAAACACACCTCGTAGAATAATGTATCGAGTCGATGAACTCGTCCAGGCGCGCACGCTCATCCTCCGTCAGCGGCCGCGGAACCCGGTTGCGGCGGCTGGTGTCGATGCCCATCTGCTGCGCGGTCGCCATGTTGTCTTTTCAAATCTCGCGGGGAAGACGAGTCGGAAAGGTACGCGCAATTCTTCGTGATATTCAAGTAGGTTTTGGCGGATGGACGGGCAATATCGCTCGGCGGCGGCAGGGTCGTCGTATCGCGCGGCACCGAATGCGCGGTTCCAGGTAGGCGGGGTAATGGTTGATGTCGGAGCTGCGGCCGAGTCTCGAGGTGAACAATGAATTCCAAGTTCAGGAATGCAATTTGGCAACGCAACGGAAACTTGAGTGGCTCAGCGAATGTCGTACCCGCAAAGGAGTCGGTTGCGTTCGTGCGCCAAGTTTAGTCTTGGGGTAGGAAGTCCGCAGGTGGAGGTGGAAAGCGGGCGAAGGTAAACAAATCCATCCATGCAAGCGGCTTGTGGTTTTGGGCGCGATGCGCTTGCCAGACGCTAAAATTTTGACCCCTCGTCCCATCCCGGCAATCGGGCACGGGCCGCATCGACAAGGGACAGTCAGTGGGTCCCGAGATCTCGAATCATTGAATGCAACTCGAGTTCAAGTTGTGATTTACAACAACCACAGAAAAGAACATCTGAGGTGGTTAGTGACAGATTGCTCTTCAACTGACTACGAAACTCTTTGAGATTTACGTAGTTACTTAGGTAGGTAAGGTGAGAGCGCAGTCCAATCCTGTTTTGTTTGTTGGGGCATGCTACTGTGCTTTGCACTGCGTCCTGCTTCCTCTCAATGCTAGCGAAAACTGGGTGAGAAGGACTCTACTCGCCTGGGCCGTCTCCAAAATACCTCCCTTAATTTATTGACGATGTACTTAAACTTACCTTCCTGCATGGGGGGGGGGGGGCTTTGTTTTCTGTTTTCCTGCACTCACATGGAAGGTTTCACGGTTCTGGTTTCCTGTCACAGTACGATTCTGGACTGATCATACTGTGCCGCTCGTCCCCAATCCAGGTGCCATTCGATTTGACCAACCCTTGCTCAGCCGATCGAGCGCAGAGCTGATGCCAGGAGTCCGTCCAGATCAGGTCACATCCGCGTTGCGTATCGTACTCCGTACACGACAACTTTGCCTTTGGGTCGGTACGCTCTTGGAAGCTCTTGATAGGACGAGAAGCGCGCGCGTGTTGCTGAAGCAAGCGCCCTTCCCCGCCGATCCGCAGCGGATAGTCCTGTTGCGCCGCCAGAAACGATCATCGACGCGTCGAAACGAGCAACCACGCCGCGCCTCTTTGATAGCAATCTGTCACGTCCTTGCATCCCTCCGAAACCGGCTTTGGCAACTCCCAATATTGCGATTGTTCAGAGTCCGCGGCCGGTTGGTGGTTGCACGCGATGGACAACAAACGCAAGGCCAGCTCATCCGGCGCTGGCATCGCAGATGGCGATGATCGAGCCACCAAGAGGCTAAAAACTCCAGGAGTAAGTGTAATGGTTGGGGAACTTCCTACTCTTGGCCGTTCCAAATTCTGAACTTGGCCCCGGCGTTGCGCTCGTTGTTTTCCACAATCCTCAATGGGGCGCAACCTGTTGCAGAATGCCTCGATGGCGCATCCATCACTTCTCCCCGTTTTGCGCCAAAGCCGCTTCGACACAGCATCTTTTATCCGCGCAAGTTGGCTGACCGCAAGAACAGCAACCGTCCGACTACAACTTGATGCAGGGAGAAACCCCCGAGTCTACGACCGCGTACGGTTTACACTTCCTCGAGACGATTCGAAGGACAAAGGATAAGAGGTGGGTCAACATGCGCTTCCTCCATAGGAACCCAAGTCCTTCACCCTCGCATGCTGACAATGTGAACATAGTGGCCGACTCGTCGCAAACTACTTCGAGGACCTCCTCCCCAGGGAGGGGAATGAGGAATACTACGAGCGCATTCGCATGCCGATCTCGTTGAAGATCATCGAGCGGAAACTGCACAACCAGGACTTCAAGAATCTGTCAGAGCTCGAGAGCTACTTCAAGCGCATGGTCACCAATGCGAAAGAATTCTACCCCAAGACTTCCGAGATCTTCGGAGACGCGGAGCGCGTGCGGAAAGCACTCAGCAACTACATGACGAAGACCAACCCGGCGTACAAGCTCATTCCCAACTACAGCTGCCAAGCAACACCCATCCCCAACGACGGAGAGGGCGAGACGGGAGAGACCTCGGGGGCTGCGCCTCCAGGCCAGGCCGCAGGGGGTGAAGATGAGGACGCAGAGGGGGAGGAGGACGACGCGGAAGGCGATGAAGAAAATGCCGAGGGCGAGGATGATGAAGGCGACGACGGTGAAGAGGACGGCAATCCGAGGAAGATTGTTATCAAGCGCAAAGGGCCGGCTAGACCTGTCCGGGCTGGATCCGAACAAGCCAGGAAGCTGGACAAGAGCGGGCGGGTGAAGGCAGACCACGAGTACGAGGGCGTGCCCTACAAAGGGCTCACCTTCCAGCAAGCCCAAGAAAAGATTGTCGAGGAGCTGATTCGAAAGCCTGATGGAACGTGAGTCTACTCCTCCCCTAAACAATGTCCCCTCTCAAATGCTGACAAAAGGCAGGGATCCGTACTTCCTGGATTTCATCAACTTGCCACCGCGCAGCTACAAGGATTACTTTGCTGTGATTACGTCTCCCCTGTCCCTAAAGGGCCTGCAGAAGCTAGTGAAGGGCATTCACGGCCGGCAGCCGGCAACCGGCGTCAGCGACTTTAAGAGCTGGGCCGCATTCGAAGAGAAGGCGAGTCTTCTTTGGACCAATGCGCACTTCTACAACGAGGAAGGGAGCGTGATCCACACGCTAGCAACGGAGCTTAAGGTATGGCGATGTATTTTTCGTCCACAATGACGGAGAGCTGACAACTTCCCACCCAGCAATGCTTCGAGAAAGAGCTCAACGAGGCAAAAGCTGTGGTCCCAGAGCCCCCGCAGCCAAAAATCAAGCTGAAAATGACTCCCGGCCAAGAAACACCGGTTCTTGGTCCTAAGAAGATCACCATCCACGTCGGTGGTTCGAGAGGCAGCGCAGCAGCCTCGCCCGCGCCGCAGACCGGCCAATCGAGCGATTCTGCACGTCCCGAGGGGACTGCAGACAACAATCGCACCGTTCCCCCGCCAGCAGCGACCACCACTGCCGCGAGTTTTCAGCTTGACAACACAAGAATGCCACCCGGTGCTGCAGCTTCTCCCCGCCCGCCGGCTCCCAGTCCCGCGCCTCACATTGCAGCCCAGCAAGCCCAGGCAATCCTCCAGCGTCCAAACGGCAGTATGCCAGGAGCCATGAACGGTCCGAACGGAATGCCGGTTCCGGCCCAGAACTCCCAGCAGCCTCCTCCCGCTCAGCATCTGCAGAATGGTCATCCGCAACCACCGCCCGCGCCGGCACCGGCGCCAGCGATTTACGACTACAAGTACCGTGCCCCCGGTAGAGGTATGTACACAGCAATTTCCTTGTGCCATCCACGGTGTCATACTAACGCCACCGCCAGGCTACGCCGACTCTCTCCTGCCGAGCGTTCTGATCCGGACCCACCCTAGTGTGGCCATGGACCACCGATTCAGAATCGAAATTCCGGCACACCCGAAGGAGGCGCACCAGAATCTCACGCTGCACATCCCCGGCCAGCACTACCGACTGCAGCTTATCCCGCGCCTGCCGCCGTTCGAGAGCGAGGGGCGGCAATACCGGCTGTTCGTGATGGTCAACGGCCAGACCGTCGGGCGAGCCGCGCCCCTACCTGTGCCCGACGACCCGTTGCCTGCGACCGTGATTGTCTTTGACATCAACCTGCAGCATATGACCAACATTGTCACGGTCACGGTGATTGCGTCGCTCCCGAAGGGGCAGAAGCTCGCGAATGGCGCGGATTGCGAGGTTGAGAAGCTCATTCTCAATCTTCAGCTCCTGCGGCAGTACTAGAGCGCGCGCGTTGCAAGTCAAGGGCTACAGGGCTTGGGGTTTCCGGTGTTTGGATGGGTTGAGTGTGGCGCGCCGGCTTGGTCAATTCTATGTTTGTATGAAAGAAAACAAGGCAACCTAGCCTCGGTGGCACGGCTGGGGATTGGTGTTTGGACTATGGAGTCACGAAGGCGCTGGTTGCATTTAGGTATCAGCCACTTTCAACTCGCGTGGCTTTCCGTATCTTGTTGAGAATTAATAAATTACTCTGTATATCATGACAATGAGAATCGGTTCTTTATTACCTTTCTTTCAGGCCAACTGGGAGAGGGTTGGAATGCTGCCAGCCCCAAGGTGGCTTCAAGTACTTCTCCGGATGCGGTGTTTGTCTTTGAGCGAGCTAGTCTTTCCCACTCCGTCGAGCGCCCTTTGTTTCCTTGTTTGCCCAAGGTTTCCGCTTTCGAACAGAGCATAGCCAGCTTGTCTTTGTGAGCTCTCGAGTATTACACCTCATCTAACGGACCATTATCCTTGCGTTTCTGCCATTCTTTTCTCCATGTAACATTCCCAGCTGCTTTTGCTTCAGGAACAAAAGCTTTCTTGAGAAACCTACGGACCGGCAACACGCACAGGAGCAGCATTGATTGCGACCTCGGGCCGTATACGGCGCCTTCTTGACACATAACTCTCCAAACGACAAGGCCAACAACAGCTCAACAACACACAATGAACTCCCACGACAACCCCTACCTCCGTCTCCGCGGCGGCGCCAACGCCAACGACCTCGGCTACAACCCCAACTTCACCACCTACCACTACCCTTCGCAACCCGCGTCCAGCGGCAACCGCTCCCGCTCCCGCTCCCGCTCCCGCGCCCGGCAGCAGGGTGATGAACAAGAACAACAACACCAGTCCTCCCCGCCCAGCGCAGGACCTAGCGGCTGGGGCTGGTTTGCATCATGGAAAAATCTGCTGCCCAGCAGCGGGCTGGCAGAGCTGACGCGCGGCGGATGGCGCCCTGTCAGGCCGCGGTTCGACGTCGAGTGGCCTGACGACGAGATTTACACGCTGTGGTATGAGGCGGTGTACGCGGACTTGTATACCCAGGTTTGGAATTTTGTCAAGGGGTATTTTGGGTTTGGGGATCTGCCTGTGTCGTCGGGTGTGTGGTCGGATGCGGGACTGTCGGAGCAGTTTCGGTGGTTTGTGAGCAAGGTTGCCATGCAGGATAACAATGCTGGTGGGTGGGATGCGTTGTTGGTGAAGGGGGATCTGAGGGAGTATCTTGTCATGGGGGTGATTGGGAAGGCGTTGGAGACGAGTGTGTTTGATGACTTGCTGTTTGGGGCGGACAAGTCGCAGAAGAGTATGCTGGAGGCGCAGGACGAGTGTACGCTCGAGTTTGATGGTGAGTGCTCATGTGGTGTCTGGACACTTCCAGAGTTCATCTGACTGACCATATGCAGGCTACCACCGCACCAGGCTGCGCGCCGAGTGCGTCCGCACCATCCTGGCTGGCAACAGCCTGACCCCTGAGTTCTGGTCTTCTGTCGACAAGGTCTCTCTCCAGCTCATGGCGCTGCTTCTGCCCCTGATCCGGCTCATGCACAAGCACTTCCCAGCCACCGAGTCCGACTCGCTGCCCTCCATCTACCAAGATTTGCACACCATCGTTGCTGAAGCAGGATACCTGTCACTCGGCATCCGCTGGTCGCGCACCGTCTTCCGCTTCTCGTTTCCGACTCCCGGCCAGGTGTGGGACATTGACCAGGACAACGTCGATGGCTCCGTGTTCGAGGCTTCCAAGGCCGCGAACGACAAAGCTGACAAGACGGCTGAGGCGATATGGAGAGTCGCGCGGAACCGCCGGCGGCGTGAGGCAGAGCGGCGACCCAATCCCCAGTCCCTCGCAGACCAGAGCCTGAACCGGCTCAAGGGCGTTTGGAAGCGTGTTATGGGTCCTGACGACAGAAGCGAATCCGAAACCGACAAAGCCTGGCGCCGTCCGTCCCGCATCGCCAAGGTCCAAGTTGTCCTCTGGCCAATGCTCGAGCGCTTCGTAGCGGTCGGCCATCTGGACCACACGAAGGGCGCTGACGGGGAGGAGGTCACGACCGTCTTCAAGTCCAAGGTCGTGTACTTCTATGGCCGAGCGACCGACGACGAGGGACCTGATGATCACTACCCGAGTCTGGAGAACTGGATGCGCCAGAACAAGCAGGCCAGCATCCGGAACCTGGTTCACCTGCTCCGCTGGCCCGTCTATGCCGCTGTCGCTTGGCTGGTGCTCAGCTTCGCGGCGCGATACAGTCCGCTTGTCGACGACGTTCAGCAGGTGATCAGATACGGACTGGTCGGGCTGGCCACCTACATGGTCCGAGAAGTGGCCCTTTTCGTGGTCGAGGTCTCGATCGCCGTCATGGCGATTGTCACGGCGACTGTAAAAGCCATGCTGTTTCTGGCGTATTCTTTGACAAACGCACTGGGCCGTTTGCTGAGCCGCGGATCGGGGTCGCTGCCTGAAACGGCTGATGTGCTTCAAGTGGCCGAGGAAGAGGTCAGAGGCAATGGCGCTGGATACACCGTCTCATCCTGGGAGTGGACGAAGCGTATGGCGAGCGGACTTGCGACGACCCTGTTTGGGAGTCAATGATGGGCTCTAGAACACGTCTGAGTGCCTCTGGGTAGCACAGCTTGGGTATATATGGGCAACGCAGAGATGCCAGTGCCGACGGGGAAGCTGATGGGGTAAACGGGAGATATCTAGCTGTTTCAGTCAATGTTACCGAGTGATATTTAGCCACCTTAAGGTCTGGTTGATCTCGGAGCGCCATAGTTCCCAGGCCAACGTGCCAGAGCAGAGGGTTTGAAGCTGGACGGAGAAGAGCAACCCATCTCAAGCAAGTTCCAGTTTTGACCAAGAGGAGGTCTGCGATGGGAACTGTCGACGCCACAGAGAAGAGCCCTGAGTTTCCGGGATGTGTACCAACATTTGGCGGAAAAAATGTTCCGACCAACAAAACTTGGACCCAGAGCTTGGGGCGTGAAAGAAAACCTGGAAGCAATATGAGAGTTCACAATACAGAGAGAAAACTTACAGTAACTACACCCCTGTAATACACAAACGTTAGCGCGCTTACATAACGCACCAAGTGGGCTTCCCCACAACCACTGCACCTCAGCCAAGCCAAAATTTTGTTCAACAACTCGAAGTCAGTTCACCACTGGAGTTTCGATTGCCCATGTCCCACGATGCCACGCTCCAGGTAGCACGCCTTCAACCCACATGACCACCCTTATCCAAGCAAACCCAACTCGATAGCCAACACCACCCAACGGCCACCACCATGGACGCAGCCGCCCTCCTCAAGTCCCAAGGGTGGCGGGGCAAAGGCTTCTCCCTCCACCCGACCGACAACGCCATCGGCCTCTCCAAACCGCTCCTCATCTCGCGCAACACAGACGGCCGCGGCATCGGCCAGAAGACGCACTACACGAGCGACCAATGGTGGCTGCACGCCTTCGACCAGAAGCTCAAGGGCCTCGACACGTCCCAGAAGGGCACCGTGGTGCAGTCGGTGACGCAGGGCAAGCTGGACGTGATTGCGAGCAGCCAGCCCAACGGGAAATACACGGGCGTGAGCGGGCTGTATGCCTCGTTCGTGCGGGGCGGTATGCTGGAGGGCACGATGGAGCTCCGCGATACCGTCAGGGGCGAGTCGACCGACGCGACGCCTACGACTTCAGAGGACGGCGAGGGGTCTGTCTCGAGGACGGAGAGGAGGAGCGAATCCAAGATTGAAAGGGAGGCGAGGCGAGCGGCGAGGAGGTTGCGCAAGGCGGAGAAGGCCGCGAGGAAGGCTGCCGAGGCCAAGGCTGCGGAGAAGGCTGCTAGGAAGGCTGCTAGGAAAGCTGCAAAGAAGGCTGCGAAGAAGGAGCTGAAGAAGGCTCAGCGGGTCAACGAGACAAAGGAGGAGAGGCGCGCCAGGAGAGCCGAGAGGAGAGCACGAAAGGAAGCGAAGAGGAGGAAACGGGCGAGTCAAGCGCCGCAAAAGGCTGATCAGGGATGAAGGTCGAACGGAGCGTGTTGGGTATATTGCTTCCTTCTTCGGAGGGGGAATAGTTCCAGGCCGCATTGTGCCCTAAGCTGTGGACGGGCCATCAGAGCCGTGCCGAACACCGAGCCGAGGCCAGCACAAACTACGCACCTCTCAAGGAGTGCGGTTGGCGATTCGTGGCCCGAAGAGGCGAGCCGCAGACAGCTGCAAAAGTACACTGCTGGGTGCTGGAGGTCAATAGCCAACTGTTGCCGGCGACTCATGGCTCCTTTGGGATTTTGCCTGGTTTATTCGATAGCAACCAGGGCCGGCGGTCCCAGAAGTCATCCTTGATAATGTCAAGATGTTCGACCACAATCCGTGCCTTTGCCCTTCTCTTCCTGTCGTTTTCGGTCTGCGTCCTGGACTGTTGGATCGGCTCCGCGAGATTGTCCACTTCACTGGTGGTGTTGTGTGTTCCTGGCTCTACGAGCTCATACTGGGCCCTTTCAGTCAGCTGAATACCGCACGTGTCGGGGACCTGTCAGTACTTACGTCCCTGAAGACGACACTGCCCTTCTTGTACATCTCGGGTTCGTTGTTGTAGTTGATGCCGAATCTGGAGAAGAGAATCTCGTTCTTGTCCGCAGCAAACGTGCCCTATGTTTGAGGTCAGACTCATGGGTGAGTATTGTCAATGTTGACGGGAAGCGAGCCCACCTTCAACGTCTTCTCGGCTTCCGTGGCATCCATGCCCCCAAGCTGGATGAGGGCCCAAAAGGTGGTGTTGTAGAGATTGTTGATATGGCCTGGGAGGTTAGGACTAGCTTCGGCCATAGTTCGAGCGAGAATACCTACAGTCAACTTGCCTCCAGCTCATGTAGTCTCGGAGGTTCTGGACTGTCGGGTAACACACTGCCCTGCCATCGAAGCTCGGCAATGGGGGTGACAGCGGCGTGTCCGGGAAGTAACTCGACCAGAAGTGGACATAGTAGGCTGTGAAGGTCGAGACAATGGTCGAGACCAGTTTACTGCAGCATTTCAGTTACAACGAGAACTCAAGTCGGTGCTCATGTCGGATTGGGAGGCGTACCTGGAGCGGCGCTCAAAGAGGCTGCACGTCTTATGGAAGACAAAGCTATCCCAGCACGTCAGCAGATGCGGAGCTTCTCAGGAAGAAGTAAGAGCATACCTGTATTCATCGCTGACGCCGTAGGCAATCGTGATGTCTGGGAGTTCGCCCATAACCGCCCTGGCGGCAGCATTCATGAGCTCAAGAGCCCGCTTGTCGTTTGGCTTCTCAAAGCCATACTTGTTGGCGAACCTCGAGCGAAGTTAGACAGTCTGTTCCACCATGCCGGAGGATCGTATTTTAATCAGAACTCCCAGCCGCACATACTTGGTAAAACCCCGTCCATCAATTCTAATCACCACCCATGTGTTGGGGAGGAGATGGTCGGGCTGTTCGAACTGCTTGACATACTCGAACCTTGGGCAAGGACATCAGCCACGATTTTTCGTTGTTTATGTGTTGAGGGTGGTGTCATACTTGGAGTTTGCCATTGTAAGGTAGGAAACCCTTTCACTCGGTCTCCTTTTTAGGATGTGCAGAGTCTGAATTAAG
This sequence comes from Chaetomiaceae sp. PF1801, assembly GCA_023628475.1. Lineage (NCBI taxonomy): Eukaryota > Fungi > Ascomycota > Sordariomycetes > Sordariales > Chaetomiaceae > Chaetomiaceae sp. PF1801. Next base: position 186,239 of record JAMAKQ010000025.1, read on the forward strand.
GCCAGGTACCTAGGTATCTGAACTATCGATATCAGTGCTTCATCAGCCTGAGCTTGACAGGAGTGTTGAATGTTTCGTAAGAAAACCAACCGATTGGGTCACCCCGCAGACCATCCCACCTTTCAGCGGGGCACTTGCCATGTGCCGTCGGAGGTTCGGCGGATCTGCCGCTGAAACCCCAGGCTGTCGTTGACCCACTGCGCGGCTGTCGCAGATCTGGTCCAGCGGCTCAAAGTGGAGCTGCAGCGATGCACCTCAGCCTTGCAGCTTGAGCCCCAATTCCTCCTCCCTGCACCGCAGCCTCGTCGACAACCAACCCTCCCGGGGACGATTTCCGACTTTCGAGTACGCGCAGCAATGAATCTGCTCCTCTCCGACGACTACCTACTTCAAGACTACCCCGAGAACATCACCAACACCATCCGATCAGGCCATTCGACATGCGTACGATTCAACCGCACGGGCGACTTCCTCGCCTCGGGTCGCGTCGACGGCACTGTCGTCATCTGGGATCTGGAGACTATGGGCGTGGCGCGCAAACTTAGAGGTCATTCCAAGAACATAACATCTTTGAGCTGGTCCCGGTGCGGGCGCTATCTGCTGTCGGCGTGTCAGGGGTGGAAGGCCATCTTATGGGACTTGCAAACTGGCAAGAGGCATCGCGAGGTTCGCTTTCGCGCTCCTGTGTATGGGGCGGAGCTACACCCGTGGAATCAGTCCGTCTGCCCCTACGCTTCTCCCGCCGACCTAGCAAACTCATAGGCTAACTTGTGGCAGCCTGCAGTTCGCTGCCGCGCTCTTCGAGGACCAGCCGATGCTGGTCGACATCACAGATTACGCCGACGTACGATATGTCCTACCCTCCGTCCCGAAGCGACCCATCACCGAGACCGATGCCGCAACGAAAGAGAAGCACGCCAAGGAGGATGCGAAGCACATGACGACAGCCATCGTCTACACTGCCTCGGGCGACCATCTTTTGGCTGGCACAACCAAGGGACGGCTCAATATCATTGATGCCAGGACGCGAGAGATTATCTACTCGGAAAAGATAGCAAGCGGTATCATCACCACCCTGCGGCTTACGGAGTCTGGCAAGGAGCTGCTGGTAAACGCTCAGGACCGCATAATACGAACCTTCATCGTGCCACAAAACCTCTCCGCTCCCGACCTCGATCCGGACACGATACAGATACCCCTCGAACACAAGTTCCAAGACGTGGTAAACAGGCTATCGTGGAACCACGTCGCATTCAGCGCTACGGGCGAGTATGTAGCGGCCTCCACATACAACAACCACGAGCTCTACATCTGGGAGCGGGGGCACGGCAGCTTGGTGCGGATGCTGGAGGGACCGAAAGAGGAACAGGGAGTCATTGAATGGCACCCGCACCGCGCCCTGCTGGCGGCATGCGGTCTCGAGACGGGAAGAATTAACATTTGGTCGGTCACGAGCCCCCAGCGGTGGTCGGCCCTCGCGCCCGACTTTGTTGAAGTGGAGGAGAACGTCGAATACATCGAGCGGGAGGACGAGTTTGACATTCACCCGCAGGAGGAAATCCAGAAGCGGCGACTCGACCAAGAGGATGAGGACGTCGATGTCCTCACTGTGGAGAATGGGAGTGGCTTGGGTGAGGACGGGGAGGCGTTTCGCATGCCCATTCTCTTTAACCTGGGCGAGTCAGACAGCGAAGAGGAGTTCGTAAATGTGTCGTTTGGGACGTTACGGCGGAAAAGTCCTGGGGACCAGGATGAGGACGAAATGACCGGCGAGGAGAGAGCAGGGAGCAGGAAAGCCGGCGGCACGGGGCGCGGACGGGGGAAGAAGAAGTGATGGGTCGCTGCAACCCATCTCAAGCCAATCTGCTAGCGTACGAGAGTAACTAGTAGTGCCGACTCTGTTTTGACGCTTGCTTGCAAATAGGTGATGGTGACCAATGCATGGACTTACGTTCGTACGTATCTTGCGCCCATTGCGCTGGATTCGGTGATATCACCAATGGAAGCCTTGGAAGAAATGCAGTACAATTGAGGTACTTATTGCGACACCAATTATGCTGCAAAGAACAGGTTGCATTATTGTCGCTTTGAGGCTGGACCACCCCCTTTGATGAAAAGTGGGTCCCCCCAAAGTGGGTCCCGTTTGCCTCTCCCGTGTTGCTTTGTCAAGTCGAACTTTTCTGGGCGACCGCCGTCGTTCTCTTCCACCAAAACCATCCCTCAACAACGCTCCGGAGCCATCGCCAATCGCGCCAGGAACCCCCGATTTCCTGTCGCCCATCTCCCCCGACAGGATCCTTGAACGTGCCGATTGCGATTCCCGAGTCGACGATCATTTCCGAGTCGCAGCCGCACTGGAGACGACAGGCTTCTAGCGATCGCTGCTTCAGGCCGCTGGGCCTGGAAAGCGTAGTGGAGGAGGCCACAAAAGCAGCGCAAAGTCATCGCGCACGACCTTCTCGCCATCAAGATTTTCGCACACCATCCAGTAATTCCGATTCTTTTTTCTTTCTGCGACTCGATTTCTTTCACCAGACAACGACGCGCGGTCGATATCGCGACATTCGCTCGACCTGCTTTGCCAGTAGTTTTGCGGTTTCGGTTTTCACTCGAACCTCGCTCCGCGACTTCTTTTCCCGTAGAACCTGATCTCGACATTTCCACCACATCAAAATGGCGAACCTTATCTTCTCGCACTCGAGTGCGCCGATCCGCACCATCCAGGAGATCCAGTTCGGGCTCCTGTCGCCCGAGGAGATCAAGGGCATGAGCGTGTGTCACGTCATCTACCCAGAGACGATGGATGAGACGCGGACCCACCCTCGCATTGGCGGTCTTAACGATCCTCTTCTCGGCTCCATCGACCGGTCGACCAAGTGCAAGACGTGCGACGAGAACATGACCGAGTGCCCCGGGCATTTCGGCCACATCGAGCTGGCTCGACCAGTCTATCACCCCGGCTTCATCAGGCGCACAAAGAAGTTGCTCGAGATCGTCTGCCACAACTGTAGCAAGGTGTTGGCCGATCGAGTTAGTGCACCCTACCCGGCCGGGTAGTCTTTGCGTGCTTGATGCTGACATGCCCCTAGTCCGACCCGCAATACGCCGCCGCCATGCGCATTCGGGACCCCAAGATCCGTTTCAAGCGAGTCTGGGACATTTGCAAGAGCAAGAAGCGCTGTGATAACGAGCCGGGCAAGCAGGCCGAAGATGGCGATTTCAATCCCAGCGGCGAGCCTGGCCAGGGCCTAATCAGTGGCCATGGCGGCTGCGGAAACCTCCAGCCCGTCATCCGGCAGCAGGCCCTCACTCTTTGGGGTCACTTCGAGTCCAAGGACGAGGATGGCAACAAGACCAAAGAAAAGAAAGTCATCACCCCAGAGATGGCCCTCAACATCTTCCGCCGCATGAGCGATGAAGAGATGATCGACATTGGCCTCAACATCTCCCAAGCCCGGCCCGAGTGGATGATCATCACCGTTCTGCCGGTTCCTCCCCCTCCCGTCCGTCCCAGCATCTCGATGGACGGAACCAGCACCGGCCTGCGGAATGAGGACGATTTGACCTACAAGCTCGGCGACATCATCCGTGCCAACGGCAACGTCCGACAGGCCATTGCCGAGGGCTCGCCTCAGCACATCATAACGGACTTTGAGAACCTCTTGCAGTACCATGTCGCCACGTACATGGACAATGACATTGCGGGTCAGCCACAGGCGCTGCAAAAGAGTGGTCGTCCCGTCAAGGCCATCCGAGCCCGCTTGAAGGGAAAGGAAGGGCGCCTGCGAGGCAACTTGATGGGGAAGCGCGTCGATTTTTCGGCTCGTACGGTCATCACTGGCGATGCCAATATCTCACTGGACGAGGTCGGCGTTCCGCGCAGCATTGCCCGCACTCTGACCTACCCCGAAACCGTCACGCCCTACAACATCGCCAAGCTGACAAAGTATGTGCAAAACGGACCCAACGAGCACCCGGGCGCCAGATTCGTGATCCGCTCCGATGGTACCCGCATTGACCTTCGCCACTCCCGGCGAGCGTCGTCCATCCAACTCGAGTACGGCTGGAAGGTGGAGCGCCACCTGATCGATGGAGACTACATCATCTTCAACCGTCAGCCCTCTCTCCACAAGGAGTCCATGATGGGTCACAGGGTTCGCGTCATGCCGTATTCGACATTCCGGCTGAACCTGTCCGTCACTTCGCCTTACAACGCCGACTTCGACGGTGACGAGATGAACTTGCACGTTCCGCAGACCGAAGAGACACGTGCCGAGGTCAAGGAGCTTTGCATGGTCCCCCTGAACATCGTCTCCCCACAGCGGAACGGTCCTCTCATGGGTATCGTCCAGGACACGTTGGCTGGCGTGTACAAGCTCTGCCGGCGTGATGTTTTCCTCACCAAGGAAGAAGTCATGAACCTCATGCTCTGGGTTCCTGACTGGGATGGCATCATTCCTCTTCCGGCAATCTTCAAGCCTCGCCCTCGGTGGACTGGCAAGCAGATGATCAGCCTGATCATCCCCAAGATCATCAACATTCACATGAATTCGGAACAGGCGGATAAGGACCACCCGTTCCAGGATGATGGTCTCCTCATCCAGCAGGGAGAGGTCATGTTCGGCTTGCTGTCCAAGAGGAGCGTCGGTGCGTCCGGAGGTGGCATTGTCCATTTGTGCTACAACGAGCTTGGCCCGCAGGGCGCTATGGATTTCCTCAATGGCTGCCAGCGGGTGGTCAACTACTGGCTGCTGCACAACGGGCACAGCATTGGCATTGGCGATACAATCCCCGACGCCAAGACCATTGAGCTGGTTCAGCAGCACATCGACGAGGAAAAGGCCGAGGTAGAGCGGCTGACGCAGCAAGCCACCAACAATCAGCTTGAGCGGCTTCCCGGCATGAGCATTCGGGACACTTTCGAGAACATGGTCTCGACGGCTCTGAACAGGGCCCGTGACAAGGCCGGCACGACAGCCACAAAGAGTTTGAAGGATCTTAACAATGCCGTCGTCATGGCGCGTTCCGGTTCCAAAGGCTCCTCGATCAACATCTCGCAGATGTCTGCGTTGGTCGGACAGCAGATCGTCGAGGGCAAGCGTATCCCGTTCGGGTTCAAGTACCGCACCCTCCCGCACTTCACAAAGGACGACTACTCTCCTGAGGCCCGGGGCTTCGTCGAGAATTCGTATCTTCGGGGCTTGACACCATCAGAGTTCTTCTTCCATGCCATGGCTGGTAGAGAGGGTCTGATCGACACGGCTGTCAAGACCGCCGAGACAGGCTACATCCAGCGTCGTCTCGTCAAGGCGCTCGAGGATGCCGAAGCGCGCTACGACGGCACGGTGCGGAACTCGCTGGGCGACATCATCCAATTCGTCTACGGCGAGGACGGCCTGGACGGCCTGCATATCGAGAAGCAGCGAGTCGACCACATCAACTTGTCAAACGAGCATTTCGACCAGCGCTTCCGCCTGGATGTCATGGATGAGGCGACCTCGGGCGCCGCCCTCGATGCTCTGGAGTACGGGAGGGAGATGGCCAGCGACCCGATGGTGCAGCAGCTCTTGGATCAAGAGTACGAGCAGCTGCTGGCTGATCGGAAGCTGGTGCGGGAGATCAACCGCAAGAACAAGGTCGACGAGCAATTGCAACTCCCGCTCAACGTTGCTCGCATCATTGAGTCCGCCAAGAAGCTCTTTAAGGTGGATGACTCGCAACGCAGCGACCTCACCCCCAAGGACGTGATTCCCGCCGTTCAGGCCCTGCTTGAACGGATGGTTATCGTCCGCGGTGATGATTCCATCTCGAAGGAGGCCGATTACAACTCGACCATCTTGTTCAAGATCCAGCTGCGGTCCCGCTTGGCGTTCAAGCGTCTCGCTGTCGAGCAGAGGCTCAATAAGCTGGCCTTCGAGCACATTCTCGGCGAGCTGGAGAACCGGTGGTCGCGGTCAATGGTCTCCCCGGGAGAAATGGTTGGTGTGCTGGCTGCCCAGTCCATCGGTGAACCGGCGACGCAGATGACGCTGAACACCTTCCACTTTGCTGGTGTGTCGTCTAAGAACGTCACGCTCGGCGTTCCTCGCCTCAAGGAGATTCTCAATGTCGCAAAGGACATCAAGACCCCATCCATGGTTGTCTACTTGGACTCCAAGAACGCGACCCAGGAGGATGCGAAGAGGCTGCGCAATGCAGTCGAGCACACCAGCCTCCGTTCGGTCACGGCAGTCACGGAGATCTATTACGATCCAGACGTCACGTCTACCAACATCCCCGAGGATTTTGACATGGTCGAGTCCTACTTCTTGATTCCGGACTCGTCGGACCAGGATTCTATCGAAACCCAGTCTCGTTGGCTTCTGAGACTCACGCTTGACCGGCAGAAGATGCTGGACAAGGGGCTGCGCGTGGAAGATGTCGCGCAGCGCATCAAGGACGAGTATAAGAAGGACGTTGCGGTCATCTTCAGTGACAACAACGCCGAGGAGATGGTCATCCGCATCCGCGTTATCCGTCAGGACGATGATAAGGACGAAGACGGGAACAAGATCATTGAGGATGATGTGATGCTGAAGCGGCTGGAACAGCATCTGCTCGACAACTGCACCCTGCGTGGCGTGCCCGGTATCGAACGGGCTTTCCTGAACATGGGTTCCAAGCTGATCGAGAAGGAAGACGGCTCTCAATTGGCCAGCAAGGAAGCGCCGGAGTGCCAGGAGTGGTATCTCGACACTCAGGGCACGTCTCTGAGAGAGGTCTTGACCATCGACGGCGTCGACACCAAGCGCACTTACACAAACGACCTGTATCAGATTGTGGATGTATTTGGCATTGAAGCAGCGAGAGCCGCCCTTATGCAGGAGTTGACTCAGGTGCTTGCTTTTGGCGGTTCCTATGTGAACCACCGCCATTTGGCGCTGCTTGTCGACGTCATGACTTACCGCGGAAGCATCGCTGCGGTCACTCGCCACGGCATCAACCGCGCCGACACCGGTGCTCTGATGCGGTGCTCTTTCGAGGAGACTGTCGAGATCTTGCTTGAGGCTGCTGTCGTCGGTGAGCTCGATGACTGCCAGGGCATTTCGGAGAACGTCATGTTGGGCCAGATGGCGCCTATGGGGACCGGCCACTTCGATGTCTTCCTCGACCCTAAGATGCTCGAGACGGTCATCTCGGACAACTCCCGCATGGGCCTCATGCCCGGCATGACGATTAAAGGCACTCAGCTCGAGGGTGCCGCGACGCCGTACGACACGGGCTCGCCAATGGCGGACAATGGGTACCTGGGCAGCTATACGCCGACGCCGGGCAACTTCTCGCCCACCCAGAACGCAGGCTCGGACAGCCCAAGCGGGTTCGGGACCGAGTACGGCGGCGGCTTTGGCTCGAGCACCGTCAATCCGTACGCGACGAGCCCACGTGCTACCAGCCCCTTCTCCACGTCGCCGACGTCGCCGTCGTTTGGCTATGGCGGCTACTCGCCGACGTCACCGGCCGGGTACTCCCCCACGTCGCCTCTCGTCGATGCTGGAGGTCGGTACGCATCGAGCCCGCAGTTCAGCCCCTCGTCACCGTCGTTCTCGCCGACCTCGCCGATGATGCGGCCCGGCAGCCCGACGAGCCCCAACTACAGCCCGACTTCGCCGAGCTACTCGCCGGCGTCCCCCGCGGCGATCAGGTCCTACTCCCCCACGTCGCCGGCACAGTTCAACTCCCCGACGTCGCCGTCGTACTCGCCTACCAGTCCGAGTTACAGCCCGGCGTCGCCGGCTTTCCAATCCACATCGCCGTCCTACTCGCCGGCATCGCCCACTTGGTCGCCCACGTCGCCGGACGCCTACTCGCCGACTAGCCCGTCGTTCCAGCGGTCGCCCGGGCAGCAGATGTCGCCGACCAGCCCGGGCTACTCGCCCACGTCGCCTTCGTTCTCGCCCAGGACTCCCGGGCGGGCGCCGCCTGGAGGCAACGGTGACCAATAGTAAGTTGATGCCGTCTATGTTTGCCTTGCCCGACAGCTTGCTGACAAGGTTCGTCCAGCTCACCCACCTCCCCGACGAACGACTGAGCTGGGATGTCCTGTCCTGCATGAGTCGAGCGAGATGTGTCACACCAGGGCACAGGCTGCCCTAGGGAAAGCGAGATGCGACAGAGCATTTTGCCGAGGCATTTCCGAGCAGGCTTTCTTCTGATTTTCACACTACACTATACTGGGGCGTACATATCTGGAGCGAGTCGTTTATTTCCTGCCTCTGCCCTTCGCCCCCTGGTTTTTGGCCCTTTATTTTGATAGAGCACGCCTACCTACCGTGACTCACTCACTTGAGTTGGGAGGAGACCGAACAAAGAGAGAGCCCCTTGGAGGTTGCATTTTTGGGACACAACGCTCGGTCTCTTTCGGGATGGGGTTATTCTATGGGTGGGAAGGCCTTGCTTGCGGCACCAGATTGGTACATCATGGGGTTCCTTTGCTCTTTGCGAAGAAAAGGGGTTCCATCGGCCGCGATGAAGGGATGGTGAATGAGGCTGACAGCAGGAGGGGAGTGAATGGGCTTCGGGGCAGTGTAATGATTTGTATAGTACCCCCCTTTTACAGATGCAAACTGATCATCCAGTGGATTGGGGGCCTTGCCGTTGAGCAGGCCGGCCAGCTGGATGGATGGATGAATGGGAAAAATAACCTGTTCTGTTCCCAGTGAAGTTTTCCCTTGCTGTGCATCTCAAGGCAATGTGACTGATGGTGGTGGGCCCTGGCCCCGGGTGGAAGTGTGGCGATGCCTGTTTCTCAGTGGGGGTTGACTTGCTTTGTCTTACCTAGATGGGGGATGACTGGCCGAGTGAGTCCGTGTTTGTTGGTCTCGGAGATGGAGTGACCCAGTGTCTCCGTGATGGTCGACGTCACGTCACGTTGTCTCGGTGAGCTGCGAGTGCTTGCTTCCCCGTGAGGCTTGGGTAAACTTCGGTCTTTTGGGTTGCCGTATGGTTCACGGTGTGGCTGGCTGGCTGTCTCCTGGCTGGCTGGCTGGCTGTCTTCTGGCTGGCTGGCTGGCTGTCTTCTGGCTGGCTGGCTGGCTGTCTCCTGGCTGGCTGGCTGGTCGCCTTGGTCTTGGATGCCTTGAAGGGGTGTCAAACTTGGATGAGAAAGGGGGGTGCCCTGTCCCCTGATAGGGTTGGTTGGGGTTACGGGCTCGGGACCGAGGCGTGTGCATTACATCGCGGCTCATCCCTGACAGATTGTGTCTGGAGTCGTGGGCTGCGGTGAAGTACACACAGGTACTGTAGTACCTTGGCTTGATATTGTTGTTGGTCGTGGTAGTGGTGGTGGTGATGGTGGTTGGTTTACTCCGTACAGCTGTGGGCATGACTCTTGCCCGCCACCCCCCATGCCTTGGTTTTCTCCTGAGCCTGGGATCCCGGACACGAGGACAGCATTGGCCCGGCGGTGATGGGGAGTTGATATTGTGGCAGGGCAAGCGAGTAGACGCACGGAAAGGGGCTAAAGGGGGCCTTGCATTCTGGAGACTCAGGGGTTGAGATGGGGCATGCGAGACGACAGTCGTGGTGTAATTAGGGATATGGGGCTGAGGCGATGATGCTCTTGGTGTTGGTGGAGGACACATCCGAACATCGATCATTATCATCCACTGATATGCCGTTTGATGGTGCATGCATCTGGCCATCGAGGCGCAGGGCGATGGTGATGTCGACGAGCGGCCGCTTTGGGCTTTAACCCGGTTTGTGTAGGTCGAGTCGCCGGCGGCCGTCCTCAGATTGGCAGTGTCATGGTGCATCTACAGTGTGGCTGGTTGCAGCACAAGTTGAGAGCGAGAGTCTTGAGGTTGCCTCGGACGATCTGGGCGGTCTTTGTTGCGAGCATGATGATGGACAAAGGCGTGGGGTGCAGGTGTTGTTGAGAGCGGCGCTCAGCCTTGCACGTTGTCACGGTGGCCGCATCGAGAGAGACCTAGATCGACGCCCACAGCCTCGTTCTCGAAAGTTGCGGAAGGACAGGGACGGAGAAAATGAAGAAGAATTCCGAAGATGGATAGCCTTTGATCGGACATCTCCGCATTCCGTTCCAGCGATGTAGCAAGCCAGTCTTCAGGTGTTGGCGGAGGAAGTGCCTAGAGAAGAGCAGTCAACTGCCGTTGAAAGGAGTTGGTGCAATTGCTTCAGCAGATCATTTTAGGCGCACACCGAGGAGCGACCAATGGTAGGGCTGACTGAGCAAGCTTACCTTAACAGACTTGGCAGCAACTTACTGTCATTCTTGTTAAGGCCAGTCGCTGTGGTGTCTGATAGTGTGCACGAGCCATATTCGATTGTCGGGTCCAATCTGCCTATCAGCGACTTTCGACTCGCACCGTGGCTTCGAGGAAGCACGTTTTCCAAGGCAAGACTGGAATTTTCATGATTTTCTGGAAGACTTCTGCTGAGGGTCGAGACATTCCAGGCCACAAAGGTTCACGTGGTATGTAATTCCGGCCTCTAGCCTTTGTACCAGCCAACGATACACCCCCCTGACGAAAGCCCTCAGCTTCCCGTCATGAGCACTGAGAGTGCCGTCCGTTGTTCAATGTGCCGAAAGGGTGCCTGCCTATCTCTGCAAGGTAGGTAAGCTGCAACCGTCCCCAGAAGGAAACCGTGTTGGTGATATGCGAAAACAAGCGGCATTAGGGAGAAATAGAGTCGAGCAAGATTTTCACATCGGCTTCCGCCGACTGGCCGAACCGTCCTCGCGACATCTCGTCTCGACGCGTCTGGGCAGTGAGACGGCAGGACGCTGCTCTCTTGCACGAGGCGATCGCGCATCATCAGGGGACGATGTGCATCGCCCATGCGGGATGAGCCTGGGGTGGTGGAATGTTGGTTCAGCTGCAGCAGCGGTTCCTGCTCTCTTGCAAGCCCGATTGGCCGCTGTGCGGAAGATCACCCTGGCCGCCCGCGCTTAGCAATCGGGACTGTCGCGGCGGCAATCTACCGTCGATCCAGTCATGGTGTCTGCGGCCTTGACAGCGGCCCGGGTGTCGGTCCGGATGGTGTAGGGCAGTGGCTCAGGATTGGGCTTCGGGGCCAGAGTCGTACTCTGTTGGTGCGCGGCGGCGAGGGAGCTGCCGCGATATCCTCTTTCGATGCCGGACCGTTGTCGAGAAGGTGGTGTGAATCGGCACCGAGAGTCATTTTGTGTGTTGGTATATCCCTCGTACCTCATGTCTCGGATGCCGAGGACGAGACTTCTGGGCGTAGCAGGTGGCAAGTTGTCGACGGGTGTGGTCGGAAGGCCGGTTGATCTCGAGGTCGTTGGACAAGCTCGCCGTTTCTCCCATTGTTCCCTGTAGGTGCCAGGGAAGAATGGAGCTTCCGCGTTTCCACCCATCGATCTTCTTCCCTGCTCGAGTGTCTCGGTGTGACCCGAGAGCTGTTCCTGCGCTTAGCCAGCCCTACATGCATACTGCAGACAATAGTATGCCACGCCACGTCTTCCCCCGCCAGATGCGAGGCCCAACGGAGTTTGGGACACTTGCCTCAATGCACAGAAGACTGCGCTCCGGTGTATCCACTGTTGTCGAGGCTGGCATCGGAAGTTGGGACGACTCTGCATGCGAGACCCCCTGCCCAACCGCCCCCGGCCGGAGGACCAGGGCTCTGATTGGCGAGGCGCGCGTCTCTAAGCGCGATGCAGATGCACTGCACTTGTTGTGGCACAATGCAGGGCACCACAGCAGGTGACGGTACGGGTCAATGACGGAACCTGCATCTGGCCGGGTTCTCTGCCTGTCGCATTCTGCCGGTTCACCCCCTTGACATCAACTTTTGTGCTGCGCGTCCCGACCCTTTGAATGGTTCGAGGCTTGCGGATGAGGATTGCGGCGCGGGAGTGTCGGAACGGGCCAAACCGAGATCAGTGGTGGATGACGGGAGGATGCGGCTAACAACAAAGAGAGTGGGAAGAGCTCATGGTTGAAAAGGCCCCCTCATCAAAAGAATTTGTGGGGACCATAATTACGGTTTTTGGTAGCATACGGACGCGTTTACACGTAACTTTACACTCCGCACGGACATTATTCCGCGAAACTGTCAGCCAGGGGCAACCCTGACCCTGCTGCAGTACGTACTGTGTATTTGTGGCACATGACAACAAGCTGCTGCGACTCCTTCCCGGGGGCCGCTCTCTGGCGAGATGCAGACGACGCGCCCTTTCCGCCGGCCGCGGCCGGGGCTGGCCGCAGAATACCGCACCTACTGACAAATGTAGGCCAGCAAAAAAAGAGTCGATGGCTGGGTTCTCGAATATCGACTTTCGACTCAGCCGCCGCCTCCCACGATATTCAGAGATTCTGCACTCGAGCTTCGAGAACAATGCCACGGCGTGGCTTTGTGTTCTCGGACAGGAGAGCCTCCCACGTGTTGGTGCCAGTGCCAAATCAAGAAGCCGGCGGAGCAACAGTGTTCAGCCCCAAGTTTGGCCATGAAGGCACTGTCATCATTCATGAACCGCTAGCGCCAACGGTTCGTCGATCAACGGAAATGCCGCCTCGGAAAGCCCGCCCCGTGGCTGCCCGCCATGTCCTTGTCACTTGCGACAGTCTCGCCAATCGGCCCACTGCCGTCGGCGACGGCGTCTCCATCGTTGGATTGCCAATCTTGTCCGCGTGGCTCGGCGTGCTGACCCGTTAGCGTCCAGCCGAAACGTGGTGAAGCAGGAGGGCCAAGGCACCAGGCTGGTCAGGTGTCATTGCAACGGGGGAAGGGATTCAAGGGAATCCGTCGTGGGTTGGGGAGGGGAAAAAGAAACATTGACATTCTTTCCAACACACTGCGTAAAACCAAACGATATCTTGTGGAAGCTATGTGACAGGAGAATCCGCACCAAGAATAAGAAATCTACACTCCCATACAGACAAGACACACAACGAACCGGCGTCAAGCCAAACCCGGACAGGGGAAAAAGGAAGCCTGCCCATCCTCTTCCTCCTTTTTCTAAAATTTCTCAGCTCGAAGTGACGGCCCCTTGGAGGGGCAGCCTCCAAAGAGCCTCATGCCAGCAGCGCCATCGGATCCGAGAGAATCCTTAGTGCCGCCGCGTCTTCCTCGCTGTTTTGGACGACGGGTGCTCGACATTGTTGAGGTTATTCGTGCCCTCGCTCGGTCGGCAAGGAGAGAGGAGGGGGACACCACGCGAAGCCTGCCCAAGATAGGATGGTTAGAGCGCGAGTCTGTCTCCCAGACCAACACTTTCCATCTGGACAGGGAAAAGCTGGCTTGGGAACATACCAGAGGAGCCCAGCATGTGTTTCGCCCACTCCGCGCGGTCTTGCCTAATTTGAATCATGGGGGCAATAACCGTCTACCTCGTGACGATAGATCTGCGGGTGACAGCTCGACGGGCAGTAGCCTAGCGTTCTATGGTCGGCCCCCTGAACGAGTTCTTCGGTGGTGTGACCACAGAGAGCGTAGTAGAATACATAAAGAACGCAGGCCATGGTGGGCAACTTCGCGAAGGGGGTTTGCGACGTGGGTTCGAAAGGAGGATAAGCAGCTGGTGGGCTTCGAGGAGATTGGAACACTGTTGAGGGTTCTGCGCCGGTGATGGTGAGGAAGATACTAACTCGCCAGGTTTGCGAGGAGTGATGGGCCTTTTATGTAGTTGATGTTTGGGGTGGGAGACGGTGTGCCTACACCTCGCTGTGTACTCTGTTGCCGGTCACGGCCGCACCAGTGGCTCGCGGGGTTCGGGATAGCCCCGCCGCGAGCTGTATGACTCCCTTGGTCATTCAATGTCGTTGGTGGTTGCCTTTCTTGCTCCGAACGAGGCGAGGCAATCGAGTTGGGATTGTGACGGGTTGGTTGACGGGTGTGAGGGTCGCAGGAGCATCATGGAATGCAACAGTGCACACCCGCGAGGGCATGTACAGGTGAGTATCCCGCGCGGCGGGGGTACTTACTGCCCTACCCGGCTGCAAGCTCGGGAGACTAGCAGGCAGTTTGTGGCCCGATGCGGGAGCGGCAGCTAGCAAGGGGTAAGGGGGGACAGAAGTGAGTCGAGCCGGACCTATCATGTCTGTAGAGCCCTCCCCCGTCCAGCACTGCTTGGGGAGATGGGCGTGGGAACCCCACAGCGGTGCGTTACATGGCCCGCACCAACTGAGGTGTCTCCGTAGGCAAGATGGCTCTTGTCCTCGAGGTCAAGAGGCGCAAGGAGCTTCGGCACTGGCCTGCCCTGCGCCTCGATCGTGCTGGTCTTCATCTCGGCCGGGAGAGAAGGCCGTCCAACAGCGAGCGAGTCGATATGACTCTGCCGGTCCACGAAAACGGCTGTTGGGCGGCCGAGCAGAACGACAGAGCAGTCCGGCGTTGCCAAGAAGACGTGGGACTCGTAGGTAAGGTGCCTTGACTGCGCAGACAGCCCGTGGCCGGATGCAGCAGATCGCCGGGAGGTGACAGAATGCTCATGCTGCAGCTCCAATACCTACGCTCCGGGGCGAAGCACAGGGTGAATAAGAGCAAGGCACCGGTGAGCAGGGGGCCTTGGCAGAGGAAGGTGGGAGACTTCCCGACACCTTAAGCTGCTACATGTTGGCGATACCGAGGCCACTAACCAAAACCAGGTTGAGACGTTTCCCAGCTCGGCCGCTTCGAGAGAAAAGAGTTCTGGATACCGATGACTGTTCATGGTATCCAAGAGAACGCCTGGTGAACGATGTTGCGGACGAGAACCTGGTCGTCAGTGCTCGGCATCTCGGGATTAACTTGAACCTACCAGAGACCATGCGGTGGCTGCGACTGAAAACACTTGAATCTTAAATCTTGAAATAGATATGCCGGACGGGGCGCACAGCAGACCGAGGCTGATGAGGACAGGAGGCTACATAGCAGCGGCCCGCGACTTGGATTGGTGGTCCAAGTCATCGAAGCAAAGCCAGGTACTTTCCAGGTTGTCGCCCGAGAGGGTTAGCATCGATTTCAAGTGGGCAGAAGAATCCGAGCTTCTTCCGCACACTCGTTGCTCTGCCGCCCGTGCCACCAGCTGGAGAGGTGAAGCCTTTCGATCCGATGGAGAGCGTGTTGGCCAAACACAAAGCAAGATGAAAAGGGGTTTCGAGGACGAAGGTGGTTCACTCTTTCACATCATGTCGGGGTTCCGGGACAAGCCCCAGAATGAGGCCTCGATCCGAGATTCGCAAAACAAAGCAGAAATTGGGACCTTCTTTCCGCCTGAGCAGCTGGGGGAAATTTGTGGGTAGGAGCATCTGGCACATTCCCTCTCATTGAAGCTTTTCGAGCCTCAGATCTGCCAATCAGAGCGCTCTCTCTCTTTCCGGATCGGGCTTGATTTCGAGGTTGAGGAAGACCCCCCTGCCCTGTCACTTCGCAGCCTGCGCTTGCTCCACCACAACCTGGAAATCGCTTGCATTTGTCTTGGACGCGTTCTCGATTCCTCTGCATTTCGTTCATCACTGTCGCCGTCACTCCCATCTTCTCTCGTTGTAGCCTTCATTTGATTACGCAGCAGAAATACCGTCCGAACGACGCTGCAGTGCCCTGCTCTAGCGGTCTTGGCGGCGCCGCAGCTCCAGAACGCCTCGTGCGGCCGATTCTGCGGCCAGCTCTGTCCCTGGCCCCGGGGTGCAACGACGCATCTGCCAGGCCGGCTTTTCTGGCCGATGCCGTCGGCACAGCCCTGCTCTCTCCCTTTCTGGGTTGGCGGGTCGGCCGGGTTTTGAGGCCGGCCCTCAACCTCACTCATCAACCCACCTGCAACGGGAACCAAGATCTCGGCCAGCCACAACGCTCATCGTTTCCTCCCTTGCTTGCGGTCTGCCTTCTCCCGACCTTCTCGAAGCTGTGGCGTCGACCAAAATACTGCGGTCTTGCCGATTCGAAACCCGCCTCCCGGACCTCCCGCATCGCTCTTGCCGATGGCTTGGACGCCCAAGGGCGCCACGCATGTAGACTCTCTCCAATCCCTTCCCCCTTAATCTGCTATGGAACTTTCTGACAGCAACACCCAAGGCCGAGAACGGGCCACTTGGCGAGGCCGGAAACTGAATTCGACACTCGTAGCCTTGCCGGCCTCATATGCATGGCGTGCGCTTACCGAGATGGCAAGATGGCCCCCAACGACAATGGCATAGACAGGATGCCAACCCATTCACCCATCCCCGCCTTGCCGATGCATATTGCGCCGAGCGTACCCTGCTCTGGAATGCACGCCGTGGAGCTTCCTCGAGCCCTCTCGGTGGGGAAATCAGCCAGCCGGCCACCAGACGACCCAACGCCCCCCGCGCGTGTAACTCCATCGAGACATCTCGATTTGTGGGTTGCCATGGCTGCCAAACAACGCCCCGGCGGCTGCGTCTGTGCCGTCGATTCTACGCACCTTAGACGCGCTCGTCGACGAAGACAGGGGCAGCACTGCACTCGCTCGTAACCCTGCCAATACTGCGGCGCGCCCGACTCCGCGAAGCAACATTCCGAGGCGACTGAAAGCGGGGATCGACATGCTCTTCGATGTTGGACCGCGTCCAGAGTACACACATGCCAACGGGTTTCCGAGACGATGTTGTGACGGTGGCGCCAGTTGCGCTGTGCCTGCCAATCAGGGCGGAATTTAAGCGCCAGACGCTGCGTCAAGCCGGTAAGCGTCCCTGGCTGCCACGCCATGACCATGACACTAAATTTTTGCGCAGATGCCAGCTCGAAACCAAGCGGACAGTCTGCTTGCAGCCTCACACCTCCGGTTCAGTCGAGTCCTCTTGGTTGTGCCCCTTTTGGCTAGCCGAGCTGCTCACGGATCGAGAAAGGACAAGCTTGGCCCGGTGACGCCGAGCAGCCTCCTAGGAAGGAGGTCTCGTCTTTGCTCTTGAGCACACTCCCTGCAGCCTGATGGTGTCGTGGACATCTCCATTCCCCCTTCACTGTTTGCTCCAGATCCGTCTTGGTGTAGAACCTTCTTCGCAGGTTCACCTGCAGGTTCAGGTTCCATGAAGAGACTAACCACGCCTGGCAGTCCAGCTTGGGGGCCATCGCGTCAAGCCGCGTGTGCCTGTGCGGAAGTTCTGGTCTGGTTGGCGGAAGACTTTCCGGCCAACTCCGTCGCCGTCATGCGGCTCCTGACGGCACCCCTCTCCATGGTGTCATGTACCCTCTCATCTGAGCCCAGCATATGCCGTCGATATCACCAACAGTCGGGCTCGGCAGAGGGTGAGGGCGGGGATCGACCTGCTGTGCAGCCGGAGCAAGTTTCCAAGCATGGGGGAAGCATACTGCCTCCGTCACCTGCCAAGTTTTCCTGCCGTGGCCAGAGGTGATGAAGGGTCAAGTTCGGCGTCATTGCCGGTGACACCGAGAGGACGAGTACCCCCAAGGTTCCTCGAAAGATAAAGGTACAAGCCAACGCCTTCTCCTTTCGCTCACGGCACACGCCGGCGGGGGGAAGCGGGTTGTCCACACCATCGCGCGGGGTTCTCACAGCTTCTGGCACCTTGTTGGATTCAACTGATACACACAGCGAGCGGCCAAAAGTGCAGATCATCCAAGTTCCCCGGAGCAGCCGATCCATCTCGAGGCAAGCTTGAAGGGTTGCTGGTGGACTCGCGTTCGCTTGTTCGTTCATCAACTTCGGTCTTTGACGCCCTTCTCCTGCGGATGTTTTCTTCAAGTTGTCCACTCACATCGGCAGGCACCTGAACATCATGGAAGAACACCGTCACCCACCAAGCGGATGCTTGTATCTGGCAAGCTATGTTGTCCTCTATCGCAGCCCGGGTCTGGCCTGGCACTTTCAACGTGGCATCCCCGGTCTCACAGCCACGAGTGTGGCCGCAGGTCGTCCTTGACAAGTAGTCAAGAGATATTCGGGGATTTAGACGCTCAACTGCGTCGGCGGGACTCGGCGAGGTCCAGTTGTGACTGAAAGGCGCTCATCGACGAGAATCGCAGCGGGAGCCCAGGTTGAGGCGGATACAGGACTTCCTTCCGGGGCGATCGGGTTGCTGAAAACCATCGCTTGAGGCTCAGCACCCTTGTGGACGGAGGCAGTCTCACCGCCGTTCTGTCTGGCAAGTCCAGAAAAGACTGGGCAAGTGGCAACCCACTGAGACCTACTCACCGTTGTTCTGGGTCACGGGCATGAGTGTAACCGGCAACGGAAGAGAAGTCAACTCAACTCGTGTCTGTCGAGTTCATGCTGGCTGCTCCTCGGCTTGTACGACGGGTGGTCTGGTCAGCATGTCGTGAGGGTGGCCTGGGCCCGGCTAGCTTCGGATCATCTTCTCAACTCAACCCGTCTTCAGAAAGAGAAGAACGACCGACATCAGCGTTTTTGCTGTGCTGCGCGAACCTGGAAGCGCATTTCGATTCGCGGCTGACGTCGATGCACAAGCGCGGGACGGGGTTCAAGGCTCGGGCGTTTGCGGGCTTCCCCGCGTTCCCGCAGCGTGCCGATGTCAACTGACATGTCGATGGCTCCGAGATTTCCTCGCAAGCATGCCGGGAATCCAATCATTCGCGCCCGAGGCCCGACGTCATGGATACTTCCCCGGAAACAGGGCCTAGGCACACGACAAGAGCCGCGCTTGCTCCACATGCTTGTTTGTATCAAAGTCTATTCCATCTTGCCCGCATCATTCGACCATGAACTGATGGCTCGTCATGGCTTCCCACCCGGCTTTTGCCCCTGCCCTTCTCCTCCGGCATGCTCGCTGCAGTGAGAGCGGGTATCCAAGGCTTTGGCCTTGCTTACCCCGGTTTCCTCAGCCCAGACCAATTGCCATCCCACGTGCGGCCGTCCCTCGCCGAGAAATGATGGACTCCTGCCAACCGTCGACCCCAATCACAGAAGGCGGGGTCTACCGGGGGTCTCTCATCATATGCGCCGCGTGAAACAGGTACGTGCCCTCCGGAGTTACGACAACCCCCATGTGAACGACTCGGATGCCGTGGAGGACAAAGGAACTAAGCAGGGGTGTTGCTGTTGCCTCCGCGCGGTCAACAAATGTGTATAAGACCCAAACCTCCATCTCTTCCATTCCCAGACCTTTCTTCTCCTTCTGCCATCTTTCTCTTCCAGCCCACTTCCTGCCGTCTCCGAACCTCGATCACACACAATTTCCAACTGCTCTTTCTGCCTCCAACTCCTGCGACACCAGAACAAGAATCACGAAGTCAAATCACACATAGACGACTCTCATCTCCCAAGAAAAACAAAATGTCGACCACCACCCCCGAGCAGCTCCGCCAGCTGAGCGAACAAGCCGTCGACCTCTCCCAATTACGGCCGCGCCGGCCATCGACCTTCCTGTCCCTGGCCCCCAACACATCCGACTCGTACCCTCGCACGCAACGGGCCAAGCAACAGCCCTTGACGGCTGAGGCGCTCGCCCAAGTTACGACGACGGCAGAGCAAGACGGTGTCAGTGCCAGCGCTGACGCCACCAAGCGCCGAACCTCGAGCTTGAGCAGCGACGCGTCCAAGTTCCGCTTCCTCAAGCTCGGTCCTGTTCACTGGGGCGAGCATCAGGATGATCACCAGGAGGACTTTCGGGAGGTCGCTGTTGAGTGAGCGGTCAAGACTCTGTCTGATTGCTTCTCGGTTTTCGCTTTACCTCCGAAGGATGTTTTACTACGATTTATCACGACTGCCACGAGCCCAAGGCAGAAAGCTTGAGATCAGCTCCGGCTCCTTCGGCTTTTTGGCTTACCCAGAACAGTATCTCGACATTGAGCCTTGAGATCCTTTCGGGCGGGGGCTGACTCGCCGGTCGCCCCCAAATGATCTACGTATCACTTTTCTCTTTCCCACCTGGTCTTTTCGGTTCTTTTTGGTACGGAGCATCGAGGATGGAAATGGTGGGGGGTCAAACCAGACGATGGACAAGGGGTCCCGTCTTGGCCTGTTTCTGTTACACTACGGATTTTGAGGAAAGGGTGGGGGGGACATGAAGGGGGAGGGGATTCTCCTGGTTTGGAGCTTTTTACTTTACGGATACGCATGGCGCAGAAATGGACAAAAGAATTTCTTTGGTTGAGTTCTCCTCCTAGGCTGCTGCAGAATGGGGTGTTGTGCCAGTCGAGATGATGGTGTTTGTTGGAGTATCTCGCAATCAGTTGATCCTCACTGGCCTGCGTCGGATTTCATGTGGCAGCCCGCCCAATCCCCTTCGCGGGGCGCATGCATGTCGTTCTGGAGGTGGTGGGGAGGCTCATGCATGGGTGAGCTTAGGTATTCGAAGCATCAGTGGCGCGGATCCTTTTGCAGAACTCGAGAGGATGGAGAGGACAGGGTGGGTGAGATGTCGTCGTCATCTCATCCGTCCTTTCCGCTCGGACGAGAGAAACTTTGATCAGCGGGATCTTCTGCTTTCTGTGAGAGCCAAGAACGACGGAGCTCTTTACCCCGTTTGACTGTGTTGCTATGAGACGCTGTTTGGTGGGATGAGGCGTCGACGATGCAGGCCAAGGCGGCTGGCGACCGCGCCAACCTTGCACAAGATTTCATGCGGGGGTGTTGCAGGAGGTGAACAAAAAAAGTGAGAGAGGAGGAAATAACGTTCAGGCATCGGCGAAGGGATGAGATGGGACCGAACCAGAGGAGCGGTGTAATGTAAGATGTCTCCCAATTTCTGGGCATTCGATGATCTGTGGATTGAGGTTTCACTGTAGGTATAATTGATCTGGTATTGGTTGTGAAGCCTTCAGTGAGACAACCTTAACTCCGTCTTCTTGGCAGGCAACCTGAACCTCCGGAGCAGCCGACCACCTCCGGAGGTATGGTAATCGCCGGCATCGTGAGGTTCTCGGAGTTTCTGTCTAGATTTGCAATCCAGCTGTACTTGGCCTCAGCTCCGGCCGAAGATGACAGAAATGTTGCCCTCGTCAGAAAAGACAGAACTTGTGAGATCTGGGATCTTCAGGCCAGATCTCAAACTGTTCCCACTTGCCCCCAGCTGACTCGGCAGATCTTGATCACCCAAGCTTGGCTCCGTCTTGGCGCAAAAGCTCGGCAGCGCCGCTTTGCCAGTTGGTCATTTTCCCACTGAGATTCTCATTGCTGAATGCTTGGCGGACCACCTCTCAGTCTCAGCCCTCAAGGTCCTTGAGAGCACAGAATCAGCCAAATCCAACCTTCTTGATCTTGAACTCGGCCGCATCGCCAGCGCAGGCATCCACGAGCCTGTGGATATCCACCTGCAAGAACCCATCTCCATGCTCCCTGTTCTGCCCGCCCGACAGTCCTTGACATCCCCTCCCACCATCCTCCGAAACACCCCCCTGATGAAACCGACACCAAAACCAAGCATGCCCCCCGCGCGGCACCCTCAGCTCAGCCCTCTCCATGTCCGGGTCCGTCAACAACACTAACAACGCCCTCAGCGCGGGGTTGCCCGCGTAATCCGCCGTCCGCAACCGCGTCTCCCCTCCCAGCCGGACCGGCAGCCCCGCCGCCGCCGCCACGGGGCCCCTGGCAAGCTCGAGCACATCAACTCTCATCCTCTTTAGGCACCCGTTCAGCACCATGTCCCCCAGCGCGGGGACGAGCACGTCCAGGACGAGCGCCCCGAACCGCTTGACGTAGACGACGACGCTGCGGATCCGCCGGCGCGCGGGCGCCGTGTCGGCGTGCGTGAGCAGTCGCACCAGGGTGGCTATTCCTGTGCCATTCCCGGCCGTTCCGGTCCCAGTCGTAGATGATGATGATGAAGAGGATTCCAACACCCTGCTCTGCTGCCTCCTACCCCATGAGGCGGACGCCAGGTCCAAATGGAAGTCGTTGCGCCCGTAGTAGAGATCGCCCGCCTCACGGTAGAGGATGGGCGAGGCGAGGAAGAGGTTGATGGGTGGATCCGCGCCCTCGCTTTCGTCATCTTCGTCGTCTTCCTCATCCCGTCCATGGAAAGGTTGGTTCGTAGCACCAGTAGATGCATGGGTACCAGCAGTGGATGAGCTGCGAGCCGGAACAGCGAGAGGCACGCTCTTGCCGTCAACGCCGCCACCGACGAGGATGCCTGTGGGAAAGATGCAGACGTGCGAGAGGATTTGCTCGCGGAGTTCGGGAGGGAGGTCGAAAAAATATTCGAAGCTCTGAGCGGCCATCTGAAATGAAAAGTTTGTGACCGAGAATGGTGTCTTTGGTTGCGACGTCGGCAAGAAGGTTGTTGTCGTTGGTCTTGCTTCTGGTCTGTGACTCGTAAAAAGTGGGGATGTGGGCAGTGACGCAGGTTGAGGAAAAGGCATAAGACTCCGGGCAATTTGACAGTACCTACCAGTAGTTGCTAGTCTTCACTTAGAAGGATCACACCTTGAGGAGACTTTTATAAACCTCTTTTTTCTTCTCTTTCTTGCTTATTTTAGTAAGAAAAATACCACTTAGAAAATAAGAAAATAGTTTATTATATTTCCCTCTTTTTCCTCCTTTCTTTTTCCCTTTTTATTCTTTCCTTTCCTTTCCTCTTCTTTCTTATTTTCTTTTTCCCTTTCTTTATCTTTTCTTTCTTTTAATCTTTTTATTTTCTTTTCCTTCTTTCTTTTTTTCTCTTCTTTGTCCTTTTCTTTTTCTTCTTCTTTTCCTTTCTCTTTCTCTTCCGTCCCCTTCCTTTTTTTTCCTTCCTCCTCTTTTATTTTTCTTTTCTTCGTTCTTTCCTTTTCTTTTCCTCTTTATTGTTTTATTAGAACGGAATTGGGAACCAATTTAAACATTGAAGCTAGGGAGTCCTGCTGGCAACTGTCTTTGGGGACACGCCGCGGTCACAGTCAGCTTCGGAACACACTATTCAAGTGCCCCAGGACTGTGTCGTAACCATCAGATTAACCTCTCTAGTCTACAAGCGATACGCCAAAGGGAATGGATCATAAGCATGAGAGAGCAAGTCCGGTCATCAACAATCTCTATTATAGAACCTTCCCTGCCAAAGTGGCCCCGTAGAAACAGCTCAAAGCCAGATATCCCTCTAACTTTTGTGTGTCCCGTTTCATGAATCAAGATGTAAGACGCCTCCCATCATACCGCGGCCCTGCCGTTTTGCCCGCCACTTCTCATGGCTCCCCGGACCGTGGTGTCATAATCCAGTCCGATGCGCCCCGAATCTATCTGGAAAAGGCCAATCATGCATCCATCCAGCGTCAAGTCATTTACCGCGAAGACATGGCCTTGGTGACCAGCCTCTTGAGAGCGAGCTCCTTCTTCTTGAGGTCATCAGCACTCGAGTCCTCGATCTCGAGCTGGCCCATGGCCTCGCTGAGAGACTGCTCGATCTTCTCCTTCTGGCCGCGCTTGAGCTTGAGCGACAGAGTCGGGTCAGAGATGATCTCCTCGACGCGCGAGATGTACGACTCGAGCTGCTGCTTAGCCTCAAAGCGCTTGCTGAAAGCCTCGTCCTTGCTCTTGAACTTCTCGGCATCTGGAATCCGTTAGTTCAATGCTCCTCAGCCATTCGTCAATTACCCGGGTGCGTACCGTTGATCATGTTCTCAATCTCAGACGACGAGAGCTTGCCAACAGAGTTGGAGATGGTGATGTTGGCGCTGCGGCCAGAGGTCTTCTCGGTGGCGGTGACCTTGAGGATACCGTTGACGTCGACCTCGAAGACGACCTCGAGGACGGGCTCGCCAGCCTTCATGGGAGGGATGGGAGCAAGAGTGAATTCACCCAGAGAGGTGTTGTCCTCGCAGTTGACACGCTCACCCTGGTACACGGGGAACTGGACGGTCTGCTGGTTGTCGGCAACAGTGGTGAATGTCCTCTTCTTGATGGTGGGGACGGTCTGGCCGCGGGGGACGACGGGGGCGAAGATGTTGCCCTCCATGGCGACACCGAGGGACAGGGGGACGACATCGAGAAGGAGGAGGTCCGAGGTATCGGCAGAGGTGGCCTTGCCGGAGAGGATACCGGCCTGGACGGCGGCGCCGTAGGCAACGGCCTCGTCGGGGTTGATGCTCTTCTCGAGCTTCTTGCCGTCGAAGAACTCGCTGAGGAGCTTCTGGATGCGGGGGATACGGGTGGAACCACCGACAAGGACGATCTCATCGACCGCGCTCTTCTCGATGTTGGCATCCTTGAGCACCTGGGCAACGGGCTCGAGAGTGCCGGCGAAAGCCTTGGCGTTCAGATCCTCGAAACGGGCACGAGTGATCTGCATGTTGAAGTCCTCGCCGTCGAAGAGGGAGTCAATCTCAATGGTGGTTTGAGCACCGCTGGACAGGGTCCGCTTGGCACGCTCGCAGGCAGTCCGGAGCCTCCGGAGAGCGCGGGCATCGCCAGAAAGACTACCAACAATGTCAGCTGCGATTTTCCACTACACGATGTCTCGGGGCGCGGGGGCGGGGAGGGGGGCGGGAGGGATTAGTCGGACGGAGGGGAGGGATCGATGCAGATTACATACTCCTTCTTAGTTTTTCTCGTGAACTCCTTCTTGCAGTAGTCCAGAAGGTTGGTGTCGAAGTCCTGGCCACCAAGGTGGGTGTCACCAGCGGTAGCCTTGACGGTGAAGACACCGCCCTGGATGTTCAGGAGCGAGACATCGAAGGTACCACCGCCGAGATCGTAGATCAGGACGTTGCGCTCCTTGCTGGACTTGCCAGAGCCAAGACCGTAGGCAATGGCGGCAGCAGTGGGCTCGTTGATGATACGGAGGACGTTCAGGCCAGAAATAGCACCGGCGTCCTTGGTGGCCTGACGCTGGTTGTCGTTGAAGTAGGCCGGGACAGTGATGACGGCCTTCTCAACCTTCTTGCCAAGCTTGACCTCGGCAATCTCCTTCATCTGTTTCGCAAGGTGTCAGGAACCATCTGAATTTTAGCGTTTCTGCGACCATTACTAACTTTGGTGAGGACCATGGCGGAGATCTCCTGGGGGGAGAAGGTGTGGGTGCTGCCCAGGTACTGGACCTCGACCTTGGGGTTGCCGTTGTCATCGACGACCTTGAAGGGCCACGACTCCATGTCCTTCTTGACGGTCGGGTCATCGAAGCGGCGGCCGATCAGACGCCTGAAAGACAAACATTGTCAGCGGAAAGTCGCGCCAAGCACTCTGTAGAAAGGGAGGCATACTTGACGTCGAAGACAGTGTTGGCGGGGTTCATGGCGGCCTGGTTCTTGGCCGCCTCACCAATCAGGCGCTCGTCCTCAGTGAAGGAGACGAACGAGGGCGTGGTGAAGCTACCCTGCTCGTTGGCGATGATCTCGACATTGGTGCCCTCGTACGTAGCAACGCAAGAGTAGGTGGTGCCTGAGTATCGCCGCCGTCAGTTAGCGGTTTGTGCCCAATTTCGACCGCCGAAACAGCGAGAAAAGCGGCGCGGGGAGCATTACCGAGATCGATGCCAATGGCACCATCATAGACTTCGTCCGCCATTTTGAAGATTGGTGTAGTTGAGGAAGGAATGGGAATTGGGCTGAATCTGGCGCGCGAGGGAGAGAGAGACCGATTCGGCGTGGGGCAGGCGGGACGACCCTTTAAATTTTGAAATTTTCAACTGCGGTGAACTTTTTTCTTCTCGGCCAAGCCGCCCCCCGCCCCACCAACCTCCTACATCCGGTTAATCGAGACCTCGGAAACGCCTTATCAGCCCCGCCTCGTGACTAAACACGTGACTGTAAGGCGGGAAGAACCCGGCAACCAACTGCGCTAACGCTAAACTGGGGCTTGATTGTTGGCTGAGACGTCGCTGCCGTTGGGTGGGCGTGCGGCTGGCAGTTTTCTGCTTGAGCAAAGTAACAAATTAAGTTTGCGACGCCATCATCGCAACCCGCCTCAGCCTTCCCCCGAGACGCGACACTGCCTGGAGCACGGTCGCTCTTTCCGTTCACACAGAAAACCACGAGTTGCAGTTTCTCAGCACCCATTCGAGCCTTCCATCTCGGCTCTCCAACCTGAGTCGCATTTTCTCGCCGCATCCTCCTCCTCGTCGAGCCCCGCGAAAACACCATCCTCGCCGCCTGTGGACCCAACATCCCAGTTCAACATACTCCTCACTCAAACCGGGCCCTTGTTTCACCGGACAACTCGCCCTTCACATCTAAACGCTCAACATGTCGGAGCAAGTCGACCTCACCACCATCCCCATCTCGCCCGACGGCGAGAACAAGCCGGATGGCGCCGCCAACGAGACCGAGAAGAATGACAACGAGACCATCACCGTCTTCCACGACAAGGACAACTTCAACGTGAAGCACCCGCTGTCATGTCGGTGGACGCTCTGGTTTACCAAGCCCGCCAGCGGAAAGGTTCGATTGCGATGCTCTGTTGCCCCACCATGCGTCCATAGTCCTAACCAACCCCACCACAGGGCGACAACTGGAACGACCTGCTGAAGGAGGTCATCACGTTTGAGTCGGTAGAGGAGTTCTGGGGTGTTTACGTATGGCAGCCCACCAGTCTCTCACATCTCTTCGGCCTCGGCTAACCCAGGCACCAGAACAACATCGCCCCGGTCTCGGAACTCGCCCTCAAGTCGGATTACCACCTCTTCAAGGAAGGCGTGCGGCCAGAGTGGGAGGACCCCCAGAACAAGCATGGCGGCAAATGGTCGTTCCAGTTCAAGGACAAGCGGTCCGTCAACATCGACGAGCTCTGGCTGCACACCATGCTCGCGGCCATCGGCGAGACGCTGGAGGATGAGGAGGACGGCGAGGTGATGGGCGTGGTCGTCAACGTCCGCAAGGCCTTCTACCGTATCGGCGTCTGGACCCGCACCACGGGCCGACACATTCCCGGCCGCGGAGACGGGGACATTGCGGGCGGGAAGGGGCGGTCGCCGGAGAAGGGCAAGGAGATCCTGATGTCTATTGGCCGTCGGTTCAAGGGCGTTCTCAAGCTGCCGCCCAACGAGATGCTCGAGTTCTCGGGCCACACCGACAGCGCGCACAGCGGCAGCACACGTGCAAAGGCCAAGTTCGTGGTCTAAGTCTACCCTCAAGTCGCTCAAGCCGGCGGCGATTTTGCGGGTTAGATTTGCCAGATTGGGGACCGTGGAGCAAGCTCAGTATTGTCCCATGGGGCTGAGGGTGCCTCCGCAGTACCCCAGTTCACGACATCATGGTGGTTATCAGGCGGAGATGCTATCGCAAAATCTGTTCTCCAGCTCTCGAGTTGAGAGGTGCGAGGCACTACGGGGCGGGACGGAGATGAATTTCGGGTTACGCATGCTTAATGATGGTCCATTATCTGCAAATGGAGGATCCTGATTTACCTGCAATGAGCCAAGCATACTTGGTAGTGACCTCATATAGCCAAGCAAGCCGGCTTTGACAAACTCGAACTTGTCCATCGCTTTTCCGCTGTGATAATGTGCCTCGATGAGCTTATTCCCACATGTCTATGTCTAACCCCTAGCAATGCTGCGTATGGTACACTTATTATACTCGTTCAGAATGCTTTCCAACCACGCCTCCGCCCTCTATCCCCTATCCGAGAATGCCATACCCAAAACCCCAATGTTTACATAGGTCCCACATTCTTACAACTCGTCCCCGCTGAACTCGTCCTGAAAGATCTCCTTGACCAGCATCTTCTTGTTGATCTTGCCCATGGCGTTCCTCGGGATGTGGTCCACGATCTTGAGCACCTGCGGAATCTTGTAGCTCGCCAGCCTCCCCTTGAGGGCGCGCCGCATCTCGAGCGGCGACCACTTCCCCTCGGGCACGTGGTCGCGGTCGAGTATGACCACGGCGCCAACCTTCTGCCCCCACTTGCCGCTCGGCACCGCCAGCACCGCCACCTCGGCGACCTGCGGCAGCGCGAGCATCTCGCGCTCCACCTCGAGCGCAGACACCTTCTCCCCGCCGCTCTTGATGATGTCGGCGCTGCGCCGGCCCAGGATGAAGTACATCTCCCCGCGCGCCCAGTCTTTTTGGCTCGGTATCATGCTCTTGCCTGCCCCTTCCACCACCCGCCGAACCGCCACGTCCCCAGTCTTGAACCACTGCCCCCTCCCATCTTTAGAATCGACAAACTCCTTCGCCGTCGCCTCCGCATTCCGCCAATACTCCGCAAAAATAGTCGGCCCCCTCAGCTGTATCTCCCCGACCCGCTCGCGCCCGTCAGCATCCCGCTCCTGGCCGCGCTCAATCACGGTGTGTGTGTCAACATCAACCAGCCTTGCCTCGACGCCCGGCAAAGGCCACCCCACCGACCCGTCGACGCGGTCGGCCACGTCCAGGCCGCAGCTCAGCGCCATGCCCACCTCGGTCATGCCGAA
The DNA here is from genome assembly GCA_023628475.1 of Chaetomiaceae sp. PF1801. Taxonomy (NCBI): domain Eukaryota; kingdom Fungi; phylum Ascomycota; class Sordariomycetes; order Sordariales; family Chaetomiaceae; species Chaetomiaceae sp. PF1801. The sequence continues at coordinate 214,435 of JAMAKQ010000025.1, forward strand.
GCGCTCGAGGAGGACGTTGCCGCCGCTCAGGTCGGCCCAGGCGCGCTTGATGGGGGTTGGGAGGGCGGCGGAGCCGGAGATGGCGAGGCGCAGGTGCGAGGGGGAGATGGCGGTGCGGGTGGCGCTTTGGAGGTCTGGCGGGAGGGATTTGTGGGTGGTGAGGAGGCGGGAGTAGATTGTGGGGACGGCGGTGAAGAAGGTTATTTTCTTGTTGTGGTGGTGGTGGTGGTGGTGGTGGTGGGAGGAGGAGGGTTCGGAGGTGGGGGTTTGGTCGGGGGTGAGGAAGGGGGCGGCGAGGCGGCGCCAGACGGCGTCGGCGTTGAAGGGGAAGAGGAATTCGATGGTGCTGCCGGAGAAGAGGGGGGTGAAGATGGCGTTGATGGTGCCGTGGATGTGGTGGAGCGGGAGGACGTGGAGGAGGTGGTCGGAGGAGGAGTACTCCCAGGCTTGGAGGAGGGATCTGGCTTGGGCTGTCATCACGGACTGAGGCAAGAGCACGCCCTTCTGGAGCCGAGAGTTAGCATTGTCAAGAGACTGCGGTTGAGAATAGGGGATCTCACTGGTCTATTAGTCGTGCCAGATGTGTAGAGCATCATTCCCGCTGACCCAGCCCCGGTCTTCTCCAGAGTGACCTTCTCATGGAGACCGCCGCCCTGGAACTTGCTTAGTTGAAGATAGGCGGGCTCGACATCCAGCTCTGTCCTGAGCACTTCCTCGGCTTTCGTGGCGAACTTGGCCGACGACAACAGCATCAATGCCTCGCTGTGGTTTAGGATGTACTGCAGTTCAGGGGCCGGGAATGCCGGCGATAGGGGAACCGCAATGGATTTGGCAGCGAGGATGGCCAGTAGCGTGACTTGGAAGTGAGAGAGTGTCAGTCCAAGCTTACGTTTGGAGAGAGAACCCGGTGAGCGTCGTTGGCTTACCCACATAGTCGTAGCTATTCTCGACTAAGAAGGCTATGCGCTCGCCGTCGATATCGCTTCTCCCCGCCGTCTCATACAAGCGGTTCCGGACTTTGCACACATCGCCCAGCAGCTCCCCATACCGGAACCGGCGCCCGCTGCTGGAGTGGATGACGGCCGTCGAGTCCGGGTCATGGCGGGCAATTGCCTCGAACACGGGCAGCCTCGGTAACGTTGAAGCCATTCTTAGACCCTTAAGCCGGCACAGGGGACGGAGAGGGCGAAGAGCATAAGGTAGCCGGCGACCTACAAAGCTCCTGCCGAGGGTGATGCCAAAGGACATCGGGAGGAGAAGGGGAGGGGGGGAGGCGGCCGAAACGCCTGGGGAGGGTTGCCGATCGGCTTTTAATCAAGGTGACACCCTCACACCCACGCTGCGCAGTGCCGGAGCCAGGAGGATGGGGCGGGATGTCGCAAGTGCTTTCGGGACTCGGAGAGGTGGACTGTTACAGGGGTCTCAACATTGCACGCGACGGCTTCTGATGCCGAGTCCGCGATGCGCATCCTACTTCTTTGTCCGGCAGAGAGCCCCAGTGGGCAAATCGGGTTTTCAACATGGATTGGGGTGCAGGGATCTGTCGGACGGGATGACGACGCGGGAAGCAAGCCATCGCTTTTTTTTCTTTTTTAGGGCCGACTTTGCGCATGGCCGGCGGTGGGAAGTGTGGGGATTTCCTGACGCCGTCTCGCTGCCCTTGCAGCCGAAGGGCAGGGATCAGAGTGCTGGGCCCTGCCTTATTGGCCGGCATCTCGACTGCCCCACGTTGGCGCCGGCGATTGATTTCCCGCTGCAATCGCCGACGACCTCGAACCACCAGCCTGGGTTGCTCAGAGCTTGCGCCGCTGTCTCGGACAAGAAACTAGCCAGCGCGGCTTCGAGAACTTGCCCTATGTTTCGTCGAGCGGCGGTTGGCCTCGCGAGAGCCGCCAGACCATTATCCACCATGGCGTCCGAGACTCCGGTTGAAGATGCCATCAGGCAAAAGGTATTGTACCGTCCACTCGTCTGTTTGTTCAACTTCGGGCCCTCCGGGAAGCTGACCTGTGCCACGCCAGATCACTGCCGCCCTCCAACCCACCACCCTCGAGATCTACAACGACTCACACCTCCACGCACACCACGCCCCGATGCAGGGCGTCACGTCCCGGGAGACACACTTCCGCCTGGTCATCACCTCCGAGGCCTTCAAGTCCAAGATGCAGCCGGCGCGGCACCGTCTGGTCTACTCGCTGCTCAAGGACGAGCTGGCGCAGGAGGGTGGTATCCATGCTCTCCAGCTCCGGACAATGACGCCGGAAGAGGAGGCCAAGCGGCGGGCGCAGGAGGCACAGACGGAATGAGGGATGGTTGGTTGAAAAACCGCATGTGCATGGCGAAGGCTGAGCAGATTTAGAGAATGATACCCCTAGACTAAGGACCTCTGAGGTCGTTGACTATCATGGATCTCCGTTTCATTCTTTTTGAGGTACATCGCCGCGTATAAAGGTCATACAAGGCTGTCTCGCCATCCCCTTCCATCATCATCATAGGCATACAATCATGATTGAACGATACAACATGGCTCCTCCAGTTTTCATGATGCAGCAGACCCCTGGGGAGCGGAGCTCTGCATCTTTTTCCGCATCAAAAACTTCCTGAATTCCAGGTCTCGCTTTTCCTCCTTAGTCAACCTGGGCCGTTTGAACTCGGCGCCTGGCGCCCCTGCAGAGGAGCCGGTAGAGGCTCGGGGGGTAACCTTGCGCTTGCGCGTTGTCTCCGGGATGCTGTCTGGGTTGCTGAGCTGAGAGGGCGCTAGATTGGCGAATGCGCTCGCCGCCGGTGCTTTGGTGTGAGTTACGCGCGGGGTCGGTGTGTGGCTGATGTCCGGTAACGAGGAATCGATCTGTGTCCGGAAAGACATGGGCCTGGAGGCTGGAGTGTCCGCCGCACTTGATGCACCAATCTTCGCGCGGGATCGAGGAGCCGGCGACGGCCCGGGAATGCCAATGCTACTCGTCACCGCCGCGGTAGTGGCCCGGTCTTGTGCCACGACATGCGGCTCTGCGGCCACGGGCCGACGATCGGTACACAACCTAGTCTCTCGTGCCACGGGTAGAGGACTTGTGCATGCGGTTGCAATTAGGAGACCGTTCTGCGGTAACACCTGACCGCTGATGGCGGGCAGAGCCGCAACCTGTGTCCTCTCTTTTGTGGTGCTTGTCGCTTGATAACTCGGCCGACTGCGGCCACGAGGCTTAATTGTTTCGAGGTTTTGCTGAATGGCAAGCACTTCCTTTGGGTATCGACTGGCGACATCCTTGACATTGTCCTTGGTCAGGACGCCTCTCATGTAGAGCGGTCTCGATACATTCTCGTTGTACCACTGAATTGCCGGGAGAGGTCGCTCATAGCGGTCCCAGGTCCCGATGTAGGCGAGATATTCTCCAGCAAAGACTCGGACAAAGTCATCGTAGAGAAACTCGCTGAGAGCCTTGTCCTCCTGAAGCTTCCAGATGCATATGACGCCTCGGAGGAAATCGTTCAGGCTCCCTTGGTAATCTGGGTAGGCGAGTCGGAAGGCCGTAAACGGAGCTTGCGATGCGGGGCCGTCGCGCGGGAGTGTATTCACTGAATGGCTGGGCCCCTGATTGCTGACCACCTGGGACTTGGCCGCAACAATGCCCAACTGCTGCGCCGGCGCCGGACTATGCTCGGCCGCTGTGGATGGCACGACAGGCGAGCGTTTCGGCAGCTGTCGTGGAGGGGTTCTTGACGCGGGAGACGATGAGGTGATTACGGGACTGGATGAGCCAGCTCTAGGGTCGAGAATCTTTGGCCTTGAAGAATTTCTTTGATCAACAGGGCCAAGGTTGGCAAGGGTTGTGATGTCGTTTGGGTGTTTCATTCGTCCACGGCGTTTTGGTTTTTCCGCTGGTACCTGAGGAGGACTGGTCTTCTCAGTAAGAGTACATGGGATGACCTGCGCTGAGGGAGGTGTGGGTCCCATGGCAGCAGCCACGGGCTTTCGATTGACGGGCTCGAGGGCATCGGTGATGGCTCTGGGGACTTCAACCTCTAATCCCGTCTCGGAGGCGATGCTGCTGCTTGGGGGGAAATCCGCTAAAAAGGCCGCTCGAGACGGAGGTTTGCGGGTAGATGGCACGCTCTGCGGCTCTGGGGCAGGCCGACTTGAGGGCCTTGCAGTTCCGGTTTGGTCTCTCGAATGACCAGGTGAGCGGAAATGCGCTGATGGAGACGACGTCCATGGTATAGGGGTTCCGGTGTCCTTGTCCCCCTCCCCACCACTGTCGCCTTCGGCCTCTGGCGTCACTCTGGATGATTTGTCGTCAGCCACGATGCTCCGTGCCGGAGACACGGGTTGTGAGGACAGCACTTCCTTTCCGCCATGGGCTGGAGATGGAGCCTGTGATGAGAGTGCCGCCCTCAAATGTTGGCTGGGAGATCCGGGCTGAGATGACGGGGCTTCTCGCGCCACGTCGGTGCGCAAGCGGCCTTCTCGAATCGCGTCCTCCAGCACTCTCGATGGCACATTGGGGAAACCCCCAGAAGACCAAGCATCTGGACGATCCAGTAACTCTTGTTGATCCGAGGGAACTTTGACGTATCGAGGGTGTATTTTTGTGCGATTGGTGAGACGATCGGGGCACCAGCCAGCCCATTGTACCGGAGCGGCCGATTTGCCCGGGTTCGTCATGGTGCAGTGGAATAACGGAAAAGTTGAAAACTGCCGTCGCGAATGCCGAAGTTGTCGATTATCTCATGGCTGTTGTCGGTGCGGTCATGGAGCGCCGTCTTGCCGTCATGGACGGGCATCTGAAGGCCGATCACGAAAAGCACATGGCTTCTTTGTTGTGGGGAACTAGCTTCTGGGGGCGCTTTGATTTAGGTAGACTGGGGATTCGAGATAAGGTTCGGTTCGCGTCGGGAGTTTGGAGACGCGAAAAGGCGTGGCATCCAGCTACGCCAAGTCACCTGACCATGCCCAGACGGCCCCGCCAAAAGTCCCCTAACATTACCTACCTGGTATTTCTTGTAGTGCCGAATGCAAGTGACGACATCCCGCCGTACACCGCCCAGGCGCCGGACAGTCCCAAGACACGCGAAAGCTGATGCAGGCAGCGAGCATTCCAGTCCGATCTGATTTGTAACACTCAGCTTTCTTTCGCTCCCCTTGGTCCCAGGCTACTACTCCTCCCATCTGAGGTTTTTGTTTTCTCGACCATCCCCAAGACTCCGAGATCACCTCCGATCCATCCATTCACCGCCAACGTTCTCTGCCCGTTTTACCGTACTTAGTCGGAATGCCCGTCCTCGCGCCGCAGCTTGTGCCCCGCCGAACCAACTCGCTCGATTCTCGGTGAACCCGACCGCTCAAACATGCGCGTTGCATCCATCACCGGCTGCGTCGCAAACACCCGCTATCCGCCTCGTGACAAGTCGGCACCATGTCCAACTCCAACAGTCTCAGGCAGCCGTCCTTCGGCTCAGTTCCCCCTTCGCCCGTCGATGTTCGGCCGCGCCGCGGCTCGATCGCGTCGCTCTCGGTCTCTTCGCATGTCGACAAGGATCAGCTTGCTCTTGCGCTCGACAAGATACACACGTTTGCCAGCCAGTCGGATGTCCTGACCACCTTCAACGACTTCGCTCCGCCCCCGGGCTCACTGCCCTCCTTCGAGAACAAATCGACCGCCGGCGATTTAGTCCAGCAGGGACTCAGTGGCTTGTATAGTCGGTTCAAAGAGGTCGTAAGCGGCGTCGCCAAGGGCGCTGCTCAAGAGACGGATGACCTCCACAGTCAAGATGGAGCCTCGTCCAGAAAGAGCATCAGCGCCTCTGTCAGCACCATCACAAAAACGTCGCCTCTCCCCCGAGGGGAAAGCGGTGCTACGAGCTCGACCCTCGAGACGGCCACGTCCTCGGATATTCAGACCTCGGGTCTGTCCTCGGCTGGTGTCCTGACATCCGAATCGCAAACGACGGCGCCACAGTCATCCAAAGCCTCCTCCATCTCGACGCCATCCGCCTCAAAGACTTCTTCGGCGAGCGCTCAGAGCCTACCCAAGATCGTTAAGGCAGCAGTGCCGGTCACGGCCAACGCTGCTATTGCACCTATCACGGTGCAAGGTCTTCTGGATATGGAGTCAACCCGGGGCCCTCCGACTCGCGCCGAAGACCTGCCTAGCCGAACGACGGCTGGTCGACGGAGCATAAGCAGACCAGCGGACACAACACCGAGCCCTCACCTCTCTGGAACCGCAAGCCTAGACAGTGCGATTGCCGGGGACAGAATAACGATACCGAGCCGGGCGAGAAGGGATGAAGCCGTCAGCGTGGACGAGGGCACCGATACACCGCGCAGCCCCATACAGCCCTTGGCCGAGTCTCGTGTTCCCTCTTCATCTTCCCACCTCGGCCCTGCAGATGTCATGGGCATGAAAAGACCAGCAGTGATTGACCGCATCGCTTCCTCAAGAGGCCGGAGTCACTCGAGGTCGTCATCCATGGATCCTGGCGCTGCCGAAGCGAGCCCCATCAGCACCTCAGCTCACAGCTCCGTGTATCATGACTCCTTTACGCATAACGAACGCCCGCAGATGCTACAGTCGGGTGCCATGAAAATCCCTGGCACAACGACCAACGAAGGCGCTCCCGAAATCGTCAATGCGAGACTGGAACGGATGCGAAAGCAGGTGCTCAGCAAGGAGTTCTGGATGGCCGACGAGACCTGCAAGGAGTGTTTCCTCTGCGGCACGCCCTTCACTGCCTTTCGGCGAAAGCACCACTGCCGGACCTGCGGCTGCATCTTTGACGCGCAATGCACCTCCAAGATTCCGGGCCAAAAGTTCGGCGTCCAGGGGACTCTCCGAGTTTGCAAGACCTGCCTCAATGTCATCAACCGCCGTTATGACAGCGGCTCTGACGACTCGGCCGATGAGTCTTACCTCCCCGCCATTTTTCGAGCCAGTCTTCCGCCAAAGGTAGCTGCTGCGGTATCCAAGCCGCGGACCGACGACGAGGCGAGCATGTCCGAGCGTACTGAGCTGGCGGACAACACCAGGACGGCGACCACGCCCATGATGGCTATTCCAGCAACACGGCGTGTGGGAGACAACAACCGGCACTCGGCCGTTTTGGAAATCGATTTGCCGCAGCTCAGTCGGCCAGCCTCGTCACGGTCTTTGAAATCCATCTCAGCAGGCCGGCCACAATCCTCCGGCCACCGTCGGCACCATTCCAAGCACAACTTCCTAACAAGGTTCAAGTCACCACCAGAGGACAGGGCTCCGTTCCGTACGCCAGCTGGCGACGACCTCGCCAAGAAGGCCAACGTCAATGCCTTTCATGCCGATAACATCATTGACCCGGAGCTGGCGGATTACATGTCTGACGAGTCGAGCGAAGACGAGCAGATGAGCAGCATTTTTGCCACCCTGGACGGCGAGTTCCAGCCAGCCGGCCTGGATCCCGGTCGAGCAAGCTTCGGCACATACTTGAGCGCGGGGAGAAAGCACCGTTTCCGCCAGGGCGACAAGAGCGTCAGCGGGTTCAGCCATGTGAGCCGTGGCTACGACGAAGGCGGCGGGCTGCAGAACCTGCCAATCCACACACGGCCGCCACGGAGGAGGAATCTTAGCATCGCGAGTGCCAGCATCCATCATCTTCGCTCTCCCCGACCAAAGTCCGCTGCCCTCAAAGGCCCGTCCGCCTCGGCTGATAGTCTTTCCATCTTTGAAAGTGTTGTTGACGTTCCCGGATTGAAGCGCAGCGATTCCATCCGTGAAGGAAGGTCCGCAGAGGAAGGCCTGAACCCCGCGAGCTTGCAGCACGTGAAGAAACTCTTCCGCCAGTTGCTTCAGGATGCTGGAATTCCCAATCCGGCCGGCTGGGAGAGGGCTCTCATCCCCATCCTCGACAAGTGTGCCGACGACGTGGATCCAGACATTCGCAACGGGGACGACATGGACATACGGCACTGGGTGAAGCTGAAAAAGATCCCTGGCGGAAAGCCGGGTGATACCGCCTATGTGCACGGCGTCGTCTTCACCAAGAATCTCGCCCTCAAGAGCATGCCGCGCAAGATCCGCAACCCGCGCATAGTGATCATCACTTTCCCGCTCGAGTACCAGCGCCACCCGGAGCAGCATTTTATGAGCTTGCAGCCGGTCATCGAGCAGGAGAAGGAATACCTGAGAATGGTCGTCAACCGGATCCTCAATCTTGAGCCTCACGTGCTGCTGGTCGAGAAGAGCGTCTCAGGCATTGCGCTGCAGTATCTCTCGGAAGCAAACGTCGCCGTTGCCTACAATGTCAAGCCGTCTGTTCTCGAAGCCGTAGCGCGCATCGTGAACATGCCCGTCATCTCGTCCATGGACATGCTCACCCTAGGCGCTCGGGTGGGAATGAGCGAGAGCTTCGAGGTCAAGACGTTTGTCAACAACGAAATCAGAGGCAAGAAGAAAACCTACATCTTCATATCCGGCTGCCCCAAAGACCGCGGCTGCACCATCGCACTTCGTGGAGCCTCGACCGAGATCCTCTCCCGGATGAAGCGCATCACAGAGTTCATGGTCTACGTCGTCTACAATCTGAAGCTAGAGTCCTGTCTCATGCGCGACGAATTCGTCCAGATTCCTTCTGAGATGACGCCGCCTACGCTGCCTACTTTACCGTCGGGGCAAAGTACCAACGACAGTCTCATGCTGGCTCCTGGGCAGAACCCGGACCTCTCCAGCCCCCGTCCTGCCATTCTTATCACGCGGCAGAGCACGGAGAGCGCGCCTGCCCGCCAAGTCGGGGATGGTGGAGGTGGAGCTGCGCCCGCCGAGTCGGAGACCGCGTGCGTGGAACCGCCTGCGCAACCCGCTGTCGACCCAACTCAGGGTTCGGTGTCCATGCATGAGTTGCATTCCCACGCCCAGGTACCGGATGACATACCACCCGCAGCCTTCCACAGTGAGACGGTGGAGAAATATGAGACCAGGATTTTGTCCACCTCGCCGTTTGTCCAATTCAGGCAACCCTATCTGCTCATGAGGGCACGGGAGCAGGAGCGGCGTGCGGCTTACCTGAAGCGGCTCCTCGAAGAGGAACAAGTAGAGGCGCCTGAGGAGGACGAAAAGCGAAGTCCGGAACCCTTCCAGCTCGTCAAGCCGGAAATGGTACGAGGAGTTGAGCGTGCATCTCCCCGCAAGGTCATGGAGGTTCTACACGCCGTCCATGACGCCGAGTACGACAAGGCTATGCACAGCTTCCGCACGCAAGCCAAACAATGGGAGGCGCACATCCACGGGAGCCTTGACCTGTTTGATCCGTATTCGCACCAGAACATCGTCGTCCTCTACTCAGTCACTTGCACAGCAACCAAGATCCCATGCTCGGAGCCCGGTCTGGTTGCCATCGAGTTCTACAACGAGCACCCGGATCCACATGGCAGCATGGACCAGGACTGCACTCTTGGTCAATACATCGAAGACATTTGTGAGGGTGCCGAATTTGTCTGCCACTCCAACGGGTGCGACCGCAAGATGTACGAGCATCATCGCACGTACGTCCACGACAATGCCCGCCTCACCATCATTCTGGAGGCCTCGCCGGCCTGGCCCGAGAACTTCCCAGAGAAGCCCCAAGACAGAGACGTCGACAATGACGGAACGGGCATTTGCATGTGGAACTACTGCAAGCATTGCAAGAAGCATTTTGGGCTGATGCCCATGTCTGTGAGCACCTGGAAGTACTCGTTTGGCAAATACCTCGAGCTGTCGTTCTGGAGCAAAGGACTCCGGCTGAACCCTCAGACCGAGTGTCCGCACGACCACCAGAAGGATCACATTCGCTTCTTCTATTACCTGTACCGCGACATCGCGGTCAGGGTGCACTACGACCCCATCGATCTCTATGAGATCATTGTGCCGCGGACCAAGATCACATGGAAAGTGGACTACGACTTGAGACACAAAAACGACGTCTACCTCAAGGCGGAGGAGCGCTGGAACCGCTTCATGAACTCGGTCGTCGCGAGACTCAAGAGCATACGGATCGACAGTGTGCTGCCAGAAAAGGCCGAGGCCTGCAAAGCCGAGGTGGAAAGGCTCAGCAAAAAGGCACAGGAAGAGCAGGGACAGCTGATCCGTGCCCTTCAGGACGCCTACATGAGCTCCAGGTACTACGAGGTCATCCCCTTCAACACCGTCATTCGCGAGATGCTCGAAAAGGTGACGGACTGGGACGCCGCGTTTGCCGCGTTCGAAGCCGAGTTCCTCTCCGACAAGGACGTCCGCCAGTTGACTATCATCCAGCTGAAGAAGATGTTTACGGACCACGACAAGGAGTCCCTGCCGGGCACCGACGCGACTGCATCCGTTGCGTCCGAGACGGAGGAGAAACCGACACCGGCTACGTCCCCGTCTGGTCTGTCCGAATCCGGCGAGAAACTAGTCCGCATGCCGGAGGCCGATGCCCATCAACCGCAGGAGGTCCCTGTTCCTCCTGCTGAGGGCGATGTCCATCAAACACAGGATGTCTCTGTCCCTCCTGCTGAGGGAGACGCCGATCAACCGCAGGAGGCCCCTCTCCCTCCTGCCGCACAGCCCATGCCTGTTCCGAACGAAGCGGCGACGGTACAGGTCGAGGAGATTATGCAGCGGATTGGGCCTTTGGACCTCAAAACCCCAAGCACGGCAACAGCGCCCAAGAGCCTTCTTCCCGTTCCCGTTCCAGAAATTGTTCTGGAACCCATCAAGCCGCTGCCCAGCGACCAGCCGCCGCGCTCAGCGCCCACCTCTGCTTCCACGGCTTCTTTTGTAGCGCAAGCTGGTGCTTTGCAGCCGTCCGCGCCGGCTCAGCTGTCATTGACAGAAAAAGTAGAACAACTCCGTCGAGAACAGCGGGCATTGGTTGGCGAAGCCCCTGGCGGCGGAAACGCCAGCAATTTGCCCAAGGCGGCTGCGGAAAGCGCACTGCCCAGGCGGATTGGTTCGGCCGTGGCACCCCCCTTGGTTCGTGCGATCTCTCAGCCGCCGGGAACATTGCCAAGGACTTCGTCCACCATCGGCAAGCTCCTGAAGGAGCAAAAGGCTCAGGACATGGGGGCCGACGCCCAGAAAGCACTCGCCGAGGGCATCCTGAAAGCAGACAAGAAGTTCAGTGACCGGATTGGTCTTGGATCCCTGAAGAGTCACCGTAAGGCTGTGCCTTCTGGGATTCCGCGGTATGTCCACAAGAGGGAGTCAAAGGTCTCGACGCTTGCGCGCCACTTTGAGCAGCTCAGCAGGGAGTTCGAAAAGGAGAGGTTAAAAGACCGCAAGCAGCGCGCTGCCAAGATGCACCACACCAGGGCGTTCTTGCCGCGCTCCTCTACCAAGACGATAGTAGAAGTCTACAAAGACGTGGACCAGGCCGTGCAGGAGCCAGGGCCGTCGGAGGAGGATCATCTCCTCAGAGAGCAGAGTGACAGACAGACGACGGCGACGTCCACCACGCCAGAGGTCACGCCGGCGGAGTCACAACAGACTAAGCTCTCGGAAACGGAGCCAAGTTCATCCCAGGAGCTCCCTTCGCAGACGTCCCAGACAGACGAGTCTGTCGAGCAGGCCGAGGCAGAGGGCAGCCGGCAACAGAGCCGAGCCGGGTCCGATGACGAAGGCGCCGAAAGTGATGTTGACAACATCACGCTTGCCGACATCCTGCCGGACGTCAAGGACATCGCCGATTCCTTGGAGCCGAGCGAAGAATTACCTGAGGAGCTGCCCAAGCACCAGAAGAAGAGCTTGATGACGATGCTGACCAACTTCTGGGCTGAGCGCTCTGCCAGCGGATGGCCTCAGCTGGAGTACCCCATCAATGCGACGGACCACATCTTCTTTGACTCAGATGTCATCATCAAGGAGGACGAGCCGAGCTCGCTGGTGGCTTTTGCTTTGAGTTCCGAGGACTACAAGTCGAAGCTTGCCGAGATTCGGCAGAAGTGGGAGATGGCGATCGACCCTGAGGCGGATAACAGCAGCGACGGTTTGGAGATGAAGGGTTCGCAGCCCCCCAAACCGGAGGCCGCTAGCACTGCAAGGGCAACCAAGTACAACGCGGAGCTCGAAAAGAGCTTGCTTCGGTCGACGGGCATGCACGTCAAGTACCAGTACACGGAAGGGTCGGCGCGGATGACGTGCCAGATCTTCTACGCCGAGCAGTTTGATGCGCTCCGGCGCAAGTGCGGCGTGGCTGACCGCTTCGTCGAGTCCCTCTCGCGGTGCATGAAGTGGGATTCCAAGGGCGGCAAGACCAAGTCCGTCTTCCTCAAGACGCTGGATGAGCGGTTCATTCTGAAGTCGCTCTCGCCGAGCGAGACGTCGTCATTCCTCCGGTTCGCGCCCGACTACTTCAGCATCATGGCCGAGGCGCTCTTCCACGACCTGCCGTCCGTCATCGCCAAGATGTTTGGCTTCTTCCGTATCTTCATCAAGAACCCCCTCACCAACACCGAGATCAAGCTCGACCTGCTGGTCATGGAGAACCTGTTCTACGACCGGTGCCCGAGCCGCACGTTCGACCTCAAGGGGTCGATGCGCAACCGCAAGATCCAGTCGACGGGCGAGCAGAACGAGGTGCTGCTCGACGAGAACATGGTCGAGTACATTTACGAGTCGCCGCTGTTTGCGCGCGAGCACTCGAAGCGGCTGCTGCGTGCGTCCGTGTTCAACGACACGCTGTTCCTGGCCAAGCAGGACGTCATGGACTACTCGCTCATGGTGGCGGTGGACGAGGTCAGGAAGGAGATTGCCGTGGGGATTATTGACTGCATCCGCACGTACACGTGGGACAAGCAGCTCGAGAGCTGGATCAAGAACCGCGGGTTTGCGGGCGGCGGGCGCAATAAGCCGACGGTCACGAGCCCGAGGGAGTACAAGAGCCGGTTCAGGGAGGCTATGGCGAGGTAAGTTCAATTTTTTCGGGGTGCAGTCGGTGTCATGGGGGTTGAACTAACGTGGTTTTGACAGGTATATCCTCCAGTCTCCCAACTGCTGGCACACATTTGGGAATCGCCAGTCACCCGGTACACCGGCCACACCGAGGCCTCGGTTTGAGGAAGATGCTTGACGCGATAGTCACGGTTTTGTCAAGAAGGCACGATAGTATGATTGATGCGTGGGTGGTGATGATGATTTTGCATGGCATAGCGATCACTTGGGGGCCTCCTTGGGTTTAAGTCCATTGGCGTCATTGGGAGGGGTCTCGACGGGCAACTGCCTTGGGTTCCGTTCATGCATAATTGCGGTGTTTTGGGGGAAGGCCATGTTGGTTTACGGACGGGACATTAGCATACTAGTCAGCCTACTTGTTGCCTTTCAGGAATTGAAGGAGATATCATGAAGCCCCCGAGTGGCACTTCAAGGATCGAAAAAGCCAGGTAGGTTCTTGCAAAGATACACGAACAACGCCAGGATCCAAACGCCCGACAAACGATACCCACCGTCTTCTTACATCCGAATTATCCATCAAGCGGTCAACCATGACTCGCCCATGCCAGTCATGGGCACATCAACGCTCCCAACCTCGATATCGTCTACGATCTCCTCCCACTCATACCCGGGCTCCATCTCATCGGCCACCTGCTGCTCCGCCTCTTCCTCGGGAGCCCAGCTCTTCGGGATCGCCTTTGGATCGACAGGCGGCAGCTTGCCGCCCTCCGTCCGACCCTCGGCCCTCGACGACGGGCGCGAAAAGGGGTTCAAACTTGCCAGGGCGTCGCTCCAAGTGCGCTGCCGCTGCACGTCCAGGCCGAGAGCTGTTGTACCGAGTCAGCACGCTATTACACTAACAGAGAAGCAGAAGAAAATGGACCTACCCCTCTCCACCATCTTAACCGTCCTCTGCTCCAGCCTCTCCCTCTGCAGCCTGGTATCACCCAAAGCGTAGAACGCCGGCCCGGGCCGGTACACCGTCTTCTCCTGGCGATACGGCCTCAGCTTGGGCCGCAGGTACTTCCTATCCGTCGTCAGATCCATCGTGGCAGGGTCGTACGTCACCGCCGAATCAAGGTTCTCGTCCTCCTTGACGGCGCGCTCGGCCCGCTCCGACAGGTGGCCCGTCCCCAGCGGCCAGCGGTTGACGGACCAGTACTGCCGCCGCTTGGGCTGGTTGCGCACGCGGAGAGAGGCCCAGTCCCAGTTGTGGTCGCGCACGAACGCCGTGCGGTGCTTGCGGGACGGGAAGAGCATGGGCGCGTTGGTGCTCAGCTCGTCGATCATCTTGGTGCGGATGACGGCGAGTTCCTGGCGGGTTGGCGCGACCTCCTCCGCGGCTGACAGGGACGAGCCCTCCTGGGAGGCGTCGTCTGGCAGGCGGGCGCAGGCGAACTTCCACTGGGCGATGGCGTCGCGGAGGTTGCGGGCGGCGGCGGAATGGCTTAGGGCGGGTTGTTGGGCTTGGTCTTGCTCGAGGGCAGTGATGGTGTGGCCCAGGCGGAAGGCGAGGGAGAGGAAGAAGTTCCAGATGGGACTGCCCTCGATGACGTTGGGCTTGCGGCCGTGGATGACGCCGCTCCAGTCTGTGGTGTGCTCTGGGAAGTTCTTGGGACGCTCTCGGCGGCCTCGTTTGGCTGGCCACAGCACGCGATCCTCGGGGAAGTACTCGGCCACGGGCCGCTGGACGACGCCGTAGCACGTGGGGTCGAGGTGGAATCTGGGACTGGTGGTTAGCAATACTCCTGAGAGAAAGGAAAGATGGCAAGATTCTCACCTCACATGGCCGCTCTCGTGCAGCCTGTCAAGCCAGCAGCAGGCATCGTGCGGCTGGAACTCGTACTTGGTCACAGCACTGCTGTCCATGCCGGCGTTGATGGCCGCCAGCAAGTCCTCAACCGTGACCTCGGCGTCATGCCGGCCAAACAGGCCGTCCGGGTTCGGGTCATCCAGCAGCTTCTGCACCTTGGTGGCAAAAAGGAGGAACAGCCGGTACTTGTCCCTCGGCGTGTCCGGAACGAACCGCCCCGTCCAGTTCTTACCATTGACGCACTCGCCAGCAAGGAACTTGAGCCACTGCACCTCGTCCTCGTCAACAAGCCGCGGCAGCCGCTCATGACCAACCCGCTCCCACTCATCCGCCGCCAGCCTCACCCCCTCCGGCTCCCGCGCAACCCCCTTCTCGCCCGCGCCCACCATATACAACACCTCGTTCAACAACGGCCTCGGCACCCGGCGGTACGCCGCGTCAAGCATCCCCACCGCCGCGCGGCACTGCCTCACCAGCTCCCTCCTCGCCTGCCCCTCGGCATCCAGCACGGGCCCGACGACGGGCCCGCCATTGACCAGATTCCGCGGCAGCGCCGCCCAGCGCGCGTCGCCCCTGTGCTCGTCCTCAACCTCGATCAGCGCCAGCTCGCGCGCCATCTTGATCTGCCGCAGCCGCTCGCGGTACTCGACCGTGCACGCCATCGGGTCGAGCTGCTGCTGCTGCTCCTCGGTGAGCTGGGTCCTATCCAGGCTGGGCGGCGTCCAGTGCGGGCCGGCGGCGCTCTCGCATGCCTTGCGCAGCGTTGCGGCCGGGGTGGGGAGGACGAGGCGCCGCCAGGGGGTGTTGAGGTCGGGTGTGGTTGGGACGGTTGGCAGCGCGCGCAGGATTTGCTGGAGACCGGCGCGGCGGGCGCCGCGTTCCGTGGCCCAGCTTTTGGGGTTGTCGCTGCGGAGGGGCCGGCCGTTGGGGAGGGAGAGGCGGCCTGTGGCTGGGTCGGTGCGGATCCAGCCGGTTTTGTTGCCGCGGGAGAAGGAGTGGAAGGCCTTGTCTTCGATGACGGCGAGGTTGTCGCGCTCGGGGGCGCCCTCGGCGGCGTGCGTCCAGAAGGCCTTCTCGTCTTGGACGAATTGCTCGTGGTGATGCTCCTCTTCGGGGCGGTCGACGAGCATCTTGTTCACGGGACCAGGGGGACGGGGCGTGATGGACTTGGGAAGGAGGTTGGTCCGGTCAGGGACCGTGGTGCGTGCTGGGAGAGGCCAGTTCTGCCCGTCGACCATCCAGCTGAGCCGGGTTGACCTTAGGGGCCTCTTCCGGGGCCTGGTGATCTCCAAGGGGGTGGGATTGTAGTGGTGTTCGTTGAACAGCACGTGCGCCTTGGCCTTGTTGAGGGCGTCGTTGAACATGGCCTGCGTCTGCTGGCTGGCGTGGTCTAGCTGATGGCTGTCGTCCTGGTTGGCGAGCCACTCGAGGTAGGAAACGACCTCCTCGAACTTGGAGTCCCAGTCTAGACAGCGATCGACGTCCTCCTCGGCGAGGAACTTAATGACTGTGTCGAGCCGGGCTGCCAACGGGGGCTGGCGAATATCCTTGTACCACGAGTCGACCTCCCAGTCAGGACCTGTTCGGCCCATGGCCTCGTCGCCGTCGACAAAGATCTCGGTTGTGGGGCGGGGCCGAATGGCCTGCAAGCGCTGGAACAAGGCGCCATGTTTTCCAATGAACTGGCCCGCTCTAGTCCCGGGCGCGCCCCTGGAGCGGGCGGAAGGAGCAGCCACCGGCCTGTAGTCCCGGAGAGCCGCTGGAATGCTCGGGGCCTGCGGCGGCTGGTTCCGTCTCACCGGCTGCTCGACATGGGGGCTGGGTATTTGATCTGGGCCTTCATCCTCCACTTCATCCAGCTCGTCGGCGTAGTCCTCATCAGGTTCCGACTCAACATAATCGGGGTCAAGGACAGATCCCAGATCAGTCGAGCTTCCGGCTGAATGCTGGGAACTGGGGAGGTACTGCACTGGAATAGGGGCGCTTGGCGAAGTTGTGGGCATTAGTTCGGTGACCTCGGTCGGGTACAGCTTGTTGTAAAGCTTGTACTCCTCGATCAGCCGCGTGAAGTTTGGGCCCGTCATGTACTCCCTGAGCTGAGGGTTGCTGAGATACGCCGCAGCCCTGCTTCTCATATCTCCTGCGCCCTGGTTCAGGATCACGTCCTCGATGAAGGCTTTGAACAAGGGCGGGCATTCGGGGTCCCTGGAAGCATAGTTGATCAGGGACCGCAGGAAGGCGGCTATACGCACGGGTCAGCTCCATGTCCAATTCTGGGCTTCAAGTTCTGATCAGAGAACGTACCGTCGATCTCTCTCCGCGGACCATGATAGCTTGAGGGAGGCACTTCCGCTCCCGTCCTGGTCGCAAAAGGGGACGTCGGACTCAGGGGGAGTGTATCCCGACTGGCGGGTGCGTCAGCCATGATGAAGGATTCTTTCACACCTCAGTTGTATGTGTGTCTTGGTTTTCAGCAGCGTTGAGTGTCTCTGAAACAGCGATGCAGTAGGCATGAAAACCAAGGAGACGGGAGGAAAAGGTCAAGTAATGGAGCAATCAGGGCCCAGGAGTGATGTCTATGTCTTATGTCTTGCCATGAGGCCTGGAATGTTGCCGGTCGCGTCAATGACCGAGACCATGGCACAATGAAGGGGACTCTGATGTGCAGAGCTTGTCAAAGATGACAAAGAGATTCAGTTCGAGCTCATTGGGGAGGCCCGTTTTCAGCAACGAGTGGCTGGCAAACAAAGGATTGACCCCAGCCCTCAAAGAACAAAGCACAGCCCGGATGCTCTCAGCGCCTGGTTCAGCAAACTTCCATCCATAGCTATCCTTTGTTCCGGATGGAGTAAGTGGACAAGTTGTACTGTGGTTTACTAAGACATTGAAGAATCAGGTGCCCCTGGATTGTGTGAAGAAAGCGGCTCTGCCGAACCGTGTCGCAACGCCTCGCACCCCCTAAGCCATCTGTATTATAGCCAAGCAGGACACTTAAACGAAAAGATACTTTCAGTTCACGCTCTTCCCTTGGCTCTTCGTTTCTATGCTTCTTCCTTTCGTCTTGTGCACATCTCGAAATGGCGGCACACGAACAACACTCCAACAATCCCCCTGACCTTGTCGAGCATCGACGGTCTTCGGGGCCAGGGCCCCATTCTTCCCCTGGTCGCCGGTCCAGCGAGCTCCAGACTCGCGCGAGAAGGGCGTCGGTAGCCTTGAGACGGAGTGCACGCAATGAGGAAAACTTTCTTCGGAACCGGGTTCGCCCCCTCAACGCCGACGCGGCAGGCCTTCTTGCGCGTCGGGCAAGGACCCGAAGTCTGGCGCGGATAGAGCGAGAGCAACTGCAACAAGAAGGTGGGCATCATGAGGAAAAGCCGGAGGGAACCCAGAAGGAAGTTCAGACAGCCCTGGGCTCAGAGGCTGCCCTTGAGAGTCGTCCTCAGAACAACATCAACTCCTCAAATCCTCCCTCCAGAGTATGGAAGCCGTCCATCGCGATAGGCTCTCCGCTCTGGCTCGCCGGAGAGGATCTCAGCGCCATCGAGATCGCCGACAGGAAGGTTGCCCAAACCCGCTTGTGGCTCGACCACTACCAGGGCGTCCCAGACTTTGTCCGCACTTATCAGGAGGCTGTCCGGGAGCGGGAGCAGCTCGACGAAACGGACGAAGCCAACACCAAGCCCAGGTCGGCCCTCCACTCCACCCAGAGCACCGCCATCCAGCAGCGTCTCCGACACCTCCGCGTGATCCTGCAGACCAGCCACTTCCCCCCTGAGCGCGCAAACATCGAAGCCGCCATCGCCGGCTACGAATCAGGCGCCATCCCCTACTCAGACTCGTACACCCTGATCTGGGCAGGCCGCATCGTCGACCGCTGTCCCGACTTTGACTCCTTCACGGCCGACCGCAGCGCCCGCCTGGACCGCTACGAGGCCGAGCACGGCCCCAGCTGGCTGTGGTACGAGCCGCCCCTGTCCGGGGGAGGGGGCACCCTCCGAGGCCCAACCATCGTCACCAAGCGGGCCATCTGCCTCGAAAACAGGCACGAATGGCGCAGGGGGACAGACAATATGGGCCACTACCGCCTCCGCATGAGCTTCCGCCGGCGCAAGGAGAACGTATCCCGGATGGGCGGAATCTCATCCCCCCTTTCCCATTCCCCCTTCCGCTCCCGCGCAGCCAACAGCACCACCAAACCCCGCCGGCGCTCAGCCAACGCAACAACAGCAAAAACAACCACAAAAACGACCACCCTCATCCCACAGCCCAACACCAGCCTCCCGGGGACAACCATCCCCGACTTCGACGGCCCCAGCGTCATCTGGGACACCCTCCTCGACACAGGCGCCACCCTCCCCTGCCTCTACGAAGGCGACCTCCCCAAGCTAGGCATCAACCCCCACCTCTACGCGGCCCAATCCAGCCGCACCATCGCAACAGCCGACTCGGTCCTCGAGACACGCGTCTACGAGCTCGACGTGGGCGTCTTGGGAGACGCAAGCGACAGCAGCAGCAGCGGACTCCACCACCCATACAACTCCTCCCCGTCCACTTTCGTCTCCTCCTCCTCCTCCTCAACAACAACAACAACCACAACACCCTACCATTCCCAACCCCAACCAGCCTTCTCCCATAGCAACACCAACAACCCTTACACAACAACCCACCAAAGCACCAGTACCCCCCACGAACCCCTCACCTGCACCCTCCCCGTCGTCTTCTTCCCCGGCACCTCCAGCGACTTCACCCCCGAGAACCACACCCCCGAGCGCCTCAGCGGCATCCTCCCCTTCCACCTATGCTATCTCTCCAGCGCACCAGGCAACTTCAAGCTCTGGATGGGCGAGACCAAGGGGGACGTAGTCGGCGCGGGGAGGCTACCCGGTCTGATGCGGTACGGCGGCGTCATTGGTGGGGGAGCAGCGAGCTCGTCTCTGCCAACACCACCATCGTCGAGGACGGGGGCGATGCCCAAGCTTGTCGTGCGGCGGGCGAGTGGGAGTTCAGAGATGCCACCGCCAGCAAAGAAAGTCGTAGTGGAGCGTAATTTTTCTCCACGGGACACCGAGCAGGCAGCGCCATGGGATGAGGGTGCCGTCGAGCGAAAAAGTCCCGTGGTGAGCGCACCGACCGGGTACGAATTGGACAGTCTTGACGCCACGGGCAAAGGTAATGATAGGTTGCGCGTCAAACGCAAGCGTGAAGCAAGCACCTAGAGTGAGCAGCGACCGGAAACTGAGGCGAAGTCAGCGAGGAACTGCCTGACGGGACATGTTATAGGGTGAATATGTATGGCCTGAGCCAATCAACTCGGGTGAACCAATGGTGTTGTTGGCGGCTGGCAGAAAAAGGACCAAGGGCAAAGAACACTCAGGACGTGGCAACGAGGAACAAGCGTGTCAGAGAATTACTCTTTTCTCTTTTTTTCTCCTTTCAGCAGCTACCTGCTTGCGGTGCCTTGGAATGACGGATGGCGCCGGCCAAATGCCAGGCCGCCAACCCAGCAGATCAAACGCCCAACCACCCCTTCTTGTGAACGTCTGTCGCCAGGGCGGCCAGATCCCACTCGTGAGGCGAGCCTCTGACCACCCATGTCCTCCCTCGCCAGCAATGCGGTCCACTGCCCACAGATGGGTTGCTACCCCTTAGCAACTGGGCGTTTTGAATGACGCGAGGCTTCAATCCCTTTCGTCCTCTCATCCCGTCCCTCTGTCCTTCCCTGCCACCGGGTATCCCACAGCCGCGCAACGTTGCCAATCTTGTTGTGTGCTTTCCGATCCCACCAAATGTCGCCATTTTGCTCCGTCCTCTATCAAATCCTCCGGTTGTTGCGGGAGAGAGCCCATGTCCGGTGTTGCCGAGACTTGCCCTGCCCGCTCCACACCAAAATGGATCGATGTCGCACCTCCTCTTTTTTTGTCGGGGTTTCGATGATGGTGAAGAATTAACATGGCTGTCGCGAATCGATGGGTATGGCCCAAGGACATCGTCCGGTCCTCGCGCCGCATGATGCAGGCGGACCAGAATGTCCCAGAAGTGAAGTTGAGAAAAGAAAAGTTTCGCAAATCAAACGCTAATGCCATGTCGCTAAATGATCCCGTGCAAAGTAACAGCCAGATGAATGCAATCTTTTTGTCTTCCAAGGTGGTATATCTCAAGATGCCCAGAAGAAATTGGAAAGGGGAGAAAAGGAAAACAAATAAGGCGAGTTCCTGGCGGAAAGCGCCCGAGATGGGGGAGACGACGGAAACTGTCGCCAGCAAGGCACAATGCGAGTGCAGCCGTCGGCGGACCTCAGTATGACATTTGAGATGCGCTCCCACCAAAGTAGGACGGCGCGGCCATGTGTTGTTGCTGGTGCGGAACGTGCGACTGCGGGTATGAAGGCGCGTGGTTGGATTGAGGCGTCGGAGTGACTGGGCATCGGGGTGGCGCCTGGTAGTCCTTGATCATCCCATTGCCGTTGCCGAAGCATGTGCCGTCCGGAGTGATGGGGGGCGTCATGTAGCCGTCGGCCACGCCGGGCACAGCGCCGAGTCCCTTGTGAGGCGTGCTGTACACGTCCACCGCCTTGTTCGACATGCTTGCCTCCGAGGGCGGCGAGGGCGGTACGCCTCTCCGCGCAATGGCAGCCTGCTGCGCAAGGAAGTCGGCAAGCTTGGTAGACACACGCGAGTAGTATTGACTGGAATATTTCCTCGCCAGCGTGACCGATGGCTGGTGCAGGTGCTGAGACAGCGTGAGCAATGTCACATTGTCCGTGTGGTCCCACTCGCCGTCGCTGACTTCGGGCTTGCCCAAGATCGCGCGGGCCAGTGCGAGCGAGGCCCTCGCCATGACGGAAGGCTTCGTCGACACAAAGTCGCGGTGATAGAGGGCGATCTCGCAGATGTACGCCGCCATGTGCTCCACTTCCCTGCTGTCCCGCTCCTCAGCCACAACCAGCTGGGTGAAGAAGTCGACGGTCGGGTGGCCAATGTTCCAGTCCAGCGTGTTGAGAACGTGCATCTCCATCTGCGTGAACATGCCGGCGTCGTAGAGCCCGCAGCACATGTTGTTCAGCTCGTTGATCTGCGGTACCCTGTCCTTCTTGTCCCCGTACTTGGCGGCGATGAGAAGAGCGGCGCAGCCGACCAGCTGGTAGTGCTGCTTGTACACCACCCGTTTTGAGCAGTACCGATCGAGGAGGTTGACGGTGAGGAAGAGCGTCTCGGGGAGGAGTGAGAAAGCGGAATGTGCCTCGATCAGGAAGTCGATGAGATACGGGCGCATAAACCACTGGATCTCTCGCTGCATGTCGATGAGGTTGGCATCCGGTAATGTCTCGTCCTGAAAGTAGACACAACTAAAGTTAGCGACCTCGGCACACTTCCAAATTGAGCCCCAACAAGCCCGGCCAGTCGGTTTGCCGTACCTCCATGTGACGCATGTGCTGCATGATGTCCTCCAGATACTCGTCACAGGCCAGCCTTGAGAGCTCGTTGGCGATCATCTCCTGCTTGTTCCGGGCAAGCATCTTGGCAGCGTCACGCATCGTCATGCGTTGGGTGCACTCGTCCGACTCGACGAAGTAGCTGCCGTCGCTTGGGTAACCCGAAGACGCCATGTTGACTGACTGAAGAGGTTCGAAACCGGGTGAGGTTGAGTCGAGTTCTCCAGGAATCCAGTCGCCGTATTAGGATGAGTTGGTCGAGCCAAGGAGTGAGACGTCGACCGAGTGGGATGACTAGTATTAGATTATTAAAGAGTGTGTTGAATTAGAAGTACCGAAAGGAGTGACTGTGGCTGGAAAAGGCCGACTTGATGAAGAAAAATCGAATCGAGTTCTCGGGTGGCCGGACGGTAATGAAGTGTGTCAACCGAGGGCTTCTAAAAGATCAAGCAGTCAGCACAATTCATTCTTGAGCTCGGCCGAACTCGAGGCACAACTGCAGAGCGGCCCGCTTCCCGAGATCCACCTGATCAAAGGGCAGCACTTTCATGCCGGCGGTGATTTGGTCGATCCGGCCCGGAGAGACTCAGACCGGCACGAAAGGGGATTCCGGAGAGTGCTTGAGGCGCGGAAACGAGTGGAGAAGCAGAGTGAAATCCCTTACTGCCACGGCTTGCGGGTCGTCGAAAAGGACCGACGCAAAATGACACAATTCCTGACGCTTGGGTGGGAGCAACGAGTTAACGTGTCCCACGACCAGAGCTGTCAATGGATCGCCGGTCGACTAGGCCCGAGGGTGAAAGATGCCGGCGTTTGCAGGGAGGACCCCGAGCACCGGCATGTATCTGCAGAAGGGAGCAACAGACAATGTTTAGCATTTCTGTCCACACGCGGAGCTTGTGCCTGAATGGATGACATCAGGGGCAGCAACAAGCGAGTTAGACGAGACCAGCCCAAAGGCCGGGAAACAAAATCGGAAATTGGGAAAGCCTCAGAACAACGTACCTCACTCTCAAAGCCTCGGCAAAGGCCAGAAGGAAGGGTTTATGCACCGATTGAGATCATGTAGATGACCGCGAGTCGCAGGTGGGCTCGTGGATCGGTGGGTGGATTGTCGAAAAAAAAAACCCTTTGTCTGGTGGGAAACGAGTTGGAATTTCCCCGTCAGAAAATTGGAATCCCGTCGGTTGGGACAAGACCGCTTGCTTCGCTCGAGCCGGAGATCGAGTTCCAGAAGTCGGTGGGATCAGGGAACGGGGAGCGGCGCTCGGAACGAAGGGAGCAGCCGGCAGAGGTGCAGGAATTCCTCGTTGTCGAACCGAAGAATGCCCTGGGCGGGGAGAGTCTGGAAAACCAAGACGCGTGGTGGAGCTCAAGAGTGCGGAAGAGCAGAAAAAAATCAGGAACGGTTGAAGGTTCCCAATTCCAGCTTCCTCCTTTTTGTCTTTCGGTCACTCTGCACGCACCAGTCCGGCCGTGTCCTTATATGGGCTGGGTCGGGTGAGCTTGGCTTGTCGGGGCCCCAGAATCTAAAATCTCCTCCTTCCTCTCTCTTCCACTGGGGGGTTGTTGGAAGGGACGGTGCGGGAGAGGAAACGACTGGTTGCGGATGGAGGAGAAGAAAAAGGGAAGGAGAGGAGGAGATAGATATTTGTTCAGGTCGGAGGAGGAGGAGGATGGAGAAGAGGAAAAGGGAGTGGAAAAGGAGCGCAGAGATTGGTTAACGGCCGATTTAAGACAGGGCCCCCAGTTCGCGACCGGGGAGGAGCGCAGCTCTGAGCACCAAGCAGCTTGCAGCACCGACCGCGTACTGACGGGAGCGAGGTACCCTCACCTGCCCTGGCCCCGGGAGCAGGGCCACACGTCGACGGCAGGGGCAGAAGAAGCCAGGCCATCCAGGCAGCTCACCAAGTCCGGCGCTGCCAAGAGTCCACCACGGCCTTGCCTGTTGCAAGGTCCTGCGCTCCGTAATCGTCTTCCTGCTTGTGCTTTCCCCCCACCTCCGTTGCGCAACAGGAAAGGACGGCCGTCCCAAAAACCAGCCAAGGAGGAAGCAGCGACGCCCAATCGTGGCGTTTCGCCTGCCGTGAGATGCGACGGACTCGGCAGGAGCTGGTGCCTCTTGACGGCTTCCTTCCTCGTGCATCCGCTCCTTTTCCCCTGAGATGAACTGAACTTCATGAAGTGGTCAAACAACATCCCCAGACGGACGATTAATTACCCAGTTGGCTACGCGTCGCGAAGAGGAGCCCGCCTGCTTGGTTCCAAGGCCGGCCGCCTCGCGAAGCATTGCATTGCACCGCACGTCACTCGCATCAACAATCCAACTTCCTTGGCCACAATTCGCTTTAGCGGTGCCAGTGGAGTGCGGAGGTCGCACTCGTTCAGGCACGGCCAGGAGGTGCGCTCCTGGCGGGCTGGAGCTTGGTGGTGGGCGACGGCGGATTTGAGTGGACTCGTCGCTCGGCTGCGAAATTCAGGCCAGGTGGAGGAACGGCAGGGATCTGCGGCTGCTTTCGTCCAGCCTGCAGTGGGCAACCACTCAGAGGCTTCGGACGGTGAAGCCCCAGGATGCACCAGGAGGTGGACTGCAGGGAAGACTCTCATTCAGAGACACGGAACCAGAGGATGCATCAGCCAGAGCGTTGCACTCCGAGGGGCTTGTTGGCGTCTTCTGTCGCGCGACGGCGTGTCTGGCGTCTGATGTCCCGAAACTCGCGCGATTGCTTCGACACAGTGGCAGTGGAAGGCGACAGTTCTCCAGTTGGTGTCCGTTGCTCAGCGCCGTAATAATCGCCTTGTTGAGGCGTCGACAGTGCAAACAGGAGAAAAGATGACGGGTTACTGCACGCCGCAACAATGGGCGTCTCTGCACAATGCTGCGAGCCCTGGTATCAAACACCTAAGCGATATGACCCGCCGGCAGCAATCGCTTGTTGGTTCGGACAGAACTGTTAGCGATGTGCTTGTTTGTTTCCAGGTTGTTGTACGGTCTGGTTTCTTGGGATCGCCAGGCCTCATCTTGGGGCTCCGTTGTGGCAGCCACTGAGCAGGCCATGCCGCAAGCCTCTCGCCATGGCTTCAATCAACCGAGACAGCCGGGTCACCGATCCCAGCGGACAGGGACGGATGGCACTTTGCCAGCCCAGTACTGTAGTAGTTAGGTATTCTGAACTGCCTCAAGCGACATGGACTGCATGTCGCGAGACCAACAGGAGTGGACGGCGCATAAGGCCAGCTGCATGTAATCCGGAAAGAATTGGCTTTTGCTCCTTTTCGCCCGCGAATCGCAACCCACGGCCAGCAGCCCGGTCCTGGCATCCAAGGAGCTGCGCCAATGCATTGTGCGCCGGACATGACTGGATTTCTCTCCCAGCCTTACGTCAGGATCTCCAGCCCTTTCGCGGGGGATGTCCCTGAACAAAAGAGCTGCGATGCAACGTCCAAGGACTTCTGAAGCACCCAGCAAGTCGCGAGATTGGAACGCGTTTGGGTCTGAGAGATGCTCCGCGTCTGCGATGGTCTGCCTTGTTTTGTTTCTTTCTTTGTCAGCCGCCAATGCGACCATCATTGCGCCCTTTGGACCTTTAGCTAAAACTCTCCAAGGTCAAAGTTATTGTAAGATGCAGATGCACCTCAGTGCTGCGCGTATCATGACTGCTTGGCGTGTTCGCGTTTAATGGGTTGCATCGAGGGTGCAACGCAAGGTCCACTTCAAAGCGGCCCGGGCTGGCCAGCTGCCTTGCTGCCTTCCGACGGGAAATTGGCCAACCTCAACTCTCGGATGGGGAGAGGGACGGGACCGGGTCTCTGGGCCACATCTAGTCTTACAACAGATGAGTATCTGGTGATACAAAACAGCAAAACACCAGTTAAGGTTGCTCAATACACGGCTTTCGCGACATCAGCTGGAAAAGGCTGCGGTGCCTTTACCCCGATGTGTACCTCGGTGGAGCTCGAAGGATAAACAACAGCCAATCAGAAAAGGCAGACGCGTTGCTGGGCTCCAATTTAAACCATGCGTGTCAGCGACGAGCTTGTCCAATCCAACGAGTCGGTCAGCGGTGTCCATCGCGGGCTCCAAGAACAGGCCTGTCAGGAACCGCGACAAAACCAACACTCCTAAAACTTGCATCCAAAACTCGTCGATGCAACGCAGATGCGCGCGAGATCGCCTTCCTCCCCGATTCCCTCGGTCTTGGCAGCCCCATTCGGTACAGTCGTGCAATTTCAGCTCTCGACTCTCCGACGTCCTGTACGATGTCGATTGATGATTGCCGCCCGCGTCGTGGGACACGGCGCTTTGATAGTCGGGACGGGTGCGGGTCGTTGCCGCAACGCTGTGCCACCATCTCAATATCATCTCATCAAGCTGGAGCAAGATCTTTGGGGGTCCGGCACGGCCTCTATTATCCGCGGGCCGCGCCCCCTCTCACCAGCCACAACAAACTCCCTCCTCACCAGGCTGGCTAGGAGAATCGGGCCACTGGTACGGAACTTCAAGCACGTTATCGGGTGAATCTACGGAGTACAGTTCGCTTCTCTGTTCTGCATGCAGGAACCTGCCGGCTCTCGCCAACTTGGGTCCTGCTCTGGGGCTTCGTCTTTATCTGACATTTAGCATGTTTGAGACATGCCGTCGGCCCACCGGCCACCATCGTTGCGGACCGAGACATCAAACGATACTCACTTTCGCCCAGTGATGAAGTTACTCACCGCTGGCATGGGCTCAGGGGAATTGAAGAAGCACTGATGCACCTGGTTAAGTCTGAAAGACAACTTTCAGCCTTGTCGTACCCACGATGAGCCCGCACGGGAAGCTGATATCTGTAAGTCTGGCGATTGGGAGCCAATGGCTTGGCTTCGAGCCCGCTCAGATGAAACCAGATCTGTACACTGCGCCGCTGCCAGCACACCAAGGAGGGTGGCCGTTTCTTCAAGGCCAATAATACGCTGCTTCCATACTGTCGCCATGCGGATGTCAGCTTGCTAGTTGCAGGTGGCTGACTGGTACCGGTATCTTGCAACTTCTCCAGTTCGAGACGCAAATCAAGCCTTGATCATCTTTCGGCGGACCAGTCGGCTGCAGAGAACTTTGTTTTTTTCCCTCACAGACTCCGCTGAGTCCGCTCCAGTGTCCCGTCGAGTTGTGGAGTAGCCTCGCGTGCGACGGAGGCCAGAACGGTGCCGGCGTTCCCGAATCCCGCAGGCGGGCCGCCAAGCCGACCGTTCAAGCCCCGGGCAGACGACAACCGGGCTCCGATGTCAACGGAGCTCTCCTCCTCCTGCCTCTTGGTCCCCCGTGATCTTGAATGCCGGATGCCTGCGTGGGCGCCTCGCTCTGATGCGGCACCGAAATTTTCTGAATGATGAGGCGGTGAAGTTGCCGCGAAGCCAGTCCTTGTTGGCTCCTCGCGAGGGCCGTTTGCTTCTGCCCACAGCAGCTCCATTCAACCCCCTCTCGCCTGCCCCAAAACTCCACAGACGGCTCCAAGTGCACCACACGCACGCGACGCAGGAAAAAAGTCGGCGGGCAGTTTTTGCGGTGTGGCCTGAGACGTGAACTACCCATCCACTCTGGAAGCGGAATTCTGTCAAAGTTTTTCAGGCTTCTTTCCACCGCCGAATATGTGATTGGAAGGCCTCTCGGGCGCCTGTTCCATGCTGGCGAAACCCGAAGCTTCGCGACGGCAGGAAGGGTACCGAATGCCGGGAGACTCCGAGGGAAGGACTTGGACAAACACATTCTGCGTCTCCATCGCATTGTGCCGCACAACAAGAATGAGGGAAATCGCTCCATCTGCCAGGTCCTGGAGACGGCTAAACGCAGCCCAAGCAACATCGAATTGCTGACATTTGATGTCAGCGAGCGGCAGGCGAGCAGGCAGCTTTGCGGAGTCTTGGATGCAAAGGTGGCTTCTAGAACAACCGTCGAAGCCGGTGCTGCAGCTGCGCAGCAGTGGTAAGGCTGGGCTAGTGCGTTTAGCAGCGTGCCACATGAGGCTGAAAGCTGGCCCAGCCCCGTCCGAAACGGGAAACTGGCAGGGAAGGGTCGATGTGGCGCTCCACAAGGGCAATCAAGGGATGAACCAACCAATGGCTGGGCTCAATTGGGGCTAGCGCTGCTCATCCGATCCACCGGCACAGGTTACCCCGGACAGAAAAATCACGAGAATGCAACCTCGGGTCTCTCATCAACTCCAAACCTGGAAACCCGCAATTCGACTCCGTTTGGGCGACCGTTTCGATCCGCCTGCCTCTTGCAAACAGAAGGGAAAACATTGATATTGATCGGTGCATAGCCGCTCGGGACATGCCCTCGTCTTAACCGGCGTCAATTGACATGAGACTGACGGCTTTTTTTGGGGACGCAGGACCCTCGAGGTAAAGAGCCCGGCCGCGATCAAATGTCCGTTTCCCCGTTTCATCCCCTCATGGCGCGGCTTGTTGCCCGGCTCTGATGCCAGAGCTTACCTAGAATTGACCGTTTGACCAGGACAAGGGCTCTTCATAACGGCATGGAAGGTGATGGAAGCGACCGCCAGAGGAGGACGAGATGTGACACTTTGGAAAGACTGATCGGAGAGCTGATAGATACACAAGAAGCATTCTCGGATACAAGTCAACCGCTTCCAACAAGGCTGCATCGCAACCACCAGTGGTCGTTCTGCAGCAGACGCAGACCGGCACATTACTCCTCGGTGCACGGTCCCGCCCTCTGCCGCTGTTGCATCTCCCGGCCACATGGAAAATACGGATATGGGCGGCACGAGGAGCCCAAAGCGCTGAACACCGGCACGGGTATTTGTGGGAAAAGGCTGGCCGACTCTCGACCTGCCTTGTCTGGAGACTCTGGACCACACGAGCCAACTGTCGTACACAAAGTCAGGAACATCAACCACGGGAAGAGGGCGCCTCGCTTTCGTTCTGATCTTCATTTTTTTTTTTCGCTACAGCCACCAAGAAACGGTCAGCCGTGATACTCCGCGCCGTTGCGGTGGAGAAAGCACAGGGCAGCGAGGTTTTCGGGTCAGCCTGGGCATTCTGAACCCGCCGATGTTTCAAGGAAATGAACGACGCACGATGGGCTGTCGTCAGCACCATCACAACCACGATCTTCTCACCTCATCAAGAGGTCCTTGGCGTTAGTAGTGTTGCAGCCACTCCGGGTGCCCCGCGGCGGCTCCGGGGACTCTTTGCTCCACCTCCGTTCGTGCCGGAAGAGTCCGGCCTCCGCCATGCCGGACGGATGCCCGGGATTTCGAACCATCGGCACGGAGTAAGACCCATCGTTTTGGCCATTGTCAATCTCTTCACAATCCCTTTTCAAATAACTGAAGCCCTGGCCATGCCGGTTGGTTACTGAATCCCATCCCCGGCCATCCACAATCACATCGATCTTGGTTATCTGCCCCTGGGCACCAGTGGGTTTCGTTTTCCATAAATTCCGTCAAGCGCTCAGACGGCAACTGTCAACCACTCAGGAGTGGTGATGGATTCATCCCAAATGCGACGCGAAGACGCGATGCGGGGTGCGTGTTTTGAACGGCCGCTTATATCCACGATGACGCGGTTGCGCGGTTCCATGCGCTGCAAGCCAAAGGCAAAGTGCTGGAAACCAGCTTCGGACTGCAACTTGGCCGAGATTTTTAGCGCCATCGGAGGGTTGGATTTGCAAGGAGCGCCCTGGACACCGAAAGTGTTTCGAGCGCGCTCCGAAAGAAACAAATGCGGCAGCTTTGACCGGATCGCCATTCGCCAATGGGGTTTGTTTGAAGACGAAGTTCCAAGACGAGTTTGCTGCGCCAGCTCTGCCCATGAGATCATCGTCAGCCAGCCTCGGCTTCGAAACCACCAACATCCGCAATCCCACATGCACAACATCAGCCTTATTACCCCTTGGCAACCTAAGACAACGAACCGCGCTTTGCAGCTGGCAGGTTCTTCTTCCGTGCTGGGCAATTACAGTGCCTTGCTTGAGGGTCCTTCTCACTTTACGGAAGCAGGTTCTGGTTAACATGGAAGGCAGACTCTCTTCAAAGTTCAAGCAGGCAAAAAGTGCGCATTGCCTTAAACTCGGATCTTTCCCAATCAGCATCGACGAGCAGCAGGCCTCCAGCTCTGCAACCGCCCAATCCAGTCCGCCGGGAACAACAAGGCAGCTGAAATCTCAAAGAGACTCATGCAAGTCGAATCCAACTCGACGAACAGGGTCCCCCTTCGCCTCATCACGATCTCACAGAGGCCACGCGCAGCCAGCCAATCACAACGCTCCTGCGCGCACTTTACGCGTGTGTGGTGTTGCACTTTGGGCACTGGCGGATCGCGCTGGTTGATGCGCCCGCACGGCACAGGCTGTTGTTGTCTTCTCACGACAAGGCCCAGGGGACCTTTTCACCTTGCAAGTTGCTGCAACATTCGGACCTCTATTTTGGGGGCGCTGGCTCCTGCTGGCCACTCACTGTATCGGGTATCATTCCCGGCCGGGGAGGCCACTCCTGCAAGTAAGAAAGGGGCCGGTCACGGTTTTCGAGACATCCAATAATCCCAAAAACTTTCACCTTCCTAGCAAGCGTCATCTTCGTAATTTTCTCTGCCCAAACCTCACACAATCCGCCGACCGGCCTCTCCGCGGATTGTCATCACCAACGTCGGACCGCCGAAAGACCACCTTCTTGCAGGCAATCTTGCGCCGGGCGGGCTTCCCCCCCCCCCCCCCCCCCCCCCCCCGCGCCGGGCGGCCGGGGGGCGGGGGCG
>JAMAKQ010000025.1:245366-336902 GCA_023628475.1 Chaetomiaceae sp. PF1801
CCCCCACCAACACCCTCTTCTTGCTCATCTTGCTGGGGGGGGGGGGCCCCCCCCCCCCCCCCCCCCCCCCCTTTCGCTGATCCGGGGAAGGGGGTCGGTTCCGCCCGTAATTTCGGCTGCAAGCGCCCCTCGGTTCGGCGTCCATCCGCGGCCCCCAATACCGCTAGTTAATAAGCTGTCTTTGTGTCTCGGGATCGGATGAACCATTCCATGGAGAGCCGTGTCTGTGTTTTTCTCGTGTCGTCGAGTAAGTTAGACAGTTGGATTCAAGACACAATCTTGGTTTGCAGCCCGGATGCGCACGCCCGGCTGCGGTGCTCCTATCGGAACTTCAACCCTGGGGTGGTGTTTGTGGCGCTTGCTCGGAACCCAGCTGGGTGTGGCTGCATGCCAAATCTCGATTGGATTGCGTGATCTGCGGTTGCCGGCTTCGTTTGGTATTAGCGCCGTCCATCAACTGTATCCCTGGCTTCCATGGAAACTTGATTTCACGGGAATCAAGGGAGGAAACGGTCACAGAGACTCTCACGTTGGCATGGCAAACACCAGTTGAGCCGAGATGAAGATGGGGAAGGGAATCGTTGCCTGAATTGTCGTCGCCAGCCACATGTCGAGGGCAGTCATCAGCTTTGTTTCGATTGTATTGATGTGCGAGGTGGCTGGTGATACAGGTTCAAGGAAGAGAACATCTGGACTTGCCTCTGGCAGCATGTCCGATGTCTGCTACAGGAAATCGAGGTGATTTTCTGGTGGGATGTTAAAGCCTTTGTCTTAGGCAACAAGGACGTTTCTTCTCCCAGAGGAGAATGCCAAATGATCAGGAACCAGAGCAACAGAGAGCCTGACAGAGGCTGGACCAACTCGATCGAGCCATGGTGACATTTAGGTATCTGGGTGATCTCCATGAGCTGGGTGGGAGACGCAGAGACATGCGGCTCAGACTCGAGGGCAGGAACAGACCAGGGCAAGCGGTGCTTCTTCCGTCTGGATCGAGCACATCTTGAGTTCACACAAGAGGATATCCGCCCAGACTCAGCGGCAGAAGGGCGAGCTTCTTCTGCCTGGATCATTGAGCACTTCTTGAATTCAGACAACTTGAAGGACATCAAAGGTTGTCAACTCAGGTTCAATGCAGTGGGAAGCCTGGCTCCGGTTTCAGGTCAGTGGTTGTTGTGAGAACACCAGACTGCTCAGACGCCAGGCATGATCACTCCATGACTGGAAACCGAACTTGAGAATTAACACAGTCGTCCGAGGCTGAACGAAGTCAATCTCTGCTGGAGTAATCCGATTAACTACTTGGAGACTGCGAGCCCAAGATCTGGACACAAAACCAGACTTTGACTGGACTTAGACCCATCTATCACTGGGAGACTCTGGTGCACCGGACACTCCATGGGTTATGCTGTCAACAAGAGTCCACATGTGCTAACTTCAATAACAAGAAGGTCCCATAACTCTACTCCTCTTGGCTCATATTTCTGTCTAGTTTGGAAGGCAAATTTCTAGGTAGGGTCTCCCGAGTCTAGAATCCCCAGACAAACCTTGAGTTGGTGTCGCAGTCATTGACTCCCAAATATCTCGACAGCACAACACCGCATAACAAAGATGACTAGCTCTGAAGAATTGCCAAAGACAGGTGCACCCAAAAGTTGATAAATTACCATGATCATTGCATTGCACTATGATGCCACGGTGGCCAAGCGCGGCTTAGATCTGTTCACAGGTTCAGTCTGATGGATGACCCCATTACAACTTCCGCATACTAGCTCGAAACTGCATCAAATTCGGCGGGAAGCTTCAATCACCTCATATCATTTTTGGGGCCATCATGAAGACAGCGAAGTCACTGCCTGCAGAGGGTTGGCAACATAAAAGATTGGACGCGCAGAGCTGCAAAGAGCTGGCATCTCGAGCCAAGCGTGGGGCCAAGCTGCAAGCGTGTCATATGCGAGAGACACTGGCCAGTAAAGCGGACAGGTGCAAAAGGTAGATGAAGATGAAAATCCCTGGTGTCGGGCAAGGTGGAGTCATGGTGGGAAAAAGGAAAGTTAACATACAACACCAGGGATTCGCTGGTCGTCACCGACCCAACTACTAGTCTGGCGGTTGGTAGCTTATCTAGGGGAGAGCGGACGGGATCCCGAGTTTTCTACCACCTATGGTCGTATGTGCTAGAAAGGAATTTGGTGGTCGGTATGTAAAGGGCTCTTGGAGTCGCGTGGCGACCCCCGTCGGGTCTCCTTGTCTGCGTTGTCAGCTCACCTTCTGCAGAAGACACATACAAGACTTAAGTGATTACTACCAAGATACTTTCCAAAGTATTGTACCATCAAGATCATGCCAATGTTTCCTCTAGGCTTAATCATGACATAGGACCCGGAGCGTGGCTTGGAGTATGTAGGCGGAGACCATCAGGGGAACTGGGGATTGATACCAGCCACGCAAAACATCTAAAGTCTGGAAGGAGAAAAGGCCCATGCGCACTATGCTAATTCACAACGATCAGCAATGCGCCCATTCAGGCATCGAATCATGAGGTACTAGTAGTATCTTTCGATGACGGACACTTGGAAAACTTCTCCCCTTGCAGATCGATCAGCTCAGAGACTGAAGTTGTAATGTTGAGGGTATGTTCTCCCTTGCTATCAGTGTCTATCAATTTGGTAAATGTGCCTCTTTCCTCAGTTTTGGCACCCATGGGATTGTGATGGGGTCCGTCTCTGTTTTGTTGTTGCCCCTATTCCCAGTCTTGGCAGCCAACTGCATATTGACGCTTAAACGGAGGTTAACAGCGAGCCAGATGCATCTAACGGCAAACACGTAGGACCTTCGAATGATGATACGTTTCAACTAACTAACCGTTCATCTTAATTTATGGACAGACTGCCTTTTCGAAGCGCGCATTGGCCATTGCCTGTTGCTGGGGTGAAGCCCCTGAGCAGCCCCTGAGCCGACAAACATGGCGGCCCAAGACACAACCACCGATGGAGGGGTGGTTTAACGGAAATGAGAACAGCCATCCTGGGATCGACAGAGAGGTACACACTTCTAACTTAGGCTCCTCGAGGTCACACAATGGAAACGGCCGGGAAAGAGGTGGTTTACACACACCGGCGCTGTCACTGAGTCATCATGACGACCTCCATGCAAGTACCCGACCCTCAAGTACACATGCCGTCACCATCAGATGGAGTATCGCAAATCGTCAGGCATGAAACGGCGTTTTGAGTCACTCTCCCCGCTGGGTTTCCATTCCCACCCGGCGACTAAATGGACGCTTTCATGGGCATCATGCAACATGAATGATTCCGAGGTTTCCTGCTTGGTCATTCCAAAACGCCGCCACAACGGATTGGGCCCGTGGTAACAACACCGCCCACGCCGTCCCTCTGCAACCGAAAAGAACATACGTAGCAAAAACATGACAATGGCCCCCTCCGCCTTCCAAGCTGCTTAAATAATCCAAACGGCGCCAGCTTACTCCAGACAATGATATGAGGATAGATGGTATGTACAATGGCGGCAAGATGGATGGTCATGACAAAAGAAATAGCTGTGTGTATACAGGCCGGAAGGTTATGATAAATGGTGATAGATGGTGATAAATGGTGGAAGATTTCGCTGCCGAGCTGCTGTGGCTCGGGCGTTGCGTCGCCGCAGAGGCCGACGAGGTATATAGCATTAAGCATGAGAGGATAGATTAGGCGCCGAAAAGGTGACGACCCATCGTGCCGGTGGTTCGTCGTCGTGCGCATCGTGGGGTTGATGACGAACCCGAAGGCGTGTGTCGACTCTTCTGGGCGGGCAGCGCTGGCCAGAACACACAAACGGCCACCAGCACTCGGGCTCGCCCGACAACGGTGGGTATCTTGCTGCAAGAAAACAGCGAATCCGTTGTGGGACGGCCCGACGCTTTCCGAAGGGGCTGAAGCAGAACCCAAGGCTGGCCGCTCAGGGGAATGGTGGGCCTTGTTGGTGAGGTGGGAACCCCTGATTGCGCCTGCCGTTCTCCCCACGAGCAGCCACCCACTCGGCATTGCCGCTCTGTCGACCGGGCAGGTCGGCAGACACGGGGACCTTGGTGTCGTCGCCGGAAGCGGGTCCCCGCCTAGCAGCGTTACTTCCGCTCGCGCCGGGAGGAGGTCTCGGCACCAGCTGCGTCACGGCTTGTGTAATGGACGCCACGACATAGCTGCGCAGTTCCCGTTCTTCCCTCGTGTCCTCCTTCTCAAGCTGAAAGCGCGTCTGCTTGTCCAGGTTGGCCCTGCGGAGGTGCCTAATCTCCTGGATGATGTACAGCAAAACCTCTTCTGGGCAGCGGTTGCGTTCGTTGTAGTACTCTGTTTTGCGCACGTAGCGCCTGGTGACGTCGGTTGCGCCGTCGTAGGAAAAGGCGATGCAGTACGACATCTTCTTGCCCCAGCCCTCCGTGTACAGCCTCGGGTTGTCCCAGGCTTCTTCGCAGGCGTCGACATGGATCCATCGCTCCTGGTGCACCGAATAGACCTCGGTCCAGACATGGTCCTCGGCATTCCATACCCAGCGAACGCGGGCACCGATGGCCCGGCAGAGCATGCTGAAGCAATTGGCCCACTCGCCGCAGCGCCCGCGCCGGGTCTGCATGAGGCGCCACACATCGCTGTACCGGGGGAAGCGCTCGTATGCCTTGCAGCTGGGGTTGGAACAGCGGTAGAGCTCGACTCGCAAGGCGCCGCAGGCTTTCTCGTCGGGTGTCGGCTGTGTCATGCCCTGCGCGATGGTCGGCGAGAAGCACACAGGACACTGCGGGTTGTTGACCCATGTGAAGAATTCGTTCTTGAACCACCTGCCGAGCGGAGAGGAAGTGTGAGCAATCATGCGCCAACCTCAACCACGGAGAAGTAGGGACTCACCTGAGCAAGGCGCGAACAAGGCAGTCCTGGTAGCCCCATTCTGCTTTGCGCCCATCCCCCATGCTTTCGGCCTGGGCCAGCAGCACCTGGCTCTCCTCCTCGGCCTCGCTATATAACCGGTCTAGCGGAAGCGCTTGCAGGGCCTCGTCGAGCAGCCCGGGGTTCTCGTACTTGGTCGGCGTGGCGGATAATGAGATGAGGAGGTTCCTGAACTTGGTAGACTCGCGGTCGTCGGGCGCTGGTGGGGTCGGGACCATGGGGAGGTTCCGGGCAGTCGAATATGGAGGTGGTGTTTGTGTGTCGTGTGATGTCCCTGGCCTGGCGCGATCGGACGATGAATATGCATCTCGCAAGTTCCCAGAAGAGGCGCTGTGCGTTGGCGCCGGAGACCCTTGACGGGACCTTGACTGGAGATCGTTTAACCGTTTCGTCCTGAGAAGCTGCTCAAACTGCAACCTCAAGTCGTGTGCCCATTCCTCGCCGTACTGTCCTCCGCCCGGAGGCCCATCACTCCTATTCGCATCCATCGTCCTGGTGTGTGCGTGCGGGCCGTCTTCGAAGTTCGCCGTCGAGGCACTTAGAATCACCGTCAAGATGCAAGGAGTCCAGGCGGTCCGTTGTACTTGTGTTGTCCTTTTCCCCTTCCGCGGGGAGGGGCAGTCGTGTGCGTCGTCGTCAGGCGGGCGCCTGATTGCGAACTGCCTTGCCTGGCCACGCAACGTCGCGGATGACAAGCCGAGTGGCGGCCGTGCGATCGATCCTGTTCTTCCCGCCCACTGTCAATGGCAGCCCAAAAAAAATGTCGCTGTCAACAGGCAAGCGCCTCGACCGTCCGAAGAGAGCGAGCGCAATTCGAAACGATTGACAACTGGAGGAGATTGTGACCTCGCAGTGTCTGGGATGGGTTGGGCTGGCGGCAGGGGAGAGACGAAGAACGAGAAGAGGGTCGAGGTGGGCCGGCGGCAGAGACAAGGGCGAGGCACGGAAGGTCAAGCTGCACGCGGGTGGGGGATGTGCAAGGTTTCAGGGCCTGGCTTGCCTGGGAGAGGCGTGGCGGAATGGTGTGCGGCCGGCCGGCGTTCCCTATGAGCCAGTTACCACAGGGCACTTGATCGAGGGTTGCGTGGCAGAACGCGGAACTGATCAAGTACACCAGCCAGTATGTGTCATCCCAAAACCCAAAAGGACTCGTCGTCGCTGGCACTGGAATGGTGTCGTCCACAGATACCCGCAAGTCGATCACGCCTTGTCATTTCCAGAGAGCGTCGTCTGTCTGCCCTCTTCAGGTTTGCCTCGTCGCTGCTCGTTGTCAGTGAGGAGACGTAATCGGATCTCCTAGCAGATGCAGGCAACAAGCAACGTTTCGCTGCTCAGAATGGAAACCACCGCCCTGGAGGCCCCGAGGGAGGAGCAGAGATGGAAGGCGCAGATGGACGCGCGTTCGAGGGACGGTGCAGCCAATCAGGGCTTGTTCCTGTCCCTCCGCCCCAAATGGGTCCCCACGCACCCGTCTCCGCCTCGACTTCTTTTTCAGCCGGAGTCCAGGTACATACACACACCGGGATAGATCTTGCTTGACAATACATGTCGGTGCTAGGCCGTTCGAGAGATCTGCAATCTTCTCAATATGTTGTTCATGAACCCATTCTGGAAACAAACGCTGACTCGAGAGCATGAACTGCGTCCCTCCAGTCATGGGATGGTCCGAACGGAAGGTGCAGGTACCGAATGGTGTGCGTAGAGCCTGTGGGTCCAGCCTGCGGATGACGAGGCGTGGCTTGATGAGTCCCGGTCGGTTTCCAAATTCGGTCGGCAAGCCTCCGATTGTGGCTGAGGATTAGCAAAAGCGAATGCTTGCTCTGCCATTTGCTGGCTCCGGAATGACATTGTGGGGAAGTTCAGTCTTGAAACCACCGAGCCAGACACTCACCAGTTCGATTTGGAAGCGTTTCGACACACAAATTCGCCGGTTCGCAACCGGGAACCGCAACTGCCGGTAGCAGCTCCGAGTTGAAACACTCGGAATATAAACAGACGAGAAACTGCGGAGAGACGATAGGAAAACACCATCACCATCCATGCAACTCAGCCTCGTTCCCGTCCCAACCCCTGAGCTTGATGGGACGGACGCCCGAAATCCATACCTCCGAACCACATCGCTTTTCAACGACCGATGACGACGGATAACTATCTCAGCCTGCTCCAAATCTTATTGTCCCATGGCTGTCCAGATCCCTCTGGTCTCCTAGCTCGAGTGCTGACGCTTCGGTCGGGATCGCTTCCGCCTTGCGTGTCGTCGCCACCAACTTCCCCTTGGGTCATGAGATGTTCGTCAGCAGAACGACCGGCGATCCATTCCTACTCGACAAAATAGCGGCCGCCCTCGTTCTACACAGTCAGAGCCTAGATGAATCCCTTGCTTCACAACCGAACCCGAATACGTGAGCTTTTCGATGAAGTCGTGTGGTTTCAGATGACGCGTCTCTTGGCAATTGTCGTCCAATCTTCATCCACTCGACACGGACAAAAAGTCAGGGGCCGCCACTCATTCTTCGGCCACGACCCCGACTCGGGTCTTACAAGCTGCCCATCTGCCTTCATTTCCCATCAAATCGGGAGACGCCGCCATGGCCGCTGCAGTCATCCTCGAGTCGACTGCGGGCCCCGTGGCCTTTCCCTCGTGTTGCCGCGGACTCGGTTCATGTTGATTGATTCCCGGCTTGGCGCTTCGTCGATATATAAAGTGCCTGTGAGGTTAGATACCGGCAAATGGAATTGTCGTCCAGCCGAACCAGCCGAGCAGTTCCCACATCCACAGGCTCTCATAAGACTCTTATGGCTGGGGGAGGTTGGACTCCTCGAGTTTGCGTTGTCCTGACCTGCTTCCAGGTTCGGTTCTTATTTCTAGATCCAAGATCCGCATCGGTTGGGCTTCTCACATCCATCTTCCAACCACCGGCCCCTACCTTGTGATGCCACTCAAAGTTCCAGGCGATCTTGGGGAAACATAACATTCATCCCTGTCACCTAAAGCCAGTCACTACCGCAGTCTCACCAGACAATTCTTCTCCATACACATTGGAACGAGCATGCCAGGTCCAGCCCGCCCACGTAAACCACAGATATTCAGTCCCAACCCCTAAAGACCAACAAGGTGTCATCGGGATACACCCCTTCCCGACGAGTCTAAAATAGAGGTGCCCATTCCGGAGAGAGGTCCTGGTCCGTGCTGGCCGGCTTCTTCAACCCGAACCATCGAGTTGGCGCCGCAATCTTTCCTCCTGAGTCCCGATCCCAGCCGAGAAAAGGACTTGAGCAACGTGAGCAACGGTGAGCGTAAACACCTCGACGCGCGTCGCACATTGCTCTGCTCCACTCCAGAAAATCCCTCCATGTCCCCGTGCCGGCGTGGCCCGAAAGATAGTGCCGCGGGGGACAGGCTGACTGACAGACCGGCCGCTCGGGTGCCCAAATCCTGTCTTGTGACAAGGCCGATAACACTCACCCCCTGGACGGGCATACGTGGAAAGGAAGCCTGCCAAAGAAGAAGAGATTTATTGTTGCTCCTTGACAACATGCCAGCAGAGTCACTCACTTCTCCGAGACTCGAACCCGGAGGGTCCTCCCTTGAACATCTTGGACCTTGAGAAACTCTAACGGCATGAGAAGCAACTTGACCCGCAATCATTGACTCTTCAATGGCCTTGATAGCACGAGAGGAGGTGCAGACGCCACTCACCGCTAGCTCGGGGTACAGCTAACTCATCTCTCCCTTGCCTCCTGGCCTCGCCAACGGGTCAACATCAAGACCGGGACCACGTCATCTGAGGAAGGCGAGAGCGGAACTCCACCTTTATCACCTCTCCTGCAGAGTAGATGCAGCTGGGCAATATCCCAGAGTAGCATCCAGACCCTTTCCGTTGACAGCGGGATGTGACGAGAGTTATTCATCGGGTCGATAATGTATCATCACATGTAGATAGGCTGGACGACGTGGATGACATGTCGAAAAACAGCAGCGGGCCATGCCTGATGATATTCATGTCCAATCCCATTTAGGGCCAGGCCATCACCGCAGATACAATACAATCCCCTCACTCCAGCCATACACCACCTAGCTCAAGTGCTCCAAGCGA
This sequence comes from Chaetomiaceae sp. PF1801, assembly GCA_023628475.1. Lineage (NCBI taxonomy): Eukaryota > Fungi > Ascomycota > Sordariomycetes > Sordariales > Chaetomiaceae > Chaetomiaceae sp. PF1801. The sequence goes on from JAMAKQ010000025.1 coordinate 254,398, forward strand.
GCACAAGCGAGCCGAGTCTATCACCGGCCTCCCACACTTCATGTCACCGGCTTCACCGCCAGCAAGCCACCTTTGAACCCCCACACGCGGTCACGAAGCTAGATTCACCTCTCCCACTCGCCTTCCGCAAAGTACCGCTCCGGCAGGTCATCGCTCGACAGCGGCCGCTCAACCAGCGCAACGTCAAGGGGCGGCAGCCCCTTGGCTCCATCCCCATTCGTCAAGCCATTTGCTTCTTGCGTGTGCGTGGCAGGCTCGACCGGCACGAGGCCCAATATCGGCCGGAACTGGTAACTGTGCCACCACTTGGCCCTCGCTGCCGTCGCCGTCCCCTCCTCCCCCTTCTCGGCAGCAGCAGCATCCTGCTGCGCGTTGCCGTCGGCGCCGCCGCCCTGCTCATCCCTCAGGCGCTGCAGCTCGCCGCCATCCGTGTCCTCGTCGTAATCGTCGTCGTCGTCGACCCCGCTGCTGGTGGCGCCGACGCTCTTCTGGTCGTCGGCGGCATCGGCCATCTCCACGTCCTCCCACTTGGTTCCGTCTGGCGCGGAAGCGGTCCGGACGCGCTGTGCCGCGAGCGAGTGCTTCTCCATCTTGCCGCCGGCGCCGCTCTCGTGCCCGCTGCCGCGCTTGCGCTTGGTTCCTTGCTTCTTGCTGGCTTCCGGCGTGTCCTTTTCGGGGTTGAAGTCTTGAGACAGGTCGAACATGAACAACGACGAGACGCCGTAGATCCAGACCCGCGGGCCCTGCCACACGACGCCCTTGATCTGGTCTCGGGTATCCCTGAACTGCGCGGGCAGCTTGGGGTAGGTATTCCGGCGCGACCATTCTGACAGCACCCCGCGCAGCGGGTTGAAGACGAGGACCTGCTTAATCGTGGTGATGACCAGCAAGTCGTAGTCGCCATCGTCCCGCTGGGTTTTGGAGAAGGACAGCACAACGGGCGCGGCGCCGAGCTTGGGCAGGAGGGCGGCGTTGGGATTGCGCACCCAGCGCTCGCCCGCCACATCGTCACCTTCCTCGTCTGACGAGTCGCTCGAGGAGTCGCTAGTGGCTCCGTCGTCATCCTCGCCATCCGTGCCGTTCGCACCCTCGCCGGGGCCGCGTAAGACCCAGGTGTCGATGTACCCCGCCAAGTCGGCCACGCCGAGCAGTCTGCTGTCAGCAGAGAAGGCCATCTGAATAATGTTCCGGTCGTAGGATCCCAGGCCACCGAGCAAGAGGTGCTTGGGGATTTGGCGCCGGAGTCGGTGCAACTTGAGAGGCTGGGAGATGGCGTAGGATGAGCCGGCCGCGGATTCTGTGGTGTACACCCTGGCCATCATGACTCTGCTCCCTTCCTCGACCCAAGATATCCATTGCTTATCCGGCGAGATCTGAATTCTGGTTGCCGCGAGGCCCGTTGTTGGCATGTCCACCTTCTTGATTTGCAGCTGCTCAATGTGCTCTCCCCTGGCGAAATCGAGCTGGAACACCTTGATGTCGGTGGCGGTCGAGGCAACAAGAAGGGTGCCGTCTTCGCTGATGGCGGCCGACGAGATGTGGGAATCCCCCTTGACTAAGACTTGGGCTAGGAGCTTCCTGTTCTTGCGCAAGCTCAGCGCAGCTTGGGGGTCGTCGAGCAGTTGCCGGGCTGGGCTGAGTAGATGCCAGATTCGGATCTCGTTTTCCCACCAGCTGATAACGAAGCGTGCTTTAGGGGCGCTGTGCAGAGGTGCGTTCTGCGGAAGATGCGGCAGCGTTCGGTGATACTCCTTACCGGCCGCGCGCAAGGGCAGAACCACTGGGCTTGCGTCGGAACCTTGAAGTACGTTAGCGTTGCAAGCAGCAATGAGGACTGGCAGACATACCGCCGGAAACCACAACACTCATCCCCTTGGACTCGAAGGATGCCATAGCCTTGACGTCATGCTGGTGATAACGGCGATGGAACACTTTTGACCAGCGGCCGGTCTGGCCAGCAATAGGCTCGTAGATGGCGGTCCGTCTGTCCATACCGCCGGACACAATCTTGGAGCCGTCTGAGCTGACAGAGAGGCACAGCACATCTTGCGAATGGCTCTGAATTCGTTGCACCTGGGTGTATGTCTTGCCGTCCCAGATGCACACTTGGCCAGTCGAGTCCCCAGATACGATGTCGCCGTTCGGCAGGCACTTGACAGCCCACACGATGATGTTCTTGGAGCCGCCGGAGATGTCGGTCCCCAGAGTCATCTGTCTCAGCAAGGTGCCGTTCCGGATATCGTAGGCGCAGATGGTGCTGTTCGAGCAGCCGACGACGACGACATTGTGCGATTGGAAGGCGATGCTGACAAACTTTGTCTTCTTGGAGGGTGTCCGAAAGAGAGTCTTGTGGAATTTCAAGTCGCCATCCTCGATCGAGTAGAGCACCAGGTTGCCGTCGACGGTGCCGGCAACGAGCTTGCGACTGCCAGAGGCGGCGCCCTTGTTCGAGGGCGGCTGGACGCCGAGGCACCATATCTCTCCGTGTTGGCCGCTCGCGTGCTTCTTTGCCCTAGCCTTCTCCAAGTCCCACTCGGTAATTGTGGTTGTGTAGCCGATGCTGAAGAGGCGCGACCGGCCGATGATGGTCTTGCCGTCTGGCAGCTCCTCGTCGGGCTCCGTGACCCAGACGAGGCCGTCAACGCTCCGGTCCTTGCCGCCGGGGATGACGAGTTCCTGGTGCCAGGCGCCCTGCAGAGGATTCCAGATCTCAATGTCGCCATTGGCTCTGCCGATGGCTAGGCGGACCTGGGTGTGTTTGGCTAGGTGCTTCTTCTGGCCGGACGATGCGGGCGCGACCGACGAGTGCGAGAATGCGACGGCATTGATGGCCGAGGCAGGATAACGGACGAAGCGGCACCGGTGGATATCCATGGTTCCGGTGTTGTCGGCCCTGGGGTTTGCGGAGGGCGTTGGATCCGAATTCCTGCACCGTCTGAGAAGCGTCTGGCGGGCGACTTCTCTCTTTTTTTTTTTTCTGCCGCGCCAAAACTTTTTGGAGGAAGTCGGTCAGCAATTAAGCTATGGTCTGTGCGTAGTACCCGACGTTGAGCCTGACCGCTTGCGTAAAGTGGGACGTTCAACAGAAAATTGGGCCTTTTGCAGGCAAACGCAGCAATTCTTTGTTTGCAGCGAGACCCTTGTGGCTCGATTGCCCCACCACCAGGCTGAACCTTACCACACCCCGCGCTCTGAGATGATTGCATGTTTCGGTTTGATCTGTTAAGTAGTTGAGGGAGAAGATACAGCTCATTGCCTTTCTTCCTGCTAAGTTGAGGCTTCGCAAGTTTCTCACTATTTTTTTGAGGTGTCCGCACGGGTGCGAACAACGGACGCATTCGATTCTCTTCAACAGCAGTTTCAGCCTGTGACGCGCACAGTCACCTGCCATAACCCACTCGCTGTCTTCGACTTAGGAGAGTGCAGAACTTTGGTCAACGGTTCTGTCGGAGGACTTATTTGAGCGGTTACACTCGCAATCAGACCGTCAGCCGCTTTCCGGATCGAGGGAGCGAAGCTACCGCGGCCCGGCATTCTGCTTGCATCTCTCTTGGCACTCCCGACACAACGGTGCTCTTAATTCGAGCACCATCCTCGGATTTTCCAATCTTGGCCATCAAAAAATCAGGCCTCGGTCGTCGACTCAATCATGGATTTCAACAGCTCTTCGCCCTACCCGGAGGGCGTCATCTCCTTCCTTGACACAGACCTGTACAAGCTGACGATGCAATGCGCCGTCCTCAAATACTACAAGGATGTTCCGGTGACTTACAAGTACACCAACCGGACGCCGGAAAAGAAGCTCTCTCGCAAGGCCTTCATGTGGCTCGAGGACCAGGTCAGGAAGCTCGGCAACATTTCCCTGTCCCCCGAGGAGCTGTATTACCTGAAGGAGCACTGCCCATACTTGTCACCGGCCTACTTGGACTTCTTGTCCGAGTTCCGCCTCCGGCCGCGAGACCAGGTCGTACTGAGCTTCCTGCCGGTGGGAGACGACACCGGGGCCGAGACCGACATTGGCGACCTCGACGTCAAGATCAGCGGCACATGGGCCGAGACCATCCTCTACGAGATCCCGCTGCTCGCCCTGACCTCGGAGGCCTACTTCAAGTTTATGGAGCCGGACTGGACCTACGAGGGGCAGGAAGAGCTGGCGTTCGAGAAGGGCATGCGCCTGCTGGAGGCCGGCTGCGTCTTTTCGGAATTCGGTACTCGCCGGAGGCGAGACTATCACACCCAGGCGCTGGTGTTTAGGGGTCTCACCAAGGCCAGCAAAGAGGCCGAGAAGCGCGGCTTCTCCGGAAAGCTCTCGGGCACCAGCAACGTCCACCTGGCCATGCGCTTCAACATCCCGCCCGTCGGTACCGTCGCTCACGAGTGGTTCATGGGCACCGCTGCGATTGTCGGCGACTACCAGAAGGCCACCGAGGAGGCGCTGTGCCGCTGGGTCGGCTGCTTCGGGGAGGGCGTGCTCGGTATCGCCCTGACCGACACGTTTGGCACCCCCGAGTTCCTGAACGCCTTCAGCAAGCCGATCAAGTACCTCGAGCAGCCCGTGCCGGTCTCTGCGCGAAAGCCAAGCGTTGCCGACTCATTCATCTCGATCGAACCCGTGGGGGCACCAAAGGACAAGCCTAACAAGACCTACGCCGAAGTCTTCACCGGCGTCCGGCAGGACTCGGGCGACCCGAAGGAGTTTGTCCAGCTCATGCGCAAGTTCTACGACGAGCAGGGGATCCACGACAAGAAGGTCATTGTCTTCTCGGACTCGCTCAACATTGACCGCTGCTTGGAGTACAAGGGGGTCTCGGAGGCGGCCGGCTTCCAGCCGACCTTTGGCGTGGGTACATTCCTGACCAACGACTTTGTCCACACCAAGACGGGCAAGAAGTCCACGCCTCTCAACATTGTTATTAAGTTGAGCTCTGCCGCGGGGAACCCGGCGATCAAGATCAGGTGAGATCTTCCTGTCATGGCGGCGCTGAAGTTTCTTGGCTAACTGATGCCCATAGTGACAACATCGGCAAGAATACAGGAGACAAGGCGACAGTCGAGAGAGTCAAGCGCCAGCTGGGATATGTTGAGAAGGCTTGGGAGGGCGGTGATGAGACTGCCAGGTGGGGGCGTGAGGAGGATGCGCCCAAGGCGTGAACCCCTTGCCATCTCGTCAGGTGGCTCTTGGATTGTGGGTCGAGTACCGGGTTGGTTTGAGCCCGGTCATACAGGTATATGGATTGGTCATGTGGATGGGGGAGATTTCTGTATCAGGCATTATCAGACGTGTCACATCACAAGTAGAGTGTAGACGATTCTTAGATGAGATAGCTCAGTTGGCGGCCACCGAGCCGTGATCCATCTTCTTGCTCGTGGTCATGATTTTGATATCTGCTAGACTTGTTGTCGAGCTGGATGACCAGTCGGTTTGTCACCAGCACGAGGGCTCCCTCTTGACCGTGACGAGCACTACCCTCCTTTCTAGGCAGGTCACTCGAGGTGTCTCGATCGTATTATATGACCAACGTTAGGCTATCCTCGACTTGTACAATCTGGAATGTTATCACTCGAATATGACGGACACCGAATCCACTGACCTCAATGGTGGCTGTGATACTGTGAGCTTAGCAGCAATACGCCAGCAGTGACACCAAACAACCTCCAACTTTCCGGTTACCTGGTCAAGACTGACATATGGCCACGGCAGTAACACATGGTGATATTGACACTTGAGATTGGCCATGACTGGTCTTTTTCATCCTCACCCATCCTTAAGCTTCGTTTGTGTGTATGCATGCGATAGACAACTCACACGACAAAGAAACGCATGATCCGAAGAGTGTGTAAGCATATCACGGAGGCATTCCCATACTTCATCCACATTGCATAGAAAGCCGTTTGTTATGTCCCAAACCCGGCAGGCTGGCGGCGAGTAATCTACCCACTGTTTTGAGTTGAAATGGGCATCAAAGACACTTCACTTCTACTTAGTCAACCCCCTGAGAACAATGCTGTTGTTGTTCTAGGAGTTAAGCCAAGTTCAACTAGGCAAGAACCCATTTGTTGGTTCTTCGTTGGATTAACGTTACCAGTCCAGTCACTTCTCGGAAGACACCGGAGCCGGGACAGGCCCTGTTGGCATTTGGCAAGGCAATGCAGCCGAGGTATCCGTACGGAGTACCCAGCCGGTCGGTAACCTGTGCAGGGGTCGGTCGGTTCCGACGGTGTGTGTAATACAACGTGTACGAATAGAGTACCGGAACATCTACCGGCAGGGCTGCAGACACAAGAGTTTGTTACCGGTCATTAGGTCAAGATACGTATCCAGAAACGACGGTTGGTTACGGGAGGTCATGGTAGGTCACAGACGTACGGGTGCATTGCCTCGCATCATGAGCACATTGTCAGACGTTAAGCAGCCTAGCCTGCAATTGAACTCGTCATACACTACCAGAAGAGGGAGTGGTGCCCCTGACATGTGAGGAAATGGTGGGTTGGTACTGGTTGGTTCGACAATGGAGGAAGAGCAGGGGGGCTGGGGATGAATGAGATGTCGATGGGAACGAGGAGCTCCAAGCATGGGCGCGGTCGAAGGATCACTGGAAAGCTCAGAGACACCATGTACGTCCGAGTCATTAATCCAAATAGGAGGGAGGTCGCGCTGCGTTCGTGCGGCGTTCCGCATTCTCCGCATTCGCTTTGTAGGTGATCTCTCCGATGAGTCCGAGGGCAACGACCCACTAGGTGAGACGAGGAGTGAAACCATGCAATCCTGCATAGAACTTAGTAGAAGACTGGTCAGCCATCAGTGTCAAGATGTCCTGCCACATAAAAGAGCGGTCGAAACAGAAGCAGAGGAGCAGAGCAGACGGTCCGCGCAGGAGAGAGGTTGGGCCGGGCGCATTAGGGAGGAGCCCTTCCTTGGCCGGTTTCAATGACCGACACCGGTCATCAACCCCAAAGAGGGGGAACACCTCACCCGGCCAACAAAGGATCTTGTCCATGAAGAGCAACATATCCGTGAGCTGGGCAAATCGGACAGGCGCCGCCGCGCTGGGCCTGCTGTGCGAGTGGGAACCGTACCGGATTCGGCATCCAGCGCAGCGCCTGTCACCACTAGGTAGACACTGTGTCAAAGCTTACTGTGCACGTGTACGGAGTATGGAGTATCGTTATCCGTATGTGCTTTGGCATGGTGGCTTGTTGCGTTCCGCCATCTTGTGCCCGGGCTCCAGGACCCAGTCAGGTGGGAAACTCATTTCGTAGCGTCATGCCTGTTGGCGCCAGCATGAGACAGAAAAGCGGGGCATACCAGAGTGTCGGGACCATGCAGCGAATGACGAGAAGCTTTGGAAGCCGGCTCAGGCCGGGGGATCCGAACCCTTGGCGTCACCCCAAAAGCTTGCGCTGGGGAAGCTCCTCGGCCAGGATCCTCTTCCTTCGTAAGCTTACTGAGTTGCTCACTGGTCGTTTTGGCGGTTCCGCCGCAGGAATATGATGGAATATCATCATCTCGTCACCCTTTTGGAAAGTCCCCCGTAAACACGCCCCGTCTGCTGCAGAGCATCGGTGGGTGGCCTTCCGAGGGCGCCGGGCGTTGCAGGATCATCGCTCGTGGTGTTGCCGCTTGGGGTGTGGACCGACGCAGCAGATCCATGTCTGTGATGCCCAAAGTTGCAGCAAGGGCGAGACGCCGTGTTGGTCACATGGCGCGCTAGCGGGAGAGTTTTGCTTTTTGCCCGGACAACAGGGCGGGGAGATCCAGAAGGGGCTGGGAACAGGCCCACTCTCAACGGGTTGAGGCGTTTCCATCCCCATGTGCTTGCCCATGCCCCGGAAACCGAGAATGCCATCCTCGACACTCACAGGCAGTTGGTCCTTGTTACTCGTGCTCGGTAGGAAGACTGGCATGAAGAGCAGAGGGTGGCATCGAAAGCAGCGGTGAGAGCAGGAGCCGGCCCGTCAGCAGGGCGTGGCATTGATGTAATTTGCAAAAGGGCACCACTCCGTGTGGTCTTCCGTTCTGATTGGGTGTCGCCGTGTTGGTGTTTCCGGCTGGGTAGCTCATCCATGTCGTGTTGACCCGACAGCTTGGAGCCGGCAACGCAATGGTCGCTGACCAGTGCAAGCTAGGTCCAGGCAGGTACTGTGCAGAACCGGAGGCAAGCCCAGGTGGTACTCTGTACTCGCGAGTCGCAACCACAGAAGCCCGCCTCTGGTTTGTTTTGCAACCTTGAAAAAGATCAGCGTCAAGTCCAATGGCGAGACGGGCCGACCTTGCGAAAGAATCTGGGAAGGGTCTGTGACGAGATGTCCCAGAGGGCCGCGACATGGTCGAACCGGTTGTTTCATCTCGTCTAGGTCTCTAATCCGGAGGAGACGGTTCCCTGGCTCGGCGAAATTTGCTGGTTCTTGTGGGTCGTGTTCCTACGCTGGGTTGAGAAAGGGTCGAGCGAGCCTGCGAGCATCGGTAGCAGAGAAGATTGATGAGGCGCCGGCGGGATGAGAAAGGGAAATGAAGACATGACGGAGCTCCCAAGTCGATGGGGTACAGTTTCGATACTGTGAGCCTGGTCTGCGCGGTCCGAGATCCAATCGCGTGGCGCGCTCCACCAGGCATTTCCGCGAAACAGTCGTCGCGCATCTCCGACAGTGGTGAACCGGGCGGTCGGTACTGTGTGCAGCGAAGTTGATTGGGGGCCGAGTGTGCATGAAGACAACTTTGGATCTGTAAGACTGCAAGGAGCCTTTTCTGCAAAAACATGAGCAATGGAAGGATCGCGCCGGGCCCTGAAACGGCAATGCATGCAGCAGATGCGACTGCAAAAACCTGGAACCTAATGGCTGGGGAATTTGCATTGGCGGACTGCGCTCCGTCCAGCGAGCAAGGGCCCGGTTTTTGGTTGGCACTGACCAGCTCCGGATACCTACGGGAGCGGGAAGCGGGAGCTAGGGCGGAAAAGCCCTGCGTGTTGTTGCTGCTGGGTCCGTGCCAGGTGTTTGGCACCAACCCGGACCATCGGGACCGCCCAACCTAAGGACAGGAAGCAGCATCCTCCAATTTTCTCGGTTTTCGGGAGCTGGGACTCGCCTCTGCTGCGCCTTTTCTCTCCTCCCGTCTGTCCATTTTTGCGGATTTCGGACGCAGCAATCTGAACCACATCCCTTCCTGACACGGAAAACCAACAACACCTGACAGTTCCAACATCCTGCCAGTGGTGAGTCCCGCCGGACCCTGGACCTTGCTTCTCAGAAGCACATCACATCACAGCTGGGAACGCCCTGTTGTGTGATGGGCGGCTAGTCATCAAGCAAGCGCCTTGCTTAGACGCGTGCCAGATCAGCAGCTGCATCGTGATCCGAGTTGGCTGTCTCACCTAGGTAAGGTACCTCAAGGTCAGGTACCTGGAAAATACCTTGGTGCAACGACGGGAGTGCACGCTACGGCCACGCCGATTCTTCCAGGCGCCCCTCCTGCGCCTCGACACACCCTTGCTCTGCACCGCTGCAACGTCGAGCGAGGATTTCAGAGGCGCCCCTGGGGTCTGCGCCTTCCTCTCCTGGCCCGCACAACGGCACAAAAGCTAACAGGGCCGGGCCTTCCACTGTTGGCCCACGGCCACACCCGCAGCGCATCACACCTGCCCCAGCATCGACCGCAATTTCAAAGTGCGGCCACAAACCGCGTTTCTGCTTACCGTCATAACCTGACGCCTGGCCACCTTTGCGGCCGCATCAAATGCCGGACGCGCATGTCCTCGACCACCACGCATCAATCAACAACAACTCAACAACTCAACAACAACAAGAATAACAACTCGCAGCAAGACGGAGGAGGAGCTGCTGAGCAACTTTAGTTACAGGTGAGCAGTCACCGTCTCTCAGCGGATTCTTCTTTTACACTCTCTCCCAGCCTGCCTGATGCTTCAGGAGTGCCCAACTGCTTGTCCCGTCCCATTATATTCCTTCATCACACCTCTTCTCGTCTTGACAAGATTTCTTCATTGGGCTTCGTGTCTCGTTTGGTCTCTCGGTCTTAATTTCCCCTTGGGCGGAAGCAGACAGGGCCACATACCCGGCGTACCTTGCAGAATTCACCTGCCTCTGGACCCTAACAGCATTCAGGCGTTTTCCGAGCCGCCGCTCGTCTTGATCCACCGCTCCGAAGTCAACCATTGTTGTCCATGAACGATCCCTCGCCATTCAGCCTTCATATTCCTCTTCACCAGCAACGGCAATGGATCCTCAGTCGTTTAGAAACCACAAGTACGTAGGATTCCGTTGGCGCAACATGTGAGAAGGCCGACTCGAGACTGACCTCCCATCGTGCAGCGGCCATGTAGCGCCCCCCCAAGACGAGGGCGCTTATCAAGAGGTCTACGAGGAGAACGGCCGGTGGTACGGCACATTCAAAAAAGGGAAATACATGTTCCCCATCGACGAGGTGAGCCCTGTCCGCCTGTCTCTCCGACTCTCGCCTTGCTCCAGGGGATAAGCTGACCTTCTTTGCAGAATGAGCTGGAGAGACTAGACGTATTCCACAAAATCTTCTCCGTTGCGCGCAAGGAGGCCCTCCACAGCGCCCCTCTGCAGAATCGAGAGAGCCCACGCATCCTGGACCTGGGCTGCGGCACGGGTATATGGAGCATTGACATGGCCAAGTAAGTCTCGCCGCGTGCCTGCCTGCTCGACGGACCGGCAGCTCTAACCACGCGACGCCGAGCAGTCGGTATCCCGGCGGAACCCATGTGGGCGTCGACCTGAACTACGTCCAACCCGAATAGTAAGTCCCAGTCCCCTGCCTCCTGTACAGACTTCGTCGTGCTGACCTAACCCAGTATCCCTGCCAACTTGCGCTTCCAGCAAAAGGACATCGAAGACAGGTGGCAGGATCTCGAACCCGGGACTTGGGACCTGGTTCACCTCCGCACTCTCAATGGCAGCATCAGCAATTGGCCCAGGGTATACGCAGAGATCTACAGGTGAGTCCAGTTTCGCTGTAGATCCGGAAGTCCCATGTCCCACTTGGCTGACGGTTGTCAAGACACCTCAAACCGTACTACGGTCACCTTGAGCAGGTCGAAATTGACTGGAACCCCCGCTGCGACGACAACTCTCTGCGCCCCGACGCCTACGTCTTGCGGTGGGCGAATGAGCTGCAGGATGTCATGGACAGCTTTGGCCGCCCGATGCGCTTGAACAGCAACCTCACCAAGCAGCGCCTGGCAGAAGCCGGCTTTGTCGACATCAAGGAGGAGGTTATCAAATTGCCTCTGAACGGGTGGCCTGCTGATGCGCACGGCAAGAACGTCGGCAGATGGTTCAACCTTGGGATGGGCCAAGCCTACCAATCGCTGAGCCTGGCGCCTCTGTATCGCGGACATGGCCGGACCGTAGCTGAGGTCCAGGAGCTCTGTGGAAACGTCAAGCACGAGGTTTTCAGCAACAGCGTGCATGCATACTGCAACCTGTAGGTTTCAGCACACCTGCAACCTACCCGTTTCCCTGGTCGAGTTGGCATGACCACGGATTTCGCTGACTGGATCCCAGGCATATCTTCACAGCCAGGAAGCCACGGTGAGTCTGGCTCCTTCTTGCCATCATCAGCCGGCTCGCAACACCACCGCACACGAAAAGCCAGAGCTGATCGCCAGGCCATTCACCACCCATGCGCGTTAGCTGCCCAGCCTGAGTCACCCTAGGGTTGGTTGAGGCGCCCGAAGACCATTCCACTTCCCTTTCTACAACTCTACTGTCTACTGGGCTGTTGACGAGTTCCACCCTGACGGCAACAGGGCAGATAACTACGTGGCCCACGACCCGATTCCCACTTCCCATACGCCAAGGGCGCGAATCCGTCAGGCCTGAACGGGGCGCTTCTCTGGGTTCGGACCCGGCGTTGGCAGCTGCGCCCCCTGACCGCGAAATCGACTGTTCGATTCCGGAGGTTGTCCCGTCACTAATGTGAGGTCAACACCAGGGTCCCGCCATGCACGGAGTTGTCCGGATCAGCCGCAGCACCAAGGAAAGGGGTGCCGAGTCTTGTGGCATCCCAGCACCCGATTGAACGATCATCGCCATTACCGGACATCAAAATGCAGGCTGGGCGCTGTCATTCCGACCTCACACTGTCACTTGAAAGCGGGCGGCCCGTTTTGGAGGCCAGGGAGAACTAGGCGGCCGCGCCGTGCAGATCCAGCCTGAACACGTCACCGCCGGGCTTCCCTTCTGCAGCTGCTCGGGCTGCCACCCTGCGCTTGCCTTGAACACGGCATCGTCCGCATACGGTACCGAACTTGTCACACAGCCTTGGTTGGCCGGATTCTGCTGTCATCCGGCAGCAGGGGTGGAGATGGTCCGCAGTTTGTGTGGGGAACAGGGAGGGTGATGGAATGTTGGGCTTCCCGTTGTGTATTGTCTGGGTCTGGCTTGCATCCGGATGGCTGATTCACGCAATTTCCCCCTTCCGTGAGCGGCCTGGCTGCTTGGGTTTTGGGTCACCCGGTGTGTCGCCTTTCCACCCCACACCGCCCCTGCTTTCTTGTATATATACCAGCATCTACCACACCAAAGTTGACTGCGGGCCAGTTGGGAAGGCTAATAAAAGGGGGAGTTTTTGTATATCCTGGTCTCTAATAACCATTGTCGGGGACACCACTCTGCGGCCGCTGACCCCAGGAACCATCGCAGATCGAGCCCCGACTACCCAAGAGTTATGTCCATGCTGGATGTTCCTCTAGTCACTAGTCTTGACGAAGTCATGCACATAGCCACACTCCGTTGCTGGTATTTGTTCATCACACCGTCTCTCGGCCATGGAGTTGATGACTGGAGAGAACGGCAAGGATGGGGGAGCTTGTGCACTTGACCTGCAGGTAATAAACGGGAGAACCGGTGGGCTAACGCGCAGCTGCCACCCAGGCGAGTTGACAGTACCTATCCGTAAAGTCGCACCACCACCAGCTGAAGAACAGGGGAACAAACACTCTGCGTTAGCCGCATACTTGAAGGGATGGCGGCGATATCCACGCTGGGAGGAGCAGAAAAAGGGGCAGACGGATACCCTCGTCCCTGGTGACCCTGATTCCTGGCCCTCTTTGTGTCGAAGTATTGTAGAATACACCAGCCACCGCTCGATCAAGCCTGAGCTGATCTGACGAGGATGCACGAGGCCGGTCGTGATGGAGCACGTCACGCACTGTATGCGGCCATCCCAAGCGGCCCATCCCCAGGCAGGCCTCCACCCTCAAGGCCGGCCATATCTTGCATATTGGGCACAAAACAACACACCAAAACGGGCGAGACTAAGCCTGCACGGTAGCATCGCCGTCATGGAATCAAGATCACGGCACCTTCTGCCCCTAAAGGGGGTCAACCGGGAAGATAGCACAGCACACAATCCCACCCACCCACCACCACAGATACCTTACCATACCATTAAGGGCATGGTCCTCAGCCCGGGGAGCACCACAAGCTATACCACATGAGCAACTAAGCAGATGGCTGGCTGCAACGTTCAATCATCCACCAGCAGCGGCCCAGCAGCCTGTGATGAACCCCTAAAGGGGTAAGGTGAGATCTGCATGCCTGGTCCAACTGCAGATGCATTTCCTGTTAGAATGTCACGTCTGATGATGTGTGGAGGGGTGGACGGGTGTGAAAAGAAAGGGGGTGTAGGTGGGAGTGGGAAGGGGGAGGTACCTATCCGGTCAGCAAGCCCAGATGATGTGGCTTGGGCGGCTACACTGGCGTCGAAACCAAGCCATATCGGGTTTTACATGCAGGAAAGGAGACTAGGAAACAGGGAAAGAAGAGATGTTGACCGCGGGGAGGGTAATGTGGGCGTTGATTCCCAATTTCACCCGCCACGGGGGAAGAGTTGAGGGACTCGTACTTGACTCACTCTCTGGATCAGTTCTTTTCTCTCTTTGACCTCATAGACGGTGTATGTCCCTCAAGACGGCATCAGTACGCCGAACATGCCCGCCACGCTCGCCAACCCGGGACACCTCAAAGCAAGAAGGATGCCGTTCCCGGCCGTGTTTGTTCCCCTGCATGGCAGAAGGATGAAAGCCTCTTTTCCTCCGGTTGGCCGGCCACGGCGCGCCCTGGACCCCAAACCAGGACAATAGCACACAACCCGGTAACGACTGAGTGCCAGCTCTCGGTCGATAGATAGGGTACGTGACGACAAAAAAAGGCGGCTATGTATGTCTCAAGCCAAAGAAGACTCAAACCGCGCGTGATGGCCGTCATGATTGGCAAAATCGAGATCGGGTAATTTGCTTTGATTGGCCTCATGCAATAGACTTTAGTGGTACAGGAATGACAAATGAAAAAGACGCAGGTCTTTCCTCGGCTGCCGGGAGACACGAGAGAGACAGAATATACACGGGGGAGGTGGGAAAGGGGGGGAAAGGAAGAGGTGTCCCTGTAACGTTGACCCCCTTTTTCGGTATGCTCCCCTTGAAGATGGCCTCCATATTAAGCCCAGCCGAGAGGAGGTTGATGAGACCCTAACCCATCGGGAGCTTCCGTTAATGTTGGTTTTGGTTGCCTGGGCACCCCGGCACGATGCCGGGGTTGTCTCTCTCGTGGCGGAGCGAGGTGCAATAGCGCCGAAGACGTCGGCGAGTCTAGTTCGAGCGGCAGTCCCCCCGATACGCCACCAAGTCTATTCCCGTGGAAAACACAGAATTTCTCCTCTCCCGCTTGCCTCCCTGGATCTTCGAAGCCCCCCAGCTTGCCAGCCACCCAGAGAAAAAGGCTGGTGACCAGGCACATGGCCGGGGAAGCCATCGTCCTAATCCAACACCCCTCCACGTCCCCTTCTCAAAATAACAAAACACCGGCTCAGTGGTGGGCGGCGTGCGTCTCGCCGTGGTAGCCAATCAACTTGAACCTGCCGATCATCTCGCCGACGGTGAAGAAGCCCAGGCACTCGGCCAGCAGCACACCGCCAGCGGCCACTTGTGTCCTCGAGAGGTTCCGGATCTGCTGGGGGTTGACGGACCGCACGAGGCTCGAGAGGAAGGCGCCGGGGTTCTGCAGCTGCTTCCAGAGGTTTTGGAAGTAGGTCTGGAAGGTCGAAACGGAACTGCCGAGCCGGGAAACAAAAACACGTCAACGATCGTTTCTCTGGGAGCAGAAACAACATACAAGTGGCCTTGTATGCGGGCCCTGAGGGTGTGACGGAGGGAGTGAAACTTACGGCGGGCTCATGTTCTGGCCCCGGACCACCAGCTTGGCCATCTCGAGGGCGACCTTGGAGTAGTAGACGACGAGGGGAGATTGGCCTGCAGCGTGCGGAAGAGGAACAATGGTCAGCGATTGGGGCCACGAAACATTTCCCATCACAACGCCCATCCTGCGTGTTGCGCCGCCGTCGCCGTCGCAGCATGCACGACCGACCCGCAGCGCGCAGCAAATGGACGACAACGGTAACCACAAGCAGAAGGGGATCGGCGTGACGAGGAGGAGGAGGGGCGTGTGTGTCTCTCTTACGCTCAACAAAGGCAACCAGACGTCCTGTCCGGCCGCCCACGCGGCTCAGGGCACCCGACACACCCTTGGCGGCGCTGGCGATGGCCGGGCCGGCGGCCGACGTGACGCGCGACAGGCCCTCGGCGGCCTTGTTCGTGGCCTGGGACGCGGTCGACGAGGCCTGCGAGGCGGTCTGCTTGGCGGCCTCGGCGGCCTTTGTTGTGGTGCTGGTGGTCGACTCGAAGCGGACCATGCGGCGGCCCATCGCGAGGCCCGACCGCCTCATGACCAGAGCGAACGACATTGTGGACGGAGTTTTGAGGGGGGAGAGAGCCGAGTAAATTTCGGGGTCGCTAGATGCGGACTTTTCGGCGGGCGGAGCGGAGAAAGGAGGACGGGGGTTGCGGCCGGAGAGGGAGCAATTGCGGATGGCGGCGGCCGTGTGGGAGCTGGGTTTCGGCGAAAGGAACGATATCGCGCAACTGGGACAGGATGGAGCCGGAGATCGAGAAAAATTGGAAGGCTCGGAAGATTTCGAAAGGCGTTGGCCATTGCCAGGCTCTCGGCAAGAAGGCGGCCAATCAGAGGGGCTAATTGGCCGCTGGCGTCAAAGCTCAGACGGGTTTTAGCTCCCCTGTCACAGGCCTGGGCATCCCCTGCCAACCGCACCTTTCAAACCATCGTTGCTGTCATTGTGCGTCAAAATCCAACGCTTTCTCTTTCGTCCATCGCACACGAACATCATGTTGAGCTTCAACTGAATCCATTGCATGTACTTTTTCATTAGAAGAACACATGTGCTCTCACAGCTCCATCTCGCGTTCACAACGAATCTCTCAACATCGGACCTCACTCGACGACAAATCCGAATTTCCAACCTGGGGATCGTCATGGCTGAGCAAAAATTCGAATTGAAATGTCTAACAACGTGGGGAAACTCGACTTAAATGCAGTTCATGACAAACGCTACGTCTCTATGCGCCGATCTCAAAATGCAAACCAAGGAAGAAACGGAACCCCACTCTCTCAGTCCAAGCTCTGAATCTGCACCTTGATGGCGCCCGTCCTGGGATCCGACGCCGTCTCGAAGGCCTTGATGGCGTCCTCCAGCCCGAACCGGTGTGTGACCAGCCGCGACAGGTCGATGACGCCGTTCTGGATGAGCCGGATGGCACGCGGCCACGTGTTGCAGTACCGGTACTGGAACTGCAGGTCGACCTCGCGCACGCTGGCGCGCATGAAGGGGATCTGGATCTCGTTCTTGCCCACGCCGATGACGAACACCTTGCCGCCGAACTTGACGGCCCAGATGGCCGCCGCGATGCTGCTCTCGACGCCCGTGCACTCGAGCGCCACGGCCGGCTCGACGCCGCCGAAGCTGGCCACGATGGCCTTTGCCGACTCCTCGGCCGACAGGCGCTCGACCTTGTGCGTGATGACCTGCGGGCAGATCTCCTTGGCGAACTGGAGGCGGCCCTCGTCGATGTCGGTGATGACGAGCGGGCACGCGCCGGCCGCCTTGGCGCAGAGCATCGTGATCAGCCCGATGGGCCCGGCGCCGCAGACGAGCACCGGGTCGCCCAGGCGCACCTCGGCGCGGTGCAGGCCCGCGAGGGCGACCGAGAGCGGCTCGAGCATGGCGCCGTCCTCGTACGACATGTCCCCGATCTTGTGGCACCACACCGCCGGGTGGTTGACATAGCGCCGGAGCAGGCCCGGGACGGGCGGCGTCGACAGGAAATCAACCTTCTCGCAGCCGTTGTACCGGCCCGTCAGGCACGGCTCGCACTCGTTGCAGATGACTTGGGGCTCGACGGCGACGCGGTCGCCGACCTTGAGGTTCGTTACGCTCGGGTGCACGGCAATGACCTCGCCGGCGGATTCGTGGCCCAGGATGTGGTCGCAGCCGACGATCATGGGGCCGATGCAGCCGTGCTTCCAGAAGTGGACATCCGACCTGCAGGAAACAAAAAATGGCTGTTGTGAGCTGCAACGTTCCTCCACCGCGCGAGAAACTGGGAATTAGGTATGTATTTACCCGCAGATGCCTGTGCTCCTGATTGCGACCGTGACTTGACCCTCCCTGAGCTCCTCCCCCTTCTGGACGCTCTCGAGCGTCGGCGTGGCTTCGCTCACCCAGAGGTCATGCTTTGGGTTTGTGAAGACGCCAATGTTGGGCTTGGCGGCGTTTATTGTGCCGTTGGTTCCGTTGGTGGCGGTCATTTTGAGGAGGATGGAATCAGGGCGAACACACACGACTGTTCCAGGGCGAGGTGATCACTGATGAGTTGATTTCCGGGCAGCACCCAACAGAGAGGGCGGGGTAGCGGGGGAGGGTCGCGTCTTATATACGTGTCTATCCTTTTCTCCGGCGAGGCAATCTACACAGCATGGCAGATTCCGCGTGGACGCACAGGGATTGTCAGATGCGCTTTGCGACTCCAGCCGGCGGTTGATCGCAGCGGCGGGTGCGCTTCTCGAGTTGACGGGTTGCGCCGTGACTCCACCCACGACTCCGGTGATGCAAATGCAACACGGCCTCTGATGGGCACGGAAGAAGCACTGTTCCACCAAGGGGGCCTCGGCCCCGATGGAACGTTCACCGCGGGCCTGATAGGTCGGCAACGTTCTCTTCAAGTCAGGTGTGCTTTTTTCCCGCAATCCACATTCAGATTTGAGGCCGAATCGCTGGTCAAAGAATTTCGCCGATAACTTTTGCGCCAGGAGCTTCTCCCCGCGACGACTCCGCCGACTCGGCAGCGGCCAGACCGAGCTCCGGGCGGCGCTTGACGCGGCCCCCCGCCGATTTTAACCGCGCCAATCATCGAGGGTTCAACAGTCGGTTTCGGATGCTTTTGACCAGGGCCGTCCCCGTGGGGGGAACTTCTACCCCACGTTTCATATGACAGGCGGTGATAAAAAACGAACAGGTTGCCAATGTCACGGCAAGACCCGTCTTCCTGGTTCTTTCTGCTCGGAGACGTATTTACTGTTGTTGCGCCCGACGACCATTTGTGAACAATTCTACCCGAGACTTCTGAAAGCCGACAACTCGGAATCTTGCGAGATCCTGCGAGATGATGTGAAACTAACATGAACCAGAACACGAAGCCAAGACGCCCAACATCGAACCGATCTCGTAACGCCGGCCGCCACAAAAGTTAACATCACAATTCCATACAATGCCCACGCCGGCTCCCCAACCCCGCGCTGCCTTGATCCCAACAGATTCGCTTGTTCGTTGCGATTGTGGCGGTGAAGTCCAGCCACGAAAATGAGAATCCCCATGCCGCCCGAAAAGAGTACAGAAAAATGAACATCGTTCACGTCGTCGAAAGGTTGCCAACAATCCCGCTGGACCGATCGGAGTTGCGTCGCTCAGATCATGGCAACGACCACGTCGCCCTGGCACCGGCCGTAGCTGCAGCAGGCTTCGGGCGGCAGCTCGACCTTGAGGATGAGGTCTCGCTTGAGCTGGATAAGAGCGTGGCTGTCAGCGAGGCTCGGGCCAGGACAGGGCTGGGGAAGAGGAGGGGAGCGCACCTCGGAGCAAGAGATGGGTGTTGCCGTGACGAGGCCGGCCGCCAGGGCGATGATGGTGACGACGAGGAACCCGGGTTGCATCGTGTTGGCTTGCTTGGTTGATGATGGTAGGTTTTTTTTGGAGTCGGCGCTTGGCTCGCTTGGCTGGCTTGGGATTGCCTGGTCACTTTGAGAATTGTAGGAAAGGAGTGACTGAAGTGAGTGGATGATGTGTGCGGTAAGTAGTGCGCTGCGGAAGGAACGGGGTGGAGGATGAAGGATTCTTCGACAACGTCGAGGCCCGAGGTGGCTGTTTTCTAACGAGAAACGAGCACCGGACACTTGATTGCTTCACGATTCCGAGATTAATGAACAGTGTGCTCGGCGCGGCGCTCAAGACAGGACAAAAACGGCTTCGACTTGGTGGGGCTGGGGTAGGCCGTTCGACGAGACATCGTTGTGTATCGTCTAGTGAGCTACCGTAGAGGACACTGCTCACTCCTCAGTCCATATGACTGGGAAATAAACGTGAAACACATGACCATTGCAATTCTGGGAGGAGAAAGAAGGCCAAGGACCCGAGCAGTCGGTTCAAGTGGATGGGATCCTGTCTGGTGGCACGTTTCAAGTCATGCACACATGCCACCCCTCGGCATTTCTCAGCTGCTCCCCGACTGGGCTGAAAATCTATTTATGCTTACTTCCACCACTCAGGGATTGAAGCCCCTCCCCTGGTGATCCAGGAATTGTGATGCGCCAAGGCGGAGAGGGTGGTACAGCGGGGGAAAACGTGTTGTGAGGCCATGTCGGGGACCCTGAGGATACACGTTGGCCAATGACGCCCGAGAGAGCTTGTATGCGGACCATCTCTGACCTTGCTGGCATCTCAGCCCCGAAGCTCGCTCTGCCTTCTCACTTTGGAAAGAAGCAGATCTCGGTATGTGCAGGGCTGCAGGCTGAGCGGAGGCAACCCAACGCTGAAACTGGTTTGTCTATCGTCGCCCAGTGATGATCTAGCTTGGACGGTCTGGATAACCAGGTTAGAAGGAAAACCTGGGTATGATATGCAGTACTTGGGGACACTTATTAGCGCCGTTGGTTGATGAGAGTTTGTTGAGAGAGGAATGGCAGTTGAAGAAGGGTTAGGGTTGTTCCTGGTGCATGTGAAAGTGGCACAGACTCTGGCACCAGCCACAGAGAATGACGTTGTTGACCTGCGACCCTGGCCGCCTAGCCTGGGGCTGGCAAGGCGTTGCAAGGCATCTGCCCACCCTGGCTTGCTTGGTTCCCACACCAACACGTCACACCCTGTGCAGAGCTTCCTGGAGCTCCTGCTTTTCGACATCTGTCCCCTTCTATTAGTACCTGACTTTTTGGCTCAAAACAACAGGACAACAATATCGCGGAAACCGACGAGACAAATCGCACTTCCAGCTAAACAGCCAAGATGACGCTCTACTACACTTTGGTATGTGTTCGCCTCGGTGTGCTCCTCGTCGAGTCGCGAAGCTGCAGCAGTCCCCCCAAGCCGCGCCCAAGCTAACAGTGCTCCCAGGTCTTTCTGCTCCTCGTAGCGGAAATGGCCCTCTTCATGCTCTTGATCCTGCCATTGCCTTTCACCATGCGCAGGAGGGTGTTTACGTACGCTATCCCCGACCTCTCCTCCGCCCCGGTAACCATTCCCGTGTAGCTGACCGCGTGGTGCTCCAGCTTCATCTCCGAAAATCCCCTCGTGGCCAAAGTCCAATATTGGCTCAAGATCACCTTCGTCTTCATCTTGATCCTCTTCATCGACAGCGTCAACCGCGTCTATCGCGTCCAGGTTGAACTGGCAGCCGCCACCGAGAACACGGGCACCTCTGCGTACGTTTGCCGTCCGTCTCATAAGGAGCACAAGGGAGAATATTACAAAATGGGGGAAGAACAAGAGCTAACGATGTTGAACAGCCCCGCCATCATGGGCCACGAGCGCCTCGAGGTGCAAGCCCGCAAGTTCTACTCGCAGCGCAACATGTACCTCTGCGGCTTCACCCTCTTCCTCTCGCTGATCCTCAACCGGACCTACATCATGATCCTCGAGGTGCTGCGCCTCGAGGAGAAGCTCAAGCAGTACGAGGGCACCGACAAGGACACCAAGCAGGCCGAGAAGCTGGCCATGGCCGGCGACCCGGGCGAGATCTCGCGCCTCAAGCGCGAGATCAAGCTGCGCGACGACGACATCGCCACCCTCAAGAAACAGGCCGAGGGCCTCCACAGGGAGTACGACGCCCTGGCCGAGAAGTACGGGCGCACCCAGCAGGACGGTTCCTCCAAGAAGGACAAATAGGAGAATGGCCTCTGGGCCGGCCTCGATGCGCTCGGGACGGCTTCGTCGGTCGAGGAGAAGGAGTCGGACGCGCCGCGGCAGCGGAGGTCGCCTTCGCTGAACATCTGGTCGCCGTGAACCGGCTGGTGGGAGGACAGAGGCAACTAAGCGTGAGCGGTTGCATTTTTGTCTACGGCTGGTCGCTGGGGGGGAATGGTGATATTTGCGGAGGACGGACGATGAGAAGGGTAGTGAAGCGGATGGGGTTGAGTAGGTGATGAGCTGTATAAGTTGGTATTGCATGAGGCGGGATCTTTAGGCGTATGGTTTACCTAGCCACTTGTTTGTTTATATTTGCACAGAGATGCCTGCCTTGTGTCAAGGCTGATGATGCATCTGTAGTTCTAACACTATCTCTGACTGGAACAGAAGTGTGTGTGCTTGCGCTCGCACCATCCCAAGTCTATCCGGCCAACTTCCCACCAAATCTAGGTTTTGAACTCCTCCCATCTATATGCAAAACAAAACAAAACCCCTTCCCTCTTACACTGACACACAACCGTTAAGCTTACAACATATCATACAAATCCGGAAACAAAATCCCGTTCGCCATAGCCAGCACCTCCCTCTCGGCATCCGAGTCCGCCTCCTCCTCGTCCCACGGCAACAGTCCCATCGCCCGCAACCCGTCGTCCCCGCCCGCGTCGTTGACGTCCTGCACCCCGGGCCGCCCGACATGCTCACTCTCTCCCCTCCCACCCCCAAAATCGGGCGGCGGACAGCCCAGGAGGAAGGCCTTGCGCTGTCGGGCGAGGTACAGCGCGTTGGTTTGTGTGAGGGGGCAGGCGGGGAGGTACATGTAGGCTGCTGCTGTCGCGGCCCTGGAACTGGGGTCAGCGCCGCTGGGTTGTGGTTGTCCTTGGGCGGGTTCTTCTTCTTCGGGGACGGAGTGGATCAGGTCCGGGTGCCAGACTAGGTAGTCGCCTGGTTCTAGGTCTGGGGCGGGGAGGAGGCTGCGGCGGAGGTCGAGGTGCGGGTGCAGGGACGGGTTGATCTCTTGTGCGTAGCTTGGGAGGGCGCCGTGGAGGAGGCTGTTTTGGGGGCGGTTGAAGGTCCAGCCTTCTTTGTCGTCTTGTTGTTTGGACGTGGGGGGTGCTGTTGTTGGTGGGGAGAAGAATGGGCGGAGGAGGAAATAGGCGGTTGCGAGGCGCGGGAGGGGGCAGACCTGGACTGAGCTGGGCCCGGAGGGAATGGGGTTCAGGGCAAGCCAGCCTTGGAACATGCGGAAGATGGAGCAGGCGCCGGCTTTGTGGTAGAGGTCGCTTGTCACGCCCAGGCGTGTGCTGCTCTGTGCGAGACAGTTAGTACAAGGCGAGAGAGAGGATCGAGGCCTCGAGATGCATACCTCCCAGGGGTCGTAGTCCTCCCAACGCCCGTCAAATATGTCCTTGTAGGTCCCCGCCCGGCCGTATCCATCAGGCTCCCATCTTTCAACGCTTCCGCCGTCGACATGCGCGTACGGGCTGCCTCTGAGACCGTCCGCCTTCTGTACCCTCATCCGGTCCGCGTACGAAACCGGGAAGCCCGTGGTGACCCTGGCGTTTGGGTCTTTCGATTTCCATATGCTCATGATGAACCTCTGGGCCGCCAGCAGGTTCGGGTGAGCTCGAGCCTTGACCTGGGCGGGACCCCAGTACACATCCCGGGGCCGAGGGTGTCTGAGCGGGGGAGGATTCGGCGCCGGATTTTGCTCGAGGTATTCATTCGTTTCGCGGCTCCAAGCCAGAGCCGTGTCCCTTGGGACGACGTTACGGATGATCCCAACGCCTCTTTGGCGGAGATCCCTCAGGAAACCCTCGGATTGTTGTGGCTTTGCGATGTCGTTAAAGTTGATGGTGGGAACGGCCCTGGACCCTAGAGACGATACCAAGTCGATCTCGTCCCGAAGACGTTGTAGAAGCCGCTGCCAAGACGAAGTAATGGCTGATTCCTTGCCAGACGTCAGGCTCTCCTTGAGAGCCGTGAACCTCGGTGTGAGCTGAATGGGACCAGGACCGGCAAACGACTGCGTTTCAACCGTTTTGGCGCTGGATCTGGGATCGACCATCCTCGGCAGTATGGGGAGAGGCCCAATAACGACGGCCATGATGAGAAGGGATGACACAATGACATAGCAGGTAAGCAAGAGAACCGTATGGCAAATAAATTGCAAGTGTTGCCGGAGACTTCCGCTAGGGTTGAGCAGAGGAGAGCAGGGGAGAGAGAATGGAAGGATGCTGGCAAGAAATAGGCGAGAGATACCCACCACTTTTCATCTCGCATGAAAATGATGGAAGAAGCCATCAACGCAAGCGGCGTGAAGATCGAAGATGCGCTGAAAACGGAAGCCATGCGGTTGTCATGGCCAGTGTGTTCCGTGTAAGTGGATGTGCTTGGCAGAGCTGTGATATTGACAGGGGACATCAATCCGCAGCCGCGGGCCGCCAGGCCGGCCAAGCAAACCCACGGAGAATAATCGTGGCGGTCGCCCAATGGGGGATTTTTCTGCATCGAATCCGCTCGGGTGAAGTCCGGGAACCTGTCGGGTATCTTGCTACCATTTCGCCTGCAGCATTCTGTGCAGGGCTGAGGAAGAGCCGCCAAGGGGTCATCCATGTGTACATACATGTGTGTACAACTCGGCCCCTGTTCGAGCACGTCGACATCCCGAAGTCCCGCATCGTACCAAGTGTTGCGCGTCCCTGGTCGGACTGCCCCCATGTCTTAGGCTTGTTTCCCTCGTTTCGAGCGTCGTACAGGCACCTCAGCAGCGGGATCGTCACCCGGAGCCTTCCTCTTCACCGGCGGCTTCTTGCCCGTGGTTGCGGCAGGGGCTCCGGTTGGCGATTTGCTCACACCTGCCGAAACGGGCTTCTCGTCGCTCGGTTGTCTCATCAGGACAAATGCCACGCGCTCGATGTCGACTGCCTTCACACCGAGCCGCTTGGCCAATGCTTGGGCACGGGCGTTCAGCTCTGTGTACTCCTTCAGGCTGTACTTGATGGGTGCTTTGGACCCGTTGCAGCACAGCCAGTAGAATGCCTCATCGGCGAAGAATATGACATGCTCTGGGTCATGGACGGCGAGCAGCAACGATGCGGTGGCCGGCCCGATGCCTTTGAGTTTGGTTAAAATGTCAAGGGCACCGGATACGTCAGACTTGTCCCGGTACTGCTTGACGGCTTTCTGGATGGTGTCTTTGACGAAATCGGGCTCGTTCGACGAGACCAGTTTCATCAAGGTGGGCCTAAACTTGCCATGCCGCCTGATGGTTGGGATGCAGGTGTCAGCGACAGCATGGATGTCGATACGAAGCATAAGCGCGAAGCCATGCAGGATCTTCCGCGGTGCGTCCCCGATCTGCCTGCCAAGGCGGCCGGGCCGGGACTAGGGCATGACGTAGAGAGAGAAGTGAAAGCGCAGAAAACAACGTACAGTTTCCACTCAACCAGTTGTTTCACATGGTCAAGATCCATGGGCGTGTCCGGGTTCGCGGAACCGAAGGCGTCGAGGGCCGCCCCATAGCGGTACTGATCTAGGGCGGCCAGGGTTTTCTGGCCTGGTTTCGCTGCGACGGCGATGGAGGATCAGAAGCCGGCGCTGTGCAAGCCCAAGCCGGATGGACCTACCTCCTTTAGCGTCGGAGATGTCCGCGACACAGGCAGTATATGCTTCGAGGATGTTGTGAAACTCGCTGTCGGAAACGGTATCCGGCGACGGGGTGGCTGAGCTCGCCATTGCGGCTCCTGGGCGATGCCGGGCCGGGGTTGCAGTGCAGGACCAGCGGCTAGCGGGTGGAATCTCGAGATCCACTGGATCCGCCGGAGGCTCAATGCGTCGATGCGATGGGTTTGAGGGTCCGGGAGGGCGTGCCGTAGATACGCTGGCCTGGCGACAGTGCCGACACGGGTCTCGGTGATTTTTCTGGAAGAAACTTCCTTGGAAGCCAAAGCCTGACGCCGCGCGGCTGTCGTGCTCGCTTCTGCCGCCCGAGTCCCGTAATAGGGCCGTCCAAAATCAATCCCGGTAGTTAAACGAAATGGCGGCTAAGCGGGAACAGATCGCATGCGGCAACGCGGGCCTCGTCGAAATCGCTGATGAACAACTCTCGAGACTCCCTTGTCCGGACGACCGGCATGTGCGCGCTGCGGATTCGAGTTGCTTGAAGGAAGTTGATGGGACGGTGAATAACCAACAAGCGAGGTCAAAAACATGCATGCGCTTGATGAATGGGTGACTGATCCAATGCTTCGATGTCGGTTCATCCTGCCTGTGCAGGTCCATGGCAGGGTGCAGGGGCAGAAGTTGCAATCGACGTGGACCCTTGTCTAGAGGATTTGGACAGCCTGCGCCGCACTGCATTGTGGCTCGTGCACTGGGCGCTCCATTTTGCTGCATCCAGACCTGCCTGATGGAGCCTTGCGCCGTTGCAAAAAAGGCGGTTCTCCAGCTTCCGCGCGCCACTTTTATTAGCCGCTGGCAGAAAAAGCGAAAAAGAAAAAAAGAAAGAGATTTGCAGGTAACAGCGGCAACTCGCGGCCCGTTGTATCGAGGAGAGTACGAGAGAAAACGAAAACCAGCAAATACTTCTCACAATGGGCGGCGGTAACGTAGGTCATCCCCATGCCTGCCCTGTCTCCGCCGACGTCCCGGCTCTCCGGCAACCGAGATGCCAAACCGCAGATCACCTAACTGACACGGCCGGCGCAGGGAGCGAAGGCAGCGCAGAAGCGCGCCCGGAACGAGAAGAAGGCCGCCCCGAAGGCCGCCTCGCAGTTGAAGGCTGTACGTGTCGATCCGAGCTTCGACGAGTGTTGGTGGTCACAGCGAGGGTAATCTGACCGACTCGCTACACAGAACGTTGCCGCCATGAACATCATCTGCGCCGTCTGCAAGCAGACCTTCCTCTCGACTTCTCGCGAACCTCAGTACGACACGATTCCACAGGGTCACGGCCAACAGACCTTCGCTGACACTTCCCCTAGGCTTACCCTGCACGCCGTCAACAAGCACAACGCGACGCTGCCGCAGTGCTTCCCCGACTTCAAGCCTGCCGCCGCCGCCAAATGAACGGGCCTGAGTGCTTGCCGCATCACGAACGAGACACGAGATTTACGAGATACGGGCGTGGCTGGTGGAAGAATTCTTGGGTTATGGACGGCGTAGACGGAAGGCGTTAACAAACTGATTTGCTGCCACACTGTCCCGCTCTCCTTCTTGGCCTTTTATTGCATGTGTGGTGGGTTAGCGACGGAGTTCAGGCCTTGGATATGCGGAACCGCTTCCCGGCCGTAGCTGTCGCTCAGTTATGGGAACCATGTTGTTGCTTGCTCCCTTCTTGACCAAGAGGGGAAGAAGAAGTCAGGTATCATTACGACTCGGCCAGCAACAAGTCAGCCGCCCTAATGCGCCTCCACCGGCTTAGCACTCACAGCAGGAACTTCAACACCACCCCCCTGCCCAGCAGCCTCTCCCTGCGTCTCCTTCAACCTAGCCTGCTCCTCCCTAATACTCGCCAGAATATCCGGATACCACCGCTCACTTACATCCGGATGACTCTTGACGCGATTCCTCAGCGTCGCCTCGCCCAGCGTCCTCGCCACCCCGCCCCTGCGGAACGTAAACTCAACATCATCCAACTGGCGGCCGCCATTGCGCTCCAACACCGCCCGCCTCTGCTCCCGCACGTGCTCGGGCACCTTTCCCACCCCGACATTCTCAAGGTCATCAAAATCAGCGTCGCCGCTGACACCCTGGAAGAAGGGGATCGAGAAGCGCGCCCCTTGGCCCGCGGGGGGTGAGAGCACGCGGTGCGTCGTGCTGACGCACACACCCTGCGTCAGCGCCTCGAGCCCTTGGCCGATGGCCACGACGAGCGTGCCGTCGATGGGCGGGCAGTCGATCCAGTCGCCGCGCATGTTTTGGACTTGGAGGCCGCGGTGGTGGGAGGCTTGGAGGAGGTAGGACGATAGCACTGGCTCAGTGGGTCAATACCTTGCATACTCTGGTGTAAAGGGGAGAGGGGGAGAGGGGGGGAGGGGAAACGCACTGCTGTCCTTGTGCGGCCCGACGCCCTGGTTCCCGTCCTTGCCGGCGGCGCCCAGCACGCCCACGTCGGGGTACTTGACAATCTTGAGCTTGTGCTGCTGGTCCGCGTCAAAGTACTTGTTGAAGGCGTCACTTGGCAGCTCGATGGCCTCGGCAATCAATGAAGTGAAGTAGATGGAGATCTCGCCCATGCGCTTCATGTACTCGGTGAAGACGGGCCGGAAGTTAGGCAGAACCTCTGGCGAGGGCCACTGGTTTGGCGCCAGGAGGTTGTAATACCGCGGTGCGTCCGGGCCCGGGAGCGGGTGCTCCGTCGAGAGATCAATCTGCTCCCGGTGATCGATGGCGCCGGCCGTGACCTCTGCTGAGAGGCGGGAGTACCCGAGGAACGAGGGCGCGTTCTTCATTTCGATCTTGAGCCTGGAAGGTAATTAGCAACCCGGCCTTATCTGACTTTCTCCTGTCTTGAACATACTTTTCCTCTTCTGGTATGTCAAAGAATGCCTTGCCCTCCTGAATCACCTGCTTGAACAACTCGTCTGGGATGCCCACATTCTTCAGGTAAAGGAATCCAACTTCCATCAGGGCATGTCGCAGCTCAGACAGGAACGCGGGCTTCGTGGCCGGGTCCTTGGCTAACGAGAGATCCAGGACGGGGATCGAGGTGAACGACATCTTCGGCTCGTCGAATGCTTCGAGTAGATATGCAAGAGTGACTGACGGATCGTGAGGAGAGCTTCACGTCTGATGTGGCAAGGTAAAAGCATTCAAAAATGGGCATCCGCCTCGCAGAAACGGCATATATTGAGCTACGCCAACAGGGTATCTTATGTGCCCTCGGCCTGCTTCGGTTGTACACTGAGCTCCCCACAACTTCCCTCGAAAGTGTCCGAGATCAGTTCATTCCCTACGCCCTTCAACAATGGCGCAATCGCCCGACATTGGCGCTTGCACATGCTGCCCCGCAGTTGACACCACTAACACCCGGGACGCGGGGCGGTGGGGTCACGAAGCTCCGATCGGCACGGCTCATGACAACCACAAAGCCCATGCCGAGCTTTGGTTACCGGGAGCTTCAAAGCCGATACTCGGCGGCCTTCCGTCTTTTTGCTCTCCTCCGGAAGGAAAGCGGCCGAGAGAGCCTGCCTTGGAGCAGCTGGAAATTGCGTCTCGTCGGTGTGCACTGTGGAGTTGCACAGACCCCGCATCAGGTCGAGCCCGGGCGGGAGGTGCCAGAAACCGGGATTCCGGTATGCCGAGCCGAAGGGCGGGCGCCGTCCACAGCGTGGACTATTGAGTCAAGGGTGTTTTGCTGGTTTGGAGGCCAACTGATGAGTTTGGCTGGCACTAAGCGTTGACAGGCTTTGTAGAAAACAGCCCAGCCACCTGGTAGAAGATGTCCTCGATCGGAGGCATGGCGAAAGCCGGGGCGGCGTTGAACACCTCGGCCAGGCGCTGGGGCGCAACAACAGCAGCATGGGTGTCGTCGTCGTCGTCCATCTCCACGTCTTGATCCGCATCCTCCATCTCCTCATCGCTGGCCTCACCCTCCTGCAGCAGGAGCTCTCCCCTCGTTAGTTCCTTTCCTGCACCGTCCTCTACCCCCAGATCCGCCAGAGGTTGAAGAAGCGGTACTTGCTCCACGCCTTCCGTGATCGACCAGATTTGGGCCGCCGAGTCGACAAGAATGAATCCAGAGGACGATGGAGCCGCGCACACGGAAGTGATCAGGTGCGAGAATGTCTGGATCAACTGGGGTTTGTCCTCGTCAATGCTGAGAACCACCAATTCCGATCTTGCGCCCCTCTTCAACTTCCCCTTGCTCGAGGTTGGAACGGGCGCAACAAGCGCAACGCTCCGCGACTCGTAGTTGACCGCGAGCTGCGTAAGCCGCTTCGCATTCTCCGACGTCTCCTTGAGAGAATAGCTGTAGAGAACCTCATCCGACACGATATCGTAGACAACGAGATCTTCCGAGAGCATGATGAGAGATGATGACAGAGACTTGATGGCGCGAATCTCGCCTTTGAACATGCCCGAGACAACATCGCGGACGGCGCCCGTCTCGGTATCGATAGCGACCACAAGTGCACCAGATGGGGGGCCGAAGGCGGCGAAGAGAACGGAGCCGTCCTCCGAGAACGTGATCGCACCGCTTCGCGCCGTGTTATTTGTGGCGGGCTCGAGGGAGTCATCTTGCTGTTCGTAGACGGGAAGGGTAACGGTTCGCGAACATGTCCAGCTCCGCAACGGCTGGCCATCGGGCCCGGTGGCCGCCAGCCCGTCTCTCCTGCGCAGTCGCGGGGCCCAGAACCGTACCATTCCGTCGTTGCCGATAGTGGCGAACCGAGATGAGGTTGGGTCGCTGGCAAGGTCGAATATTGTTTCGGTTCGGTCGGTATGGTGAGCGTCATTGACGCGGGTGGCGAGTTGGAAGGGTTGATCTTCTGCGCCGACTTCCCAAAACTTCAGATAGATCTCGCGTCTCTCGCGACAAGCTTCGGCAGGTGTTTTTGACCCGGTCAGGAGAACGTCTGCATCTCGCTCAGGCGGTTGCCACTCGTCGACCGATGCAAGCCACTTGCCGTCTCGAGAAAAGGCAAGCTTCGTGACCGTCGGCTCGATGATGGGTGCACCATCGCTCGTGATATTGGCATCTGTCGGATTGCTGCGTGCGATGGCATGCTTGGTGACTCCGTGGAATGACGAGATATCAAAAACCTGGAGGAGGGGGGTAGACGCTGACCCTCCTCCCAAAGATGCTTGCTGCCCATTGCCAACACACAAAAACATTTGTGACGGATTCTGAGGGTTAACAGTGGCAACCAGAGGCGCCGCGATCTCATCAACAGGGCGCCAGACGCGGCGGACCAGAGACTCTTTGGATGGGCGGTCGCCGAGGACGACCGACTGAATGCCCGAGACATACATCGTCGGGCGCATCTTGGCGGTAGATAGAATCATTGCCGAGTTGTCATCCAGGTGTATGGCGTATGAGGATCCCCGGGGAGACACGACGATGTTCTCAATGGTCGCGGAAAGATGTGGCAAGAAATCCAATCTTCCAGTATCGACTTGCCAGAGGACCAAAACCGTCTCATAACCTCCAGAGATGAGATAGTTGCCTGATGTCCGTTAGTCAAATGTCACGCCGACGACCCTATCCAAGGAGAGAGTAAAGTGCTTACCATCCAGCGACCACTTGACACTGTGAACCGCTCGACGATGCCAGTGATATTTCTTCGGCTGAATCATGCCTGCCCTCGACAAGCCAGACCTCTCCCCTGGAAGCTTGGACAGCAAGTCGTGGTATACATGTATGGCGCCCCGAGCACAGCCCACGGCGAGATCGACGGACTGAAGCTCAAGAGCCCCCTTTTTGGTCGTCCTCATCGTCGGCCGAATATCCAAGGAGGTGACAATGTCTGGGACATCGAAGGAGTGGAAGCGGTAGGTCAAGTCCTCCAGTGACGCCAGCTTCTTGACTTTCAGAACGCCAATGTGCAGAGTCTCCTTCGCAGAAGCCACAATCAGCCTGCCCTCGGCAGCAGTGCGCAGCAACTGCGGGCTTTCGTCGTAGGTGTGCAGAAGCTTGCCGCTCCCTGTCGACAGAGCCTTGGTGTTGTAGGCGAATATCTGCGCGGAGCTCTTGGTGAGCCGCTTCAAGACCAGCAGGACGTCCTCGGACTTGCCGCCTATCTCCACGGCATCCACGGCCACATCCAAAAGCTTCTTCGCTTCGATTCTGAAGGGGGTGTCTGCGCCTGCGCCGGAGGTCCAGTTGAGGCGCCAAACACGGCCATCGGAGCAGGCAACCCAGACAAAATCGGGATCGCACTTGGATAATACCGAGGACACGATATGGTTTGCCGCAGACTCGGTGGTATCGTCCGTTCTTGTCACGGGGATGGCGATCCTGCGGACGAGCAGGGAATCTTCTGTCGAGTAGACCTGAATCGAGGTGTTGTATGTGACGATCAAGTGCCTGTACCGGTCAGCGAAACGCTCTGCTGGAGTCCCAGCGCGGTCACCGTCGCAACTCACTTCTCGTCAGGAGAGAAAATCGGATCAATATCCAACATCCTCCCACCCATTGGCTTCGAAACCTTCCAGGATGCTAACCTCTCGCGAGCAGCACCTGCTGGGGGTTGTGATGGCACGTCTGGGAGTTCGAGGTCGCCATTGACTTCTTGCACCGCCCCGTTGCTCAATTCCTTCTCGTCCCTTCTGCTGGCGGTGGCTTCTTCGGCTGCGACATCTTCCTGGAACTTGGATCTACGGCGATGCTTCTTTTGCGACGAGGGCGTGTCGTCCTTGGGCTCGCGCTTCCGTTTCAACGAGGCTGTGTCGCCGTTCACGTCCATGTTCGGGACCATGCTGGGCGGCGGGCGGGATGAGGAATTGGGTGTCGCAGTCAATATGGGAGCTCAACCTGTGCAATGCCGCAAAACAGACACCCCAAATCGGCTCCAACACTCTGCAACCAGGCAGAAGAAATTTTGGCGGAGAACGACCTCGAAAAAAGTTAGAGTGGGGCCGGTGCTTATCAGCGATAACTACTGGAACTTTACGCACGGACTCCTCTCAGGAACAAAGATTTGAGAACCGCGACGACTTTCTTGCCCGTGACAGAATCTTTGCTCCCTTGCGAAACACGCACAAGCACAACTACATCCGCCAACATTGGGTCGCTCATCGCTACGGAAATACCGACGACTTCGAAAGTTTAACAAACACCGACGCAATGATTATTCCGATTCGGTGCTTTTCGTGCGGCAAGGTGGGTTGCGCGGCGCAACCTCGTCAGCTACGGTCCCCGCTAACTCGTCGTGCAGGTGACGGGCGATCTGTGGGAGAAGTTCGTCAAGCTCATCGAGGAGGAAGGACTCAGCGACGGGTAGGCGACAGCGCTTTCTGCATGACAAGTCGTCCAGCGTGCTGACAGAGGCGGATGGACAGTGACGCTCTCGACCAGCTCGGGTGCAAGCGGTACTGCTGCCGGCGCATGGTCATGACGCACGTCGACCTCATCGAGAAGCTTCTGAAGTATGTCTGCAACAAAGCAATTGTCTCGGCATGCGTATGCAGCGCCGGGTGGCTGACGCTTCGTCCCAGGTACACGCCCGACGGCCGCAACTACAAGAAGATCGAGATGCAGCAGCGCAACCAGGAGTAACGCCGCACGCCGGTCCAATTGTCAGTTTTCGATATGCATCAGCAGGCGTTAAGGAGGGAAAGAGGTGGCCATGCATTTCCAGGGAGCCTACGAGACCGGAGCCATGCTTGGCTGGCAGGGCAGGGCTCTTCGCTCGGGTGGCAGGGACGGCGTCAAGGTTGATTTTGGATGCAGGCGGCTTGGTGCTTAGGGCAGCCGATGGGCTTTTCGAGGCTGGAGGACGGATGTACGCAGGAAGGCGGCCGGTCCGGAAGGCCATGCGCTTGGCGCGGCTTCCGGGCCAACTGCATGACCGGCCTAGTGAATGACATCGTGGCAGGGCGCCTCTTGCGCAAGGTCCAGCGTCGGTCTGCGATCATGTGAATGGCGTCAATGCCTCGGGGATATTGGGTGCCGACACTAGGGGCATGGGCGGCATACAGGTTGGGGTATTCCTCGGGAGTCGAGACTTGGCTTTTCGTGGAGGTTGAAGGAGACAAGACTCTAAGTCCGAATGAAGAGGGAAAACGAGAGCGGTTCACTCAATACTGTACCTGATGGAGTCCCGTTCGCCTACCCCGAGCAAACAGTGAGCCTGAAAACGCTTTCGAGTTTCTCGAAACCATGGCTCCAGTGTTCAACTTCTCATCTCGGCAACAGAGCTGGTGCGGGCGATCCATACTCCCGGGACAAGTGGCGGTCAGAATGCCCGATTATAGCCTGTGTTTTCAACTAACGTTATGGGCGCGTTGGACCACGTTTGAAGTTTGCGAGTGATTCCTGGACCAACATGCCTTTCGAAAATACTGCCACAACACATGAACGCAACCCATAGAAAGCGGCAGGTCAAATCTGAACAGGTCTAAGTTGTGGCAGCGCTTGAGGTAGGCAGGCGCGGATCGAACAGTGGAGCAGGAGGGCGCAACTGAGTGCACTGCAGACGCGGGGCAAGTTCCAGATGTGACAATCGAAAACATCCAATGCTCCCACGACAGTGCATGAGCTGCCTGCATCGCGCTTGTGTTTGTGGGGGCGATACATACAGCAACAATCCGAATTGATGAACGCCACGTCGAGTTGAACCGGATGCTACATTGTCGAAGGACATCATCTCCGAGGCTGCATCAACGCTCTCATTGAGTACCGGTACTCCGTACGGCGCGACGCATTCGGACACACCCTCAGAAGCGCGTTGGAGGGGTCAGTATCATCATCCGCTGCTACCTCCGGAAAGAGGGCCGAACCGAGGCCCATCCCTCCTCCGATGACTGAATCAATGCGGGAAAGCAGCTCAATGTGATACTTATCGGTCGCATGGATGATGGGTTGAAGCTCGAAGGCTAGCCTTGGCACCCAGTTCCCATCCCATTCATGCTTCAACACCTCGGATTCTTGTCGACAGCCTGGTCGACGGAGGATGATCATCGACTTCCAGAAGCACTCGGGAAGTCGAAGCTGCTTGCGGGCCACACGGGCGGGGCCGTTAGACGGCTACATTGTGCGACCAAGTCGAAAGAGACGCGATTTTCGCAACAAACCCATCGTCTCATTGGCCGAACGCGACGAGGAAAAGGGAAACAGAACGCCGGGCCAGCAGGCTGGGAACAGAGTGGTGGTCTGGATCAGCCTGACCAGAAGCCCATTGGCCACACCCCTGCCCCTCGCCCCGGCAAGCTTCGAACCAAGGCCGCTGACTTGCTGGCAAAGCGAGCCACAGCGACTCGTTAAGCGCCGGCGTCTTGAGGGTGTCATGGCCATGCAGTCCATCGGCAGAAGAGGGGCTGTTTCGCCGGTTTCCTACTGGCTCGAAAGGCAGCGACGCGCATCAGACCCTCTATGGATGTGCGGGATGAAATCGCTGCACGCACGCAGACTTGGGGAGCTCCCGTTCTGGCACTTGTTGGAGAACTTCCAAGTCATCGTTATTCCGGCGAGTCCGCGAACAGCCTACTCTGTACTCCGCATCAGGTCACCCTTCACAACCGCGAGAGACAAACTTGGGTATCCGTCCCGGACGTTGCGACCAGCGGTGCTAGGCAGAAGGAAGTGCCTTCACTGCAGTCTCGTTTCCATTGTTGACGGGGGCCCTCGAGCCGAAGGATCTCTGTTGCAATCTGCTACTGCAGTCCCCGTTGTTGTTGGTGTCGTCCATCCCCTGTTGGGCAAGGCTCCCATGTCCCTTGGCACCCTTCCCGTTTGGCTGCCGCCTTCTCCTTAAGCGCAGCGGCTTGCTCTCCTCGACCACTGACGCTCCGCGCCGGATTTCCTCACCTAAACCATCCCACGAGCGACGACTCCACCGCTTCCGCGCCGACAAACCAGCTCGTCGCCGCCCGCCCGCCCGCCAAGCAGAGCTCGGATTCTCTCCTACCAACCCAAGCCCTGTCTGACAGCTGTGCTGTTTTGACGCTGCCCGTCTGGTTCCCCGCTGGCGGAGACGGCGCTGGCTCAGTCCACCATCTGCCCTCCGGCACGCAGCTCCAGTCCCACGCAGCCTTCGACGCCGCACGCTGGTGATTCGTCGTGCTGCTGTGAGAAAAAAAGACGCCCTATCTGCTTGGTCGCCCGTCAAAACGAATTACTTCCAGGCCGGCCCTCGACGCTCAGGCAAAGCTAGACCCTCAGGCTCCAAGTCACTCGGCGACAACCGTCCGAGTTCGTGATCCGTTCAGCTCTACTCCCCCGCCGACGACCAGCTACCCGGATCTTGCTACCCATTCGCTGGGCGAGCTCATAGCCCTTCGAAGCTTCACAGCCTCGGCTTCAGTCATCGAGCGCAATGGCTCTTGAGGCACCCTTGAGGTCGTCAACAGGAAGCATCGCCTCGATATACTCGCCGCACGCAGACATGTCGCTCCCGACTGGCCCCGACTCTCCCGCATTATCCTCCCAATATATGGCGTATGGGTCCTACCGAAGTTCCGAACCACAGTTAGCGTGTCCTGACTCTTGTTCTCTCTTGCCAGCTCCTCCTCCAGACCCGAATCTTCCCAGTCACTACGCCCCCATTCGTTCGTGAGGCCAAGCTCGGCCCACCTGATGAGCCCGAGCAGTGACATTGTTGGCCCTTCTCCCGTGACATCAAATGGGACCGAGACCACAGAGATCGAGGACGAGGCGGCTGAGAACGCCGAGGAGGAGAACGGCCATGTCCGGCATTCAGTACGTTGGATATCCTACGACGGGGCGCCTCCGATTTGCTGACTGGCTGCAAGCTCATGATGTTGAGGACGAACATCCCGGATGACCTTCGAAGGCCACTGAGCGAGGAGGTCGTCTCGGTAATACATGCACCCCCGAGCTTCCAGAACTGGGTATGACGCCGCTAGCATATCTGCGCCGTGTGACCCTTTGTGCTGACTCCAGCTTTGCGCCAGAAATCCAGCGATGCCGCCTCGAAATCGACCCTTTCTAATTCGGCGAGTGGTGCCAGCGCGGACGGCACGAGCGCAAGTAGCCCCCCGCCGAGTGAGCCGTCAACAGTGGTGAGACAGTGTCCATCATATCGTCCCGCAAAGCGCGCCTCGCTGACGCACCAGGTAAACCAGACGCCTCCCAGCCAGCCGCCACCCACAGTCAACACCAAGGTTAAGCCGGTGACATTCGGCCTCGACGCCCCGACGCCCCAGGCACAGAAACTAGAGGACGTGCTCGCAAGTGACTCGTCGAGGTTGCGCTCGAGCACAGCCAGCAGTCTAGAGTGTGAGTCCCATCATCCCATCACCTTGCCTGTCTCGTGGAAGCGCATCTGACACATGCCTCGCAGTGATACCAGAGAGCCACGAAGCCGACGGGGACGATGACTACGATGACGCCGACGTCTTTCGGGACCCGACGCTCGGCCAAGACAGCGAGGTCAAAGCCCTCAAGGCAGCTCTTGAGGAGTGCTGGACCCTGTGCAATACCCTTGCCAACCTGAGCTCGATTCACCGGGAGCGCGTCTTCAACAGCTCGGGGACGCCAGACGCCCACGAGAAGGCCTGGAAGAGCTGTTGGAAGCTCTGTAAGCGGCTTTACCAAAGCAGGGACGACATCTCCGAGTCGTATGGTGTCAGGACCAACCTGGATCTGTGCCGAGACTTTTGCCAGGCATTGTTCGATGTGCGGCAAAAGAAGGACGAGACGGCCGACTCCATCCTGAGGGTCAGCTTTGAGCTCAATAACCAGTATGGATTCTTTTGCCCCGTTCGTCATGGCGCCGGAAGCTCGCTAACGGCATCGCAGTCTTTACAGCGCTCAAGACAGCCGCTCCCTCCCTGAGGCATTCAGGGAGCGGACCCTGGACTTCTACATCACACTCTGTCATCGACTGATGAAGCAACGCAGTGATCTGGCCGAAGAGACAGACTCCCTTCTCCGAGCATGCTGGTCGCTCGCCGAAATGCTCTTCAGTCTCCGCCAAAACCGGCGAGACGGCAAGGCCCCCGACGAAGAGCTGCTGGGCTCGGCCGTGCAGGCGTGCTGGGAGCTGTGCGATATCTTCCGCGAGGGCTGGACCCAGATCCGGCCAGACCGCGGTACTCCAAGGCCCAACCAGATCAACTTCTTTGCCGCTGGCCCCCCTTACGGTCTCCAAGCCATGAGCAGTCACCAGTCCGACGCCGCCCGGTCCAACGCCGGCAGTCGTGCCTCGCTCCATTCGAAGCGTGAGAGTCTCCGCAGCCTCGCCGACATCGAGCGGCCACGGCCGCATCCCGTCGTCCCCGAGACTCCCGTCACCGAGTTCGAGGACACCCCCGTCTCGCCCGACGCCAGTCCGCAGATGCCCAACATCCTCGTCCTCGGCACGTCGACCGACTCGCGCAGCGACCGCGGCGGCCGCTGGTCGAGCAACGCATCGAACCTCTCCGGCTACAGCCAGAGCAGCCAGCATACCTCCAGCACAGCCACGACAGCCGCCACCGTCGAGGATGTCAACATCACGCGCATCAAGGCGCTCATCGTCAAGGCTGCCATGAACATTGGCTTCAACCGCGACGGGGCCGCGGCCAACGGGACAGGTAGTGCCGTTTCGCTGCAGGCGTTTGTGAAAAACCTGCCCACGGGCTCCTTCGGCTCGCTGCCTGCTCATGCGACGCTGCTCCAGAGCTACAAGAACTTGGTGCTCAGCGACGCGACGTTCAGGTCCTCGGCGAGCTTGCCGGTCCGCGGGAAGCGCTTCACGGCCGTCGAGATCTCCAAGAGCGTTGGGTGGATGATGCTGCGCTCTGGCCAATATGGGTTTTTGAGGGATTTGTTCCGCCTGGTCTTTGGGATACAGCCTGAGGATGCTGAGACGAGGAAGAATATGTCTATTACTGTCTAAAGAGGGGGAGCAGGTTCCGGTTTGCTGTGCTTGTTCTGGAAGGGGGCAGAGACTTGGACCAGCGGGACTCTGCCGCGCTCTTCACTCTCTTCCCCACAAGAGAAACTTTTAAGGTTTCTTGGGGTTGGGAATGCATCCCGGCCAGTCTATCTCGCACAACCGGTTTCCCTGGCGAATCAACATACAGCAAGGCGTATGCGAACACCTTTCACTCCGACAACTGAACCTTTCACTATAACCGACCCAGCTCTACTCCCTACGATTTCTAATCCTCAGCCGCTCCCGCCCGACCTTGTTTCGAACAAGACTGCATTGGTAGCGGAGGGTGGCCAAAATCACCGTTTTCCTCTCCTCCAATCATTGTCAGAGGCTCTCTTCACTCCACGGCTTGACAACTTTCTATCTCGCCCTCCCGCTTTCTCGAAGTCCCAATCCCCTCGTCGCGGGCGGACGGTTATGAACAGACGGATGCAACGGCATACCGAGCCCAACCTCCCATGTCCATCTGTCATCCGCCAGTTCAACCTCGCTTCTCGCATCTTTGCCTTTATGGCCGTTCTTTCTTCCGGTCTCATAATTGGAATTCCTGTTAGATACCCTATTTCTTCAAACATCTTCTCTCGTTTATAATTTACTTGGCGCTGGCGGGTTTCTGAAGGACGGACGGTAGTGTTGGTTGGTGGGGTGGAGGGGGGCCTCGTAGGGGACGAGTTCTGAACCGCCGTTCTTTGGAAGAAATCCGGGAGCATCAGACGAGGCTACATCCAGAACTGTTCATCTGTCGTTTCTGAATGTCGATCAAAGCGTTGGATAGCTGGGGCTGGTTGAGTCTGGGCTGGTTAGAAGGTGGGCAGGCCTGTGTTGTGCATCATCAGCAAAGCAAAGCGAGGGTGTGGCGGTTTTATGTGGCTTTGATGAGCAGGATCGGACAGGGAGAAAGAAGAATGAGAGTCTCTGTTGGCGCTTGTCTCTGTGGCCTCGGGTTGATGATGTTTTTATCCTGGCCCTGTTCGCGAATTTCGAATGCCCCCAGGAATTGTCTCCCAACTCGATGTCAAGGAGCCCACCAAAGCTAGAGTTTCGCTCAATCACGCCGAAACAGGGGTCAGCTGTGATAAACTCCCTTCGCTCGTTCCCATCTCTAAGCTCCTGTCACTCCCAGTCCCCATGGTATTGGGGTGGACGAGTGTTAAGGACCATGTTGCGAGGGAACCGGAATCAGAAGAGATTCTGAGGGCCCAAGCAATTTCTTAGCTTCCATTGCATCGGATGGAATTCTATTTCTCTCTAGATCTACGTCTATCCCCATGTCTACATCTATCTCTACCAAAGAACTCTATCCCGGTGTCTGTTCGAAGCCCAAGTTCGCCCAATCGAAGCAACAACGTTTCACAGACACGCTCAAAACGCCACGCTCTAGCCAACCAGAAAACAAGCCCGCTAGTGCTCCATGCGGCTCGCTGCAAAGCTCACGCGCCTGCAGACTCATCTCTCCCAAAGATACCCCACCAGAAGCCTACATGACCCGTCTCGTCGTCGTGATGGTCCTCGCCCCAGTCGTCCTGCCCCTCCACAATGTCCTCCTCCAGGCAGAGCAGAGGGTGATTCCGCTGAGCTAGCTCGTTTCGTAGAGAGCGGAGAAGACCTTTGGTCACCTCGTCCCGCTGTGGCACCATGACGAGAACCCGGGCCTCCGCATTGAGAGCAAGTTGCTCGTCGAGGGCGCTGGATAAAAGTGCCGGGTGGTCGTCGTCGTACAGGGGGTCTGCAACGATGATGAGCTAACGTTGGGGGTTAGCCTTGATCATGAAGTCGTTCCTGGATGTCATTCTCTAACCTGGTAGCGAT
This sequence comes from Chaetomiaceae sp. PF1801, assembly GCA_023628475.1. Taxonomy (NCBI): domain Eukaryota; kingdom Fungi; phylum Ascomycota; class Sordariomycetes; order Sordariales; family Chaetomiaceae; species Chaetomiaceae sp. PF1801. Next base: position 294,097 of record JAMAKQ010000025.1, read on the forward strand.
TCAGTTCCCTGAACATGGGAGCAGTGTCTTCCTCGTTGCCGCCCCAGGTCAACGGCGCAACCTGTGCTCTGCCGCCTTGTCCTTCCACCACCTCCCTGTTAAGGGACACGTTGTGTGCCAGATTAGGGATGATAGTGGGCAGGTCCGTGAGGACAACGCTCGTTTTCCAGATGCAGGCGGCTGCCAGCCCCAGAAGGCCGGTACCAGAGCCCAGCTCCAAAACCTCCTCGGGCGTCGAAAGGGCGCCCGGAGCGAACAGGCGCGCGAGAGGCCCGGAGGCGAACTCGTGGAGCAGTTGGGCCAGGGCATATGACGAGCCCCATGTCTTGAGGCCGAGGGAATCGCCAGTCAGAGGAGGCTCTCGTATGGCCAGGCTAAAGGCCTCATGGCCGTTGTGTTGAAAGGGCCATCGTCGAGTAATCTCTCCCATCGCTGCCGTCATCGTTAACCCCTCCATTCCCCCAATCTGTTCCCAATCCCAGGACAGGCCACGTACCTGTCCGGCCGCACCGCTCCGACAGGCGCTTGCTTGCCTCTTCCCAGATCACCTCCCGCTCGTCGTCGCTGTCCAGCCATGCCAGGCTGCTCTTGATGATTGTGGACAGGAAGGAGACCGTCTCTCGGCGGTCGTGGACTGTGGAGTCCTGCTCTTTGAGAATATCGGCGCGAGAAACGTTCAGGTTCCAAACTCGAGGTTCGACCCGGAGCTTCTTGAGACACTCAAGAAGCACTTCATAGGCAGGCTTCTGCCAGAGGTGAGGGAGCTCATCCTCGGGCGGGGTGAGGAGGCCGGTGTCCCGCATATCCGCAACAATGAATTGAAAGAAGGATCTGTAAGAAGGAGGGATATGTAAGCGCAGAAGGACTGAAGAAATGAGATGCGCTAATTGCAACACGTGCAGAAACAAGAGCAGGCAGTACCGAAGAAAGATACAAGTCTACCTCTTGAAGGCCATGGGGATACCGACGCCATTCATGTCCCAGAAACCTCCCCTTTTAGGAGAAATTTCTAGGACAGACACCATCGCCGGCCAGCGGTCTGGGCCCATCCTTCCCCGGCAGCGCCGCGAAGCATTCACGGAACTCGGGAGTGGCACGCCGGCGGTGACCCACTGCTTCTTCAAACAGCGAATTTTTGCTGCCACGATGAGACGGGTGGGGGTCAATGTTTTCTCGAAGCTCCAGATTTTGAACCCTTGCGTGAGTGGGTCCCGCATCTCCCTTTTGATTGGCTGAACCGTGGAGCCGCACGGCGCACTGGCAATTTTCGACGACTCCAACTCAAAATCGGCTGCAGCTTTTGCTTCTCTTCCTCTTCTCTCTTTTCCTTCCCCGTGAAGCCTCGTCCTCTTCAACGCTGCGTTTCTATGCTACAAACGGAGAGCCTGCGCAAGCAGTGCTTTCATTACTTCATTGGCATATGAGAAATTCGGAGAATCGGCTTCACTCTTTGGCTCGTCCGTCTTGTGCCCTCTCGGGCGTCTCGACGGGTCGCGGGCTCTGCCGGTGACGGCTTAGCGCGATATCGCGTCTGTAATTGGCATCAGAAAAGCAGGGCCTGGGGCTGCCTCGCGTCTAGGCGCGGGTGTCGGTTCCCATGGTTCCTCTGGGAGAGCCGTTACGAAGCTTGTGGGCAACACTTGAGTGCAATACGCAGCGTGCGGTCTTGTCTCTCTCGGGGGCAGGGCCACACAATTCGATTCCGATTATTCTGTTGAGGACGAGGCTTCACCAATCTTTTTTTCTCTCAGGTAAGGAGCTGCTTTTTTTGCCCGTCTGGGATTAGGATACTGCTAACGAACTATCCGATGCGGCTCTCGACCGACAACATGGCCGCCCTTCTCAACAGCACCACAAACGAACCTTCACCCACGTCCGCCTACCATGTCTCGCCGTCCAGGCTGTCAGTTGCATCACCCAGCACCTGGTCCAACCGACTGTCAACCGAATGCGCCGGCCTGTTCCGCTCCCTTCTCCCGATCCCGTTGCCGTCTTCCTCTGAGCGGAGCCGCTCGCTGTCTCCGCTCGAGCTGTTTCCCTGGGCCGCTCCCTCCCTTTTCTTCTTGGCGCTTTTCATATCGCTCTTCGGCTGTCTAAGGCTGGCGGCTTCTTTCTCGGTCGCATGCTCGCCATCTGCACGGTAGTTTAGCGTACATATCCCAATAGAACGATCCGGGACCATCTCTTGCGTTACCGCCCCTGCTCGCCGACTTACAAATCCACGGGTGCTTCTTCCGGTCCAGCAGACCTCTGGCCTCTTCGAGCTCAAACACCAGCTGCTTGCAAGCGACCCGCTCACTCGCCGCTCTCTCGGCAAGGTCGATGATCGAGTCGGCGTAGACGAGCGCCTTCTTGGCTGTCCGGATCTGGTCCTCGATCTTGTATCTGTCGTCCCACAGCTCTCTCAGCCTCTTGGCGCTCTTCACAGCCCCCTTCACAGCGGCTCTGCTGTCTGCGATCCGGCCGGCCATGCCTCCAAACATCTCCTTGTCGCGTCTCACGCGGCACTTGTCCCTGACCTTGTTCCGCCAGACAGTGTCCAGCGTGTACTCCTCGGCCCAGTCCTGGAGCGGCGCGATCTCGGCCTCGAAGGACTGCACAAACGCCTGGAACGTCTTGAGTGCGGCGCCGACATCGTGATTGAGGTTGCGCAGAGCAACGTCGATGCCGGGGTTCTGGTTTCTGGAACGGGTGTCCGCGGATTTCTTGAGGTCGTGGTGCTTGGCTTCCGGGCGGCGGCTCTTCTTTGGTGAACCGGTCCAGTGAGGCATGTCGTCTGGGATTCGGTCTTGGTCGTCGGACAAGCTGAGGTCGCAGAGGGAATAGACCCTTTCGCCGCTGAAGGGGTCCCTTGGGTCGGGGTGCGCTCGGGGGTAGGGAGAGTATTCGGGGTAGAGTGGCGGACCGTAGCCACGGAAGTCCATCTCGACTTGGGTTGAGCCTGCAAGCTGGAACCACATGGCGGGAGTGAAGAGTATGCGATGGGTGAAGATATACCCTCGCCGCGGTACGTAGTCCACATAGTCTTTGTCCGGTCAAGATGGCTTGAGAGCAAGCGGCTTGAATCCAAAGCTCCCTTTTCAGACGTGGTTTGTGTCGTGCCGTTGTCTCCTTTCCGTTGTTTCCTAGAGCAACGCTTCAGGCGTACCTGGAAGCAACCAAACCACTTTCCGGATGCTGAGCCTTCCTTCTACGCTCGTTTCCAAGGCGAGTTTGAGCTTGACTTTGTTCCTCCATCACCCTCTCACCAAGACGTAGCTCGCCCTAGGCATCTACTCAGAACTGCCTCTGGCGTACGAATAACTGTACGTCCTTTGGTGGCTTGAGAAGAGATGCTCTTATGCTGTATCCACGGACATAGGGGTCCTTGGTAAGAATGATAGCTGATGGGAATACGATCACACTCCATTTGCAGTGTTGCTTTTGTACACCCACATCGTTTCGTCCCTGCAAGTTGGCTTGATCCTGTTTTCACTGCGCGCTGGCAATTACAAACAACGGACTGTTGATGGCAAAGAACCAGCGGCCAGGAAGGACTGGTAACAGGTTTGGCCTGATGATATGGAAATGGGAACCTGTTTCGTCTATTCTTGTTTCTTCCCACATGCACATTGATATCACATGCAATGGTGTTTGGTGCTCCTGAAAACAAACGCTGTGGAACCAAGCAGAGGCAAGTTGTGATAGACGGGAGCGGTTATTTCCCCGTTTCAGACGTCACGCCCAGGAACGGTAGCCCTCGTATTGTCGCTTTGATGAGTTCGTGATGGCGTCTTGTTAGGCAGATCAAGGCATTCTGAGGTCCATCTTATCGATCAGGAGGAGGGTTCGGTTCGGTAGTGCCTCATTCGGACATGGTCAACGAGAGCGGCTGGCTGGACTGAGGTGGCCTGCTTTGGCCTGGTGTTTCACGACCACCACCACCATGCCGTGATGGGAAGCCGAGACAACCAGCCTGGTTGTTCCAACTGTGCCACCATCTCTTGCGTTGTCACCGCTGCGTGCTAACACTGCTTGTCTCTGGCATGGCGCATACGATGCAGCGAGGAGAGGAATGCGGCCCTGGCCGGCGGGACCAAGCCGAGGCCACCTTCGGCCGCATCAACCCTCCCTGGGCTGCAAAACAAGGCCAACCACGGCACCCGACGCTGAACATGGCATTGGAGCAATCCCCTGACTTGTTTGTGGTCAAATTATGCCCGGCCTTTACCATCGGATTCATTAGGTAGCAGATCCCGCGCTTCGGTTCGGTTCAGGATCGATTCCGGGCCTCAGAGAAATTGGGCTGGATGTCGAGTTTCAGGTCATCCATTTCTCTGTTGCTTCTTGGTTGATTTGCGAACGGTGGGGTTGGCGTCCGGCAAAGGGGACTGCCTGGTCCGTGCGGCTGGGAGCTCCGTCTTTCCGCTTTTGGGCTTTTGTGCTGGCTCCCTGCCCACAATTTAATTGAGACTGCAAAACAACGACGACTTAGTTAACCACCAACAACACACTCAACAGAGCTGCAAATTTAAGACTAGTATGTGCCTTCATTTCTAAATAAACTGCTATTCCAGCTTCAAGTGATTTTTAAGGATTTTTGGAGTGTTGTCGGCCTGTTTGTTGACGCTTTTATGGCTTAGAGAAGCCCAATCCGGTTTAGCAGTCTCAATTAAATTGCGGCCAGGGAGGCTGGGCTCAGCAAGAAAGGGAAAGTGGCACACGGGGGTTGCAGATGCGAGGCCCACGTTGCCTGCAGCAGGTACCTGTACGGACGGATACATTGAGGAACACGGCCTTCTCTTTACCTAACTGCGCGGGCTTGATTTGGATTCGGTGTCGATGTCTTGGGCAAACGAAACAGGTTACAGCGGATGGTCCGCACTGACTTTCATCAATAGGTACAGATGGCTCTCATCTGGAATGTGCGCTGGCAACCTCCGCACCCAGGCCTGGAGCAGAGTATGACAACGGCGGCACCTTGACGGAGAGATTGAACTTGGAAGTGACAAGGGGGATCGGCTGCTGGCAATCCATGCGATCGATCTCGTAAGAGACAGCAGCAGAATCTCATCGCTCTCTGACAAAACGCGGGAACCATGGCGGCCCTTCATCACTGAAGAGCATCAGAGACTGTAGAGAGTCCGGCACGTGCGTGCAAGAAGGAACACAGCTGCGACACCCTGCACCTGATTACCTCAGCCAAACGGAAGCGATTGAGGAGGCTTGCTTCGTCACTCGGTTCTCGGCGAATTGTCGTAGCCAGTGATCACCAGAATCTTCCTTGAAAGTTGTTCACACTGCAGGATCAGGATGGTGTGTATTGACGGTTTTGCGTTCCTGGAGCCCTTCCCTCCTAATTAACCCCATACAGCGTTTTGCATGTCCAGACGGCGGACTGGTCCGATGGGCCCGAACGGGCGAAGCTGCTCCGAGGAAGATATATATTTATATTTTCTGCGTTCTGGGGTAAGGTACCTACCTATTTGGTAACTTTCGTTACGTACGCGGGCAGGCATGCTCCGATCGAGATCGGGGTGGCCGGCAAAAATACACCTTACTGAAAGCACTGGACATGAAACCACGGTGTGTTCTGTAGAATTCAGGGCTCTCCTGCTGCCCATGTTACCCGTGGTGTCAAACACAAGAAGAAGTGCGGGCTGAGTGACGTGCGTTCTCCCAGCCTCAATCTGTCAGGGTGTCCTCGAACGGACAACTTCTACTGAAGAAATCGATTCTCAAATCCCCTCGCGTCGTTGTGTTTGCACATGCACCATCCCCCACCTGCCACTCGTGGGGTTCTGCATGCTCGCATGCAGAAGGCGGGAAAATACTCGGTTCCGAGAACAGCACACCCTGCTGGAGAATTCGCGCATGTCTGGGAGAATAAAGAGATCTTCAGAAACCCCATACCCCAGGGAGTCAAAGATACCCAAGACGCCCAAGACACTTTAAGCTCAGTTACCCGGCTATTGATCGGGGAGGAATCCGGGCACCTTGAATGCGGGGTGCCGGGTTGCAGACTCGGCAACATGCCGCTTCCCGTTCCTTGAGCTCTCGGCGAAACTCGAGCCGGGCTACGGCGCTCAGAAAGCGAGCAGCTAAAAGACATGCTGAAACAGGTTGCCTTCTAACGGGGAGGCTGGAGATCAGCTTGAGCGCCCACAGAGAGAGAGCAGTGTCCCCCTTGAGTCCATCCGGGCAAAGCCAAGTGCCAAAACAACCAATGCAAAGCTGAGAAGGGAGCCAAATGGGATTCCTCAGACGGCCTGAACAGTCAGCGAGCTTCGAGAGACACTCATGAGTAAGCCGGTAAGCCGGCCAATACTTCGGCCCTACTGCCACCGCTTTCTCGACAACCTGTGTCACGGCAGCGCCACTGGCCCTATCACCAAGGCACGGCCATGCGCTGTCATCCGGTGCGACGTTGCCTTAGAACTCCATTCACAGTCCGGTTTGGGGCGTTCTGTGCCGCTCAAGGGCATGGCCATGACCAATTCGGCCAGGGCCGATACTGCCGCTGCCTTGAGCGAACTTAGCATCCCACAATACCGACAAGTCGGGAACCCGGGCATTCCCGCAGCATGGCTTGACTGTCGACGTCGTTGGTGAACAGGAGAGATGTCCGCGATTTCGGCGTCCCGGAACTCTAGCCAAACATGGAAGGACCCCGTAGTTCGAGACTCGTCAAGAGGTGGTGTGTGAGCTGCTTACCCTAACGGCGACGGAAGCTGTTGAACCCCTCGGGAACTTCCACTAAGGTAGCCGATGACGGATCGGGAGTTGGACTGAGGGGTCAGAGGGACCAGGCCGGAGGTGGTCGGAAGAACCTCACGTTACCAGTATAATAAAGAGGCCGAGGTTGCCGTGGCTGGTCGACGTGCTCATTCCACAGATGCGCAATTCCAAAGCTGTTGACCCGGCCTGCGTGAACTTTGGGCAGTTCTGGTATCAGAAGAGTTTTGACGACAGGCACGACTTACCGTTCCGTTGCAAACTTGAGAAGCTGGGCTGCTTGTTGCCCGGGGAGATTTCAGGACGAGGCCGGGATTGGCGACCGTCACAACCGAAGCGGACTGGGCCGAGCCACTTCCCCCTCCACGCGCTATTTGCAGACAAGTGGAGTGCCACGCTCCAAGCAGGGTCCGCCCGACGCCGCCTGGCAGGAAAGAAGGCAACTCTGAGAAGATCGGCCGAGTCCCTTGTCCAACGTCAATCGCAGTCAGCTAGTTGAATGAAGTCCTTGCAGTATACGAAATACCTATCACGATGACTAGAAACAGGTTAAAAGATGTCGGTTGCTGGTGGCTGTGGTAAGGCGAGGCCAAGCCACCTGCCTGCTGACAGCCTGACACTGGCATCCCATCTCCGGACCCCGAAACCCAACGAACCGAATCTCAAGCTCCACAACGGCTAGGCGAAAGGTCGCCATCTCCACTGGGGGAGTCTGAGAGCTGAGTGTGGTCGGTGTGCACCTGCTCCTGTGTTACGGTACGGTTTGAGTCCATTGCGTTGGACAGTGAAAGCCTGAAAATTCCCCTCACCTTGCGACAGCTACGGAGGATGTAGCTTGTATTCCTTCGCCCGGCCAGATCGGGTGTCGATGGCTTCCATTGCTGGCAATGGCTGGAGATCATGGTCCGTATCGGATACATGCACAATGCTGCTCACCCGCAATCCCTGCCCCTTGTCGGGCAAAAAGAAGCAGGGCAGCTTCCAGGTCGAGCCAGAGCGTATCCGTACCTGACGGTATTGTTGCGGGACCCACACCTGCCCCCAACCTTTTTGACGAGTCACAGGCCGTGGTGCCTTGCTTTCTTTCGTCGGAGCCAGGCCATCAACAAAGGGACCGGTGGGGCTGCCAGCAGCACGGGTTGCTGAGTACAGTCAGGTACATGCAGCATGCATCGGTGGACGCCGTGCCAAAGGATGGCTTGTGGAGACATGGGTCGTGCAACCCACCCGCTCCGCCCTGTCCCATCTCTTGCTTGTCACTCCTCGCTCGGTGCCTCTCTCTTGGGGTGCAGGGCCCTTTCTTGCGCTCCTCCTTCGGAGCTTGCCTTTCTTTCTCCTCACTTCGATCACCAAAGCCAAAGAAGACATTGTGCACCCTTTGGGCTGTCTCTCGTTCCCATTCTTGCCCACTGCTCGCCGGGTCTCCTGCGTCTCGGTCCGGCATCCTGCATCCGATCTCTCTCGTGTCTCACGTCAGTGCCGTGCTTTGCTGCATACAAGGTGCTCGAGTGCCTGCTTCTCAACCTGAACCACACATCGGTTCGGCAACTGCACCCGAAACCGCCAGAACTATCTGCTCGAAGCACGAACCAGCTATCACTCTGACGAGGAGGCAACATTGCGCACGGTTGCGGGGGCTGTTGTTATCGTCCGGCATCACGTCACAAGTTGGCCGCGGATGCGAGTACATGACGAGTTGTCCACACGCTTGTGGAAGTTTGGCAAACCATAAACCCCAAGGGTGTGCCTGTTCTCGCTCAAAAAACATCCTTTCCTCCTTTGCTTCCTCTTCGAAGAGTTACCGCGAAACGTCACTTGGATTGCGACACCATCCATCGACTACACTCGGAGCATTCACGACCGCCGATTGAGAACCCATACCCAAGCACCCATTCACCGATCCATAATTACTCGAATACACACAAGAACCACACCGAAAGGCTGGTGCACACAGAAGGAGGGGGAAGACTGGGACAGCGCGGAGGGACCCAGAGGGACGCGAGGGAGGAGTGAGGGAAAGAAAGCAGTTGCGTGCCTGATCTTGCTACAACACCATGGTTCTCAACATCCCCGAGGGCGGTGTGCTGCTCGAGGGCTCGGCCAACACCACGGCCGAGCTCCCGTCGCAGGCATTCGCCATTGCGCTGAGCGGGAGCGTGATTGAGGACATGATTGCTTGCGTTCAAAATGGCGGGGATATTCAATTGGCGCTGGGAAGCAATCCAGTAAGTGTTGATTCCTGTTTTTTGCATTTCTGCTATTGTCTGCTATTCAGCGGTGCTGCACAATAGCCCAGTTTTGGGCATCACCACTGAGGGCAGGGCTATTGTTGTTGGAATTGTTTCCTGCTTTGCACTTCAACACCTAATTCCTGCACCCCGTTCTCGCCATAACAAACGTCTGACCACTCCATCTGCAGAAATTCCTATTCGACGACCACGAGATACGGATACCAAAGACGTCCGACCCTTCGGGTTACGATCTCTTTTTGACCGATTCAGACCATCCCTCCACCGCTGCCAGATTACCGAACCCGACCATGTCCATCTTCAGAGTCCCAAAGCACAAGCTCAAGCCAAAGCCCGTGAAGGTACCTCGGCTAGTAGCAGCGAAGGGAGACTCAGCGGCCAAGAAACCCCCTGCTCGGCCGCCCGTCAAGTCTTCCACCACCACATCCAATGCCGCGGCCAGGCCTGCCTCTGCATCTGCCCGGGATTCGGACCGCAAAGCGGGAATGGAGGACGCCGCTGCGCGGCTGGAGCGTTCACTTGCCAGTCTGGAAGCTGACAAGCGGGAGAATGCGTATGGAGCCTGGAATGTGTTTGTTGGACAGTTTGGAAGGCTAACGTTAATCCCAGTGCTGTGATTGTCGGCGCTTTGCCCGGCTCAAAGGGGGCCAAACTGAAGGCTAACAGTCGACTCCTCGGAGCGGCCTCGCCGCGATCGTTACCACCGAGTCCGGCTTTGAGCGGGATTGGGTCTCCCTCGCTGCTACCTTCCGGCAACACGGCACAAGAGAAAGTGAAACAGCACCGTTTTCCCATCCTGCACGAGTTGGCGGTTCAGGATCTGTCTCGGGAGGACCTCTGGGCAAAGTGGGACGAGGGCACCGAGGATGAATTCAACGCGGCTCTCAACAAGGTTGCCGACTTCGACAAGGCTAAGCAGAAATGGGTCTTGAAGAGGAACAGCTGGAAGGACCTGGACGTTTTCGAGTACTACTATGACCTGGACGAGGACCGCCAAAAGGCCATCAGCAATGCGGTTCGAGTCTATGACCGCCTGCGGATCAGCACATCCGACCCGCTCTGGCAGAAGCTACTCCCCAAGTCCGACCGCGGGAAGGGCATATGCCTGAGCAAGCTGCAAGCTGCCATCGTCAACGGCCCGGCCGTCCCAGCGCCGAGACAGAAAGCCGACGGAGCGAGCACCAGCGGGGGCGACTCGGAGAAGGAGGGCAAAGGTGGCGAGCCCATGTCGAGATCCAGCTCTCAGACCTCAACAGGGAAGAAGAAGTTGTCGGCATCAGAGGCCCAGGCTAAGCGGCTGCTCTCGAAGAAGAAGGGCGCTGCGGCGACAACGACAAAGGCGGCACCGAAAACCACCACCGCCAAGCCAGCTGCAAAAGCCGCGCCCCCGAAAGGGGGCCGGGTCCTGTCCAAGGAGTTCGTTTCGGATTCAAGCTCCAGCGACGACGAGGAGCCCCTTTCGACGTCGGTTGGAAAGCCCAAAGCTTCGGCTGTTCCAGCCAAGCCCGCTCAAAAGCCAGCCGACAAGCCAAAGCCCGCGGAGAAGACGGCCGAGCCGGCCGCTCCGAAGCCGAAACCCGCTGCGGCTGCAAAGCCACAACCGCGGGAGCAGAAGAGCGCCAAAGAGCAGGACACCATCCGCGCCCAGGTCATCGCGAAACCGAACAGGCCCACGGCAAAGCGTCCGCGGGACGCTGACGACGACGATAGCTCCAGCTCCGGCACCCCGCTCAGCAAACGCGTGAAGCCTGCCCCAAAGCCGCTGCCTGCACCGGTCAGCTCCGCCAGAGCACGCGCCCCTTCCGATGCCAGCCAGAACAGCCGTGCGACAGGCCAGACAGGCCAGGGCGTGACTTCCAACAAGCCCAAGAACACCTCGCCGGTCAAGTCATCCCCTCTGGCTTCGTCTCCGCCGACCAATGCATCGGACATGGAACAGGATCGCGCCGCCCTTGCCCGGGCTCGCGAGCGCCAGCGGGAACGGGAGCGGGGCCGAGACACCGCCATCCGAAGCAGTAGCAGCAGCAGCAGTAACACGGACAGCAATGGCGGCGCCGCCATCACAGCCAGGAAACGCCCGCCGACCGACGCGCTGCCCGCAACCACCAAGGCCAAGCGGCACCGCCCTTCGCAAGAGACGATCGAGATGGCGGCTAAGTTCAAGCAGTTCTATGCGCGCTACCAGCAGCTGCACCACGATATCTCGACCAACGACAACCCGGACCCGGGGAAAGTGACGGATTTGTTGGATATGCATGAGCGGTTGAGCCGGATGAAGACGGAGATTTATGCTGCCGTGGAGGTTTGAGACTGCCCTTCTGGGGAAGGGGAATGGCATGGGGTGGTGTGCAGTTTCGGTTAGTGGAAGGGTTGATCAGAAGGGAAAAAGGAGGTTTATTGGCGTTTTAAGAGACACCGGCATACTGGGCATGGCCCTGGAGTTGATGGGAATGGGAGTGGGGAATGGGCACAACTGGCGGGCATGCGGGAGACGGGTCATGATGCCGAATTCTGGCTGGTTGCCATTGCATTGGGATTGGAATTGGGATTGGGGTTATATGAGGTTCAGGTTCATCAGGGGCATCTTACCTGGGAAATGGCACACATATCTTGGGCGCCGTTGGGAGTCATCTGGATGAGCTGGGAGGATATGTTTTTGAGAATTGGGCACACATGTGCATGAAGGGATCCCACTGGCATGATACCAGGGTGGCGGGCATGGAAACCGCTTTGCCCATGAAGTGAATTATTGGATTCTATGGAAGACGACAAATGAATACAAAATGATTCTCAAATGTTTCAGTGCCTTCCTGGTTTGCAGAGCGTTTCTGAGTTGTCGTCCATTGGCCTCCGTCTGCCCATTTTCGATTCATGGCAGCTCTCGATCGTCAGTCAGTCGACTGGCTGACCCAGACGCCATGCTCACTGAGCCCGGAGTGATCTCTCATGCCTTCAGCATGACGAAACTTAACCGCAAAGCGGGCGCGGCGATGTAGGCCCAGAGGAACGCCCATCCACCTATGCCGAATGTAAGGTAGCTGCACACGCAAGGACGTCGACCTGAAAATAAAGAAGCCCCGGCAAGGCACCTGAGCCTGGGTAGTTTGGGATTCGCAAATCGAGGCATCGGAAGCATAGCGTTGCCGCTTCTCCCTTTTCAACCTATCCGTACATGAAGATCAACGCAGCCCTTCAAATAAGGTATAGATAGCCGTATTCATTATGAAGCAGTCTTCGTCTCCGCCCTATCACCCCCAAGCTCCCCTCCTTGCCTGTCGCGTTGACCAGGCCAGATTGCCTGCCGATGACAATCCTCCGTCCGTTTTCCTTCTTTTAATGCTCGCTCGCTGGTGGGCAAGGTGGTTCGACAAACCGTGTGGTAAGGGTTTGGGGTTGTTGCTTCACAGCTTCGAGAGAAAACGGAGGAGGCCGCTTCCCTACTGCGTCTTGAACAGCAGGATCGCGCAGTGGCCGAGGTAGAAGTAGATGAAATGCTTGGTCTCTGTTCCCGTGAGTAAGTCTCCGTCAGTGGACCTGGTCACCAGAAGGAAGGAGAGGGGGGTCGCGAGGGCGGCAGTCCGTACCGTGGGTTACGAAGCTACCAAAGTTGCGGCCCACGATGCAGTGCCAGGTGGGGCCCTTCCTCTCGTCGAACTGTGAGAGCGTCGTATTAGTTGAGGACCCCAAGACGGCGGTTCAGGTGGCAGACGCACGGTTCTCTTGATGTGTTGTGCGATGTCCTGTTTGGAGAAGGTCAGCACGTGCCCTTGGGATTGGACCTCCAAGCGGACTCCAGCGGACATCCGGAGTGGCGTTCAGTGGAACGGACCTTCTCAATCGTGAACTTGGCCATTGCCTCCTGGGCTGAGAATTGGTCAGCTCGATTCTGTAACCCGGCCAGGACGGCCGCAAGCGCCCCGAGGTTCCTACGTACCGACTTCGACCGCCTCCTGCTGCATGTCCTCGGTCTTTGATAGAAGCTCTGCGTTAGCATCTCGCGGCAACGAAAGCGCAAGTGTTGGCATCTCAACGGTAGGCCCGGGGACATACCATGTCAGCGCTCTTGATTTGGGCTGTTTGAGGGTGCATGATGCAAGCGTTAGCCAACCTGGTTTTTGTGAGCCGCGGAAAGGGGGGGGGGGGTGCGATACGTAACGCACCTTCGAGCTTCTCCCTCGGGACAGGGGAGGTGCTCCCCGTTGGCTTGATTTCCTCGCCCGGCATTGTGTCCTCGTCGGTCGAACTGGGTGGGCCGCTCAACGTTAGTAGAGAACATCACATGGTGGAACTGCCAATCCAGGCGATGGAGCGGTCGCGGATGACGATGTTTGTCCAAGAGAGGCCCAACTGAAGCCACGCGAAGGCGGTGCATGTTTCGGGCGCTCCCTCCTTGCATCGCAAATTCTGAATTTGGGGTCCCAACATACTAGCAAACAATTTCTAAGTAAGGCAGCTAACGCTCCGAAAGGGGTGCTGCAAGTCTCGTGTGGGTGTGCAGGCGCGGTCAAGTCGGTTGTTTCGGCCGAGTTGCTTTGTGCAGAGAGTTCTGGCAATTCGGGTACAATATATAGGTGTTTCTGGAAGGAGAACGACCGCGATCAGTGTTTGGATTTATGTTTCCAGGTTCGAGGTCAACGCGGCTCCGGGAACCGCAGACCCAAGTTTAAATTCATTGGGCGGCTGAGCTTTGCTTTTGTTGCGGCGCCGGGTCGCGGGGGGAAGCAACATGGAGTCCGGCCTTGGCGGGCGGCGGGTCCCGCCTCCCTTGTAACGGTACAAGCTCAAAAGTGAGGACCACTCATTTTACGTTGTACACGGGACTTGTTGCAGTGGGTCACGCGGTATGAGCTGGATGTGGGTCCTTGGGGGAGGTTTGGAAGCCGATAAGATAAACGAGCAGTGTGGGGCTTGAAATTTCTGGAACAGATGCAGAAAAAAAAAACAATTCTCAGAGCTTCTTCCACTTCATGGAAATTCGACCGGGAAATCACATCAACTACGGAATGACAGCGCCATAACCCTAGCTTCGTACTCTGCCGGCGGCAGATTGGAAGCGAAAAAATCCAAGCAATCATGGAGTCGTCTAGGATCTTCGTCAAAAACCTACCGCCCAACATCTCCGAGGCCGACTTCCGCAAACACTTCTCGGCCCAGGGACGCGAGGTCACCGATGTCAAGCTGATCCCCCACCGCCGCATCGGCTTTGTTGGTTACAAGTCGCATGACGATGCAGTGCGGGCCGTCAAGTACTTCAACAAGTCTTTTATTCGCATGTCCAGGATTGCCGTTGATCTGGCCAAGCCGGTAAGCCACCTCGCGTCCCAACTCGTTGGCCTGCTACTAATCATAGATGCAAGATTGCAGACTCGACCCCCAAGCCAGCCGCGAAGGATGCCGCACGCCATGGTGCTGCTACCAACGCCGTCCCTTCCAAGCCTGTTGCTCCGAGCGTAGGCCAATCTGAGGATGAGAATTCCAAGAAGAGGAAGCGCGACGCTCTTGATGAGGCCGACCCGAAGCTGCAAGAGTACCTTGAGGTCATGGGCCATCCAGTCAAGAAGTCCAAAGACGAGAACACTCTCAGTGGGGATCCGCAAGCAGACCTGACGTCTGCGCTACCCCCTGCTGTCCTGGAAGCTGGCGAGAGCGACGATGAGTACGAGGACATCCCCGCACGCCACCCGAAACGGCCGGCTCAGGGGGCTCCTGCTCAGGCCGACGCCACACCCGCTCCTACGACAGATGGACAAACCCTTGCACCCGTTTCTGGAGAGGAGCCTGCAAGGGAAGTTCCGCAGGTGTCTGCAGACGCAACAGACGACGACTGGCTCCGGTCAAGGACAAGTCGGCTGCTCGACCTGGTGGACCCCGATGATCCCGAGTTCTCAAAACGGCCTCCTTCATCTGCGCCGGCTGCTGCACCTACGTCCGAGCCGCAGGACCGCTCGCATAATGACGCTGCTGCCGCCGGGAGTGAAAAGCCGAGTGAAGGTGCTGATGTGCGGGCTGAGAGATCCGAGGAGGGCGTTGCGTTGGTTGAGAAGACGCGCAGGCTGTTTTTGCGGAACCTCAGCTATAATGTCACCGAAGACGACATCAGAGCACATTTCAGCAAGTTTGGAGCTCTCGAGGAGGTAAGCATCAAGTGTCTCAGTTATCTCCTTTCGCTGGAATGTCCGCCCGCCCTTCATGATGAATCCCTTGATAGGGACAGCTTATGCCAATGGCATATGACGAGATCCTGGGCTCAGTATTTTAGTAGATGCTTCGAGATTCTGATGAAAAGGGCCGATTGTTGTCGAGTTGTCTCTGATCGATGGCACTGGATTCTCGCTAACTGCGTGCCAGGTGAATGTTCCGTTGGATAATCGCGGTCAGGGCAAGGGCTTCGCCATGATCCGGTATGAGCAGCCCGCTGCTGCCGTTGCTGCATTCCAGACGGATGGCTCGATCTTTCAGGGCCGAATCATACACATCCTCCCTGCCTCGCCCAAAAGGGAGAACAAGCTCGACGAGTTCGCAATTTCCAAGCTGCCCCTCAAGAAGCAGCAGCTGCTCAAGAAAAAGGCCGAAGCGGCGTCCAGCACATTCAACTGGAATTCGCTCTTCATGAGCCAAGACGCCGTCAACACCGCCGTAGCAGAGCGTCTCGGCGTTTCGAAACACGAGCTCCTGGATCCCACCGACGCGTCTGCTGCGGTGAAACAGGCCATCGCTGAGACCACGGTGATCCAGGAGGCCAAGGCCTACTTTGCCGCCCATGGTGTGAACATCGAGGCCTTCAAGTCCCAACAACGGGGCGACACCTCGATACTCGTCAAGAACATTCGGAACGCCACAATCGAGGAGATTCGCGGTCTTTTCGAGGAGCATGGTGCAGTGTTGAGGGTCTTGATGCCACCCAGTGGGACCATCGCCATTGTCCAGTTTGCGCAGCCTGCGGCCTGCCGAGCGGCATTTGCCAAGAAGGCCTACTCGCGGTTCAAGGAATCAGTCCTGTTTCTCGAGAAAGGCCCGAAAGGGCTTTTCCTGGACAATGCGGCAACCCCCGTGGAAGATCGCCCCGCTGCCGTTCAAAAGCCGTCTGTTGCCGCCCTGTTGGAACGCGAGGATGATGAGGATGTGCCCGAGACGGCCTCCTTGTACGTCCGCAACCTCAACTTCTCCACCACCGATGAGGCATTGACCAATGCCTTCAAACCCTTGGACGGGTTTGTCAGTGCCAAGGTCAAGACCAAGACCGATCCCAAGAAGCCCGGCCAGGTGCTTAGCATGGGTTTCGGTTTCTGTGCCTTCAAGACCAAGGAGCAAGCGCAGGCGGCTCTCAAGGTCATGGATGGTTATGTGCTGGACGGGTACAAGCTCATTGTCAAGGCATCACACAGAGGCCATGATGCTGCCGAGGAGCGTAAGCGGGAGGACCTTGCCAAGAAGGCGGCGGCGCAGCGGACAAAGATTGTCATCAAGAACCTCCCGTTCGAGGCGACCAAAAAGGATGTCCGCGCCCTGTTTAGCACATACGGCAAACTGGTTGCGCTTCGCCTCCCTAAGAAGTTTAACCACACGTCGCGCGGCTTCGCTTTTGCCGAGTTTGCGACGGCCAAGGAGGCGCTCAACGCCCTTACGGCACTGAAGGATACTCACCTTCTCGGCCGCCGGCTGGTGCTTGACTTTGCAGAGGCCGACGAGGTCGATCCGGAGGAGCAGATCAAGGCCATGGAGAAGAAGATCCGGGGGCAGGTGAACAAGGTCACGCTGCAACAACTCACTGGAGAAGGGAGGAGGAAGGTTACGATCGGCGATAACGATGAAGATGACGCATGACAACATGAAGAATTGAACTCTCCATAATCCTCGGATTACAGTCAAATCACCAAAGAGATGTCTCAGCGCCCACACCGCCCTTGCCAAGGAGGCTTGCCCATCGCCCACCCCCTGCGGTCTCTTTGCAGAACCCCACCTTTCTTCCCTTGTTGAAGATTGTTTGGCCACCCTCACACACCTTGCCCGTTGCGTCTGATCGGCTCCTGCGTAGGGCTAATCTTGTCCGCGTGCCTGACATGGCTTGTTCCTCCGAGAGCAGCCCCGCGGGCCCGAGACCCTCCGCGCCAACCGAACAGGTGCCCCTGGATCTTCCAGTTGGTCCCCATGTTGGGGATGTCACTGAAGGGCTGGACCAACAACCCTGTTTGACACCGACGCGGCTGTCGCCTCGCCCTGAAAAGGGTGTTGTAACATGTATCCCTATACCGGGATGGACACCGTTGATCCTGGCTTCACACGTCGCCGAGGACTTCCCATTATAACACATGTTGTGCTCCCTTCGACCCCCCGGGGTTCCCTACTCAGCATATTTTATATCTACTCTTTGGCTCGCATCATGACCACGAGCCATTCCTCGCTGGAATTCCATCTCTGTTCTTACCTCGTCGACGTTCCTGAGCAAGTGTTTGCCAACCGGAAACATCGCTGTGCTGCGAGCTCCGTGGTGCCTTGCGATGGAGCTGCAAGTCAGGCTTCCAGTCCTCCCGGCGCAATGCTATTCACCATCACAGGACCATGGGTTCGAGAACCGGCGCCGATTATCGACATCAAGGCAGCCGCTCCAGGAATCGACGGGCAACATCCAGCACCCTCACATGGCGTGGTACGCCCAGCATCTCGAAGCACTCTCATCAGTCCCGCCGTCGATACCGCCGTTGGTGCCACCGGTCTTGCGAACACAGTCCCTCGGGCCAGAATACGGCCCAACGGCGTACGCTAGGTCTCAGCAGCGGCAAGAGCATCATGTGCATGGCTGGCGGAGGTTGCAGGGGGTCAACCCGCTCATGCCCCTGACGTCCCATACTTTCCAGAACTACCGGAAGAAGCAGTCGGGCAAACAGGACCAAAAATGGCCAGACGAGTTGGAGGGGCCCTTTCTGGACGGTGAGTCCGCAACAACAAGCAAACATGGCTGTGCATGGCTGACCTGCGCCTAGCCCTGCTGCTCATCCCTCGCATGGGGCGCAAAAAATACAACATGAAGCAAACACTGTACGGCCGCAACATGCTGATTGGCGAGTATCTCTGGATCGCATACTGCCACAGCCTTCCGCCCGGTGCGGAACCAGATCCGCAGATGCTGCGGGAGAGAAAGAAGGTGTCGAGCCATATCCAGGTGCTCAAGAACTTCTTCATCAACCATCGATGTTGTAAGTTGGCCAGTGACCATCCCGGCCGGCACCCCCCTGCCTGCCAGCCCTTGTGTGGCGTTTTCCGCCCTACACGTTTCGGGTATGGCCAACAGCTAACAGCCTTTGTCTGCAGTCCACTTCCTCTTTTGGCCGAAACAGGACGACAAAGAAAAGGATACCATCGAGACGGTGTCGCTCAAGAACAATCCCGTGCTCATCGCTTTGTCCGAGGGTCGCTTCCCTGAGGAGCGGCCCAACTACGAGTACTTTGCGCAGATCCTCGCCCTCAACGATCAGGTGCAGTTCCGGCCCAAGCGCTGTTGGATCTTTGTGTCGCACAAAGATGTGGTTGTCGGCGAGGACCGCACCGGGTATCTGCCCCTGACGGGCAGCAAGCTCAGCGAGAGCGAGTACCCGCACCTCGGCCTCAACCTCGAGCGCGACACGTGGGCCAAGGAGGAGCAACAGTTTTTCAAGGGTGCGCTGCTTCACGAGTTCACAAAGAAGCTGGTCCAGGTCGAGTCGAGCAGCGTGAGGGAGGTGACCAAGAAGTGGGATTCGGCGTTCCCGGACCTGCATCAGAGGCTGAAGGCCATCACATCCACGACCACAGACGCACGGTGCGACTTTTTGCACCTGCATGCCACCCTCGAGCTCAAGGAGAAGCGCCGATTCCCGTCAGGGTCCAGCTTCAGCTCGTGGGTCGAGCTCAACATTGAAAAGCCACGCCTGTTCAACCACCGGTGGAAGGTTGAGACGAGGCTCGTGCGGCCCCCCGAGCTCAGCTACTCGCAGGAAGACTCAGTGCCGGAGACCGTCTACGAGGAGCACAAAGAGTTCACCCTCAAGTACCAACACCGACCCGGCTGCGACAGCTCGCGCAACGACAGCCGCGGACAATGCGACTGCCTCTCGCAGCGCTGCCGCCGAGACGGCGTCACGGTTCCATTTCCTGTCCCTTTTCCCGCCGACGCCTGGGCACAGACGCTCACCAATTGCGCCGAGTATCCAGCTCATCCC
Organism: Chaetomiaceae sp. PF1801; assembly: GCA_023628475.1. NCBI lineage: Eukaryota > Fungi > Ascomycota > Sordariomycetes > Sordariales > Chaetomiaceae > Chaetomiaceae sp. PF1801. Next base: position 313,256 of record JAMAKQ010000025.1, read on the forward strand.
TTCATTGACAGCAAGCGGCATGAGCGGGAGCGGGGCGCCGTCGGAAAGACGGAGGACGATGGCAACGGGCCGTCGAAATCCCGCCGCCGCACCAGGCAGCCCACGCAGATGGACCTGGTACCGCGGATCGCCATGATGCAGGAGATCTGGTCCTGCCCGCCCACCTCACCTTCTGAAGAAGGCAGCGGTGACTCGGCGAATCAGCGATGGACTCGCCGTGCCGTGATACTGTGGACATTTGAGACCGTTCACAGCATCCAGCTCAAAAATAACAAGAAGGAGCTTGTGACTGCCCAGAGCGGGAGCACCAACTGGCGGTTCCTGACGATCCTCGACCCTGCCAGCGAGTATCATCAAAGGCATGCCGTCATCAGCGGTCGGCGGGCGTCTGCTGATGGATATCGAGACACACCGACCAGCTTCGGCTGCGCTTCGCGGACCACATCCCGCAATGCGGTCCCCTCGCCGAGCCCTACTAGCTATCAGCAGCCTCTGAGCGCGAGCATGAGGGACAGCTTCTCGTCTTCGTGGGACCAGACAGCCGGGCTCGGCTCGATATCTGGCTCTGCGGCGCAGGCTGCTTACAGCGCTCATTTCATGCAACAGGCAATGCCATCGCACGGCGCGGCATGCCAGTCCTCTTACGGGCTGCTCGACAGCTTCGGTAGCCACACGGATCTTGCCACTCCGCCCCCGAGCGCTTCGCTCGCAACTTCCTTCAGCCAAAGTTTCGACACCGTTTCGACGAACCCTGACATGTTGCCGGGATACATGACTAGCCATGCAGCGGTAACGACGGCGGGCATGGACGCTGGTTCGCACAGCCTTGGTGGCACACTCTCGGCTGTCACTGATCCCTTTTTGGCTCACATGTCCTCCACGTACGGCGCGACGACGCAAGACGGCATGCACGGCTGGGATAGCCACGGCCTCGGCGGCAGCATAGATTCGACCGCCTCGTGGTCCTCGGGATATTCTGGCAGCAGCGTAGCACACGGGCACAACGGGCTGATCAACTGGACTGGGTCGCACTTGCAGACCATGCCATCCCGAAGGGGCAGCGAGCAACAACAACAACACCACAACCGCCACCACCAGACGCAACCCCGGCAGGATCATCGACAGTCCTTGATATCCGTGACCGCAGGCCTCGATGAGCAAGACCCGTGGACCCCAGCGACATCAGCCAACACCCCCGGCGAAGAGAGCACCACCACCCTCACACGGGTGGACAGCCTCGACCAGCAGCACAACAACATCGCAGCTTCCACCAAAGAGGAGGAGGCGAGCCAAGACTGGGTGCACATCCAAGCCCCATCGACAACAGCAAGCGCATCGACCTCTCGCAGGACTGGGAGGAGGTGCCCGTTCTGCCCAAGATAGAGGACTTGGATTCGTGCCCTTCCTTGACATCGGTGGGGGAGGGGCAGCACCGGGAGGAACAGCAAAGCCTTCTCTTGGAGTCGCCGGTTGACGTGGGCGGGGATGTTGCCCCGCAGGGGGTGGTGGTGAAGGGCCTTAAGCGGGCGAGGTCGGAGAATTTCGGGGGTGAGGAGGAGTATCGGTCCCAGAGGCCCAGGGGTTGAATGATGAGGTAGTGGGAGGGTGGTGATGGTCTTCTGGTCTTTTTCTTTGAGGAGGAGACTCTTAATGTGTACTAAGGGAGCATTGGGTTAGGTGGGGAATGATAATGTATCAATAGATGAGGACAGGCCTGGGCGTCGGGAAATGTGTATCTTTAGTTCTGTTGTCATTGCTGGAACTCATAATGGAGTGGAGGGGCATACCATGGAAATGGGGGTTACGCGGAGGCCAGCAACAATGATGACTGATATGTTTACTTTCTTGTGGCCGAGATCCCCGTCTCACCTGTTGCGTTCCCATGGCTTGGAGTGACTTGTTGCATTTCCAGCGTGGAGTTGAGATCACGAACCAGGAGGCCGGACCCAGCGGTCGCCAAGGATGAAACGACTCGAGATTGGTAAGGAACAAGTTCTGTGGAGGGATATACTGTGTAGTGGTCTCGCTTTGCTGCTGGGAATCCGCCGTCCCACGAAGATCGAGCATTCTGGTCGGCCAGGGAGCAGTTGTGGTTGATGATCAATCGATCTTCGACCGGGGCCTGGCCCTTGCCGGAGAGAAGACTGTCGAAGGATCCAAATGCCGAGGATGAGAATCTCAGCTTGGCTGATCGATATGTGCGGTTTGCAGAGGGATGTCAACAAAGTAGTGGCGCGCTAAGGCCTGGCTGTCGCCCACAACGCATGAAGTCGGACTGTGCAGGGGTTGAATGATGGGCAGATGGGACAAGGCATGCTGATCCCTGTGGTGATCAACGGCTGGGCTAAAGTCGTTCGTCTCAACTTTCTCAATTGGTTGCCGTATGGGATGTCGTCAGCTCCGCTTCGACTTCTTCGTGGATGTGGATGGATGCCGCAAGCGCCGTTCCACCCGCAAAACTAGCCAGAAGATGAGATGAACAGATGCGCCATGTTACGCAGTTTCCAAGGGCAGCAGCCCGGTTTTGAAACAAAATCTCGGTTCGCCGGCCCAGGGCGACGGGCGGCAATCGTGTTAAGCGCGCCGCGCGGTCGATGATCCGATTCCAGGATGCGGCTACCCTAGGCCCGGCCATGACACACGGGGCCTGTCCTGGACTTGTTTCTCCTTGGGTCGCATGTGGGTGCATTTGCAGCGAATCGCCCGCATCTTGGGTCCCGGGGATGCAACCGCGTGGGCCCGCTCTGGACCGCCAGGGGCACGCTCGCCAATCTGAGCTTTGCGGCGACGAAACGGCACGAGTGGATGAGGCGCATCGGCGCTGAAGCTTGGCAGGGCCCACACGCAGCACGCGGGTAAACGTGCTCCACTCGCAGCCCTGGCCAAGCCGCGCAGATCTGGGGCAGGTCACTGCGCGCCAAGCTAACGCGGTGGGGGTACCTGCTGGATACCAAATTTCGAAATGACGCTCTTTCCCAACTTCAACGGCTCTGCTTCTCCCACAGAGCATCCCAGGCAGGAACGCATCCCCCCCTCGTGGTTCGCCGGACGCCCAAAGGCCACGGCATTGGAAAGCGCGTGCTGCTTCCGTTGCAACCTTGGAGCCAGCCAAGCGAACATGGGAAAATGCCCACTGCCCACCATGGACGGCCAGATCCTCTCCAGGCCCTCTCCAGGCCCTCTCCAGGCCCTCTCCAGGCCCTCTCCAGACCCCGGCCACGCCCGGCGCGAGACCGATCCTGTATTTCCCAGTTTTCCCGCTCCTCGTGTCTTTTCTCATCAGATGGCCCGACTTTCCCTTCTCCGATGTTCCGGAGCCGGACATTTGCAATACTCAGTGCTGGCCCGGACTGCCCACGAGGTTTCAGGCTCGATGCCATGACCACGCGGCCGCCTTCTTTTGTTCACCCGGCCTTTGTGAGACACTCTTTGACTCACTATTTACTGCTTCTGCCAGCCGTCTTGTGGCGTTATTGTTTCTCTTTTTCTTCTTGGCATCAAGTATCCAAGTCATCACTCCTCCACGCGCCTTTGCATGGCCAAGCAACCCCGAGGCCGGACACGACAGCACTGAGAGTATCAGGGACACCACCAGCGAGAGAACCTCACATCTTTGAAATCTGGCGAGCTGGCGACACAAAGCTATCGTCACTCGAGCCGACGTTGAGCGCCAACAAAGAACACCCTTGTCCGCCTCTTTGAACAATACAACCCTCGGCCGCTATTCACGCTTGTCCTCACAATAGCACAATAGCCAACAACCGCCACCGTGTACGGCTATTCAGAACACAGTGTCTTGGCTATTATTGTTCGCGCTGGCACGAACAGTGGCAATCGGCCCCGTTGACTGACCTGTCATATCCCAACGACATCTGGCCATTTCTGAAAGATTTAAGCAACACCCCTGGTGTCAAAGACGACGATAATCTGTGACAACCTCTCTGGACAACACCTACCCATCAACGACACAATTTGGAAAACCTACACCACACTATCATGAGAGCCGTACTGGACCGTACCCACGGTCTCGTGGCCATGTGGCTCCTGGCTGCCCTCTCCGGGACGGCCAGAGCACACTCGTGGCCCGAGGAAGCCATCCGCATAGCACCCAACGGCGCCTTTGTTGGAAAGCCCGGCTACGACAGAGCCCACGACCCAGCCGACTCAGCGGGCTTCCTCATCCCTCCAAACGGCGGCAACGGGTTGACACCAGCCCTCGCGCTCGTGAGGCCAAGCCAGCAAAAACTGACCGACGCGAGCTACCCTGATAAGTTTCCGATGCTGTCGGTCGCCCCCGGCGACTTTGTCGCCATCAAGCATCGCGAGAACGGCCACGTCAGCCGCGCCGACAAGACGAACCCGAACAAGCCCGTCAACCGCGGCACCATCTACCTCTACGGCACCACCGAGACCGACCTCAGCAGCATGAAGCTCATGGACGTGCATCTGAAATGGACCGCCGACGGGAAAGGCGGGGACGGAAAAGGCAAGCTCCTGGCGACGAGGAACTACGACGACGGCCAGTGCCACGAAATCATCCCCGACACCGGTGACATCGAGGGCATCGTGGGCTTCCGCAAGCAGTTCAGCAAGGTCGACGCCCTGCTCTGCCAGGTCAACCTCCAGATCCCCAAAGACGCCGCCGTCGGCAAGACCTTCACCGTCATCTGGGTCTGGGACTGGCCCACCATGAACGTCCAGGGCGTCGCGGTGCCGCCGGCCAGCTACAACGCCACCTCAGGCGAGACCTTCGTCACTACCCCCGAGCTCTACACGGGCGTCGTCGACTTCAAAGTCGTGGACCCCTGCGACGCAAGCCTCGGCGACGTCAGGGGCCCGACCTGCGAGAGCCAAAAGGGCAAGTCCAACGTCCAGTTCGACGCCAACCAAGCCGCCACCACCCGCGGCATCGCGACGCAGATGGCCGAGCCGTTCCTCGTCAAGGTCCCGCAAGCAGGCTTCAACGTCCCCAGCGCCACCGCCGACCCCAAGAACATCCCCTTTGGCGTCCTGATCGGGAAGCAGCAAAAGGACTTCCCCCTCCCGTCCTCGATCCTGGAGGCGCAAAACAGGCCCGGTGCCGCCGCCCCCGCGCCCACGCCGGGTCCCTCCTCGGGCAGCGGGAACAGCAGCGGTGGTAACGCGGCCCAGGATGGCGAAGTGGTGGTTACCCAGACGACCATGGTCCCTGAGAGCATGAAGACCGTCACCATGACCCGGTCGACGGCCGGCGCCGCGGCGCAGACGCAGACACCTGCGCCGAAGGCGAGGATGGTTCGTGCCAGGCGCCCGTATTGGTGAGCAGATGAGTCGGCAAGCCCGCTGTCGGGTATGGGCGATGAGGTGAGCACCTTCCCTTTCCGTGCACATTCACATTGACGTGGTTCTAACTAAGCATGTGTAGTGTATGATGTTGACGACCATTTCTTGATGCGATGATGCATGAAGCGGTGCATGGACGAGGCGTTGGATTTAGACTGGTTGGTTGCATCACGATATTTTCTTTCTGGGCGGCAGGCGGTTGTTTCAAGGCAACATGGAGATACCCTTTCCTTCCTCTTTCCTTCTCCTTGTTTTCTTCTTCTGGTTATTTGGGGGACAATTTGGTTCTATTTGGCACCACAGCACACGGGGGTAGTTTTTGAACTTGCACGCCTCGTCCTGGGACAGGTTCTGGTTCCGGACTCGGCTGCGCCGGGTTCCAAGTTGGCTTTTTACGTTTTTGGCTTCTGTTATTTAATGATAGAGATAGAGATGAGCAATGATCACGGCTGGAGTTAGGTGTTGGCATGACTTGCGGGACTCATATCGGTTCGTGATCACTGAATGGCACCGGCACACGACTGTCTGTCAGATATGCATGGAATTTATCAAATTCAGATTGCTGCCCTTCGACCTCCCTAATTCGAGATGTCCTCCTGGCCCTCACTGCCAAGCCCGAGCCTAGAGCTCGCCGCACTCGGCAATGACCACGTCGAGGTTGGGCACGTCGCGGCCGCGGTAGCCCGTCTTGGTGTGCTCCATCTTGCGGACCACGTCCATGCCGTCAACCACCTTGCCGAACACGACGTGCTTGCCGTCCAGGAACGGGGTCGGGACGGTCGTGATGAAGAACTGCGAGCCGTTGGTGTTGGGGCCGGCGTTCTGTTATATGAGCCGGAGTCAGTCAGTATTGTTTGTGGAAGAGAACGGGAATGGTTTTTTTGGTGGGTAAACGTACCGCCATGGACAGCAGGCCGGCCGAGTCGTGCTTCAGCTTAAAGTTCTCGTCGGCGAACGACTTGGTGCCGTAGATGCAGGTGGAGCCGGTGCCGTCGCCGTTGAGGAAGTCGCCGCCCTGGCACATGAAGTTGGGGATCTATACCAACACATTAGTGAACTGAATCCCTCTATAGCTGCACCAATAATTCCGCAATGGCCGAGCAGGTCATCGGAAGGAATAAACTTACGATGCGGTGGAATTTGGAGCCCTTGTAGCCCTGGGGCCGGCCGAGGTTGTTCTTGTACTCGCCCGTGCAGAACTGGCGGAAGTTCTCGGCCGTCTTGGGGACGACGTCCTTGAAGAGCTCAAAGGTGATGCGCCCGAGGGGCTCACCTGGAGAAGGTGGTCAGCTGCCGTCTTTGGTTGTGGAATGGACGAGGGAGAATGAAGCTTGTATGTACCTCCGAGGGTCATGTCAAAGAAGACGCTGGAGACTTGTCAGCATAAGTTCTCGAAGTTGAGTAAATTGTTGGAGTTTTTTCGAGTTTCTGAGCTATCGGTGGACAACAGCCGAGACAGCACGAGCCGGCAAATAATATGGAATAGGATATACTCACCGCGGGTTGCCTGTCTCACCAGCCATCTTTGCGAGATCCTGATATTGGTTCGCTTTTTCTGTGAGAGAGTTGACTTGAGTCGGGTTTCCAGGTTGTCGAGGGTTGGTTTTAAAGTCAATGAATGGAGGAGGTTACGTCGTGTTTACATGCCCTGTGCAAGAACAAGGGCCACTGCTGGCCAGACGACGACAGGTGGCCAAGGTATGTTGCCAGGTGGCGGGGTTTCCATCCGAACATATGACGACAACAGATTGCTCCAGAAACAGAAACGTGGAGTGTGTTTTTTTGTTTGGGCAAACAGCCGTTTTGGGCAAGTTGAGGCCCGTGAAGGGAGTTGGGACGGACGGGACGGCTCTGCGTGTGGATAATCGACGGATACTTTACCTCAACTTGCACAATGAGCCCTTGCGTATCACCTGTGTACGTCAAGACAGATGGAGATCATATTGCGCTCAAGCCGTGTCTGTGGGAACTCGGATTCCTGGCAAGCCTGGAAAGGGCAGACGGTTACCCGTAGGCCCAGCAAGACTACCCTCGGGTTGTATGTGGCGTTGGTCCGTGTCAGCCGTCATGGAATAGAATTGAGTGAATGCGGAATTGGCGGCAGGAACGAGAAGAAACCTCTTCTTGTCTTTCGAGGAAACACATTACCTTACACGCTGCCGTCTTGCCTTTGGGCCAGTTCCTTCCCGTCGAAGCCGCGCTTCCAGGCCTGGAAACTCAGACAGGAAGGAGGGTCCAACAACACCTGCCATCCCGCCTCAGACCGTGAACTGCTAACACGCTTCCCTCAGACCCGATCCTGCTGCTGTTAGTGCGGCCCAAAATTCCCCATACAAAAATCGGCGCCAATCTCCACTACCCTCTCTAACAGCTGCCAGACACAACTCTCAGAGGACTGTTAGGCATCTGAGAGGCAGAGTGGTCTCGATCCTCCACTTGATATGCAGATACCGTGCACTGAAAAGCATTGGTCTGGCCAGGCTGGCCTGCCTCACCCCGCTCTCCTGCTTAGACGTCCCATACCTATCCATCGGCCTGTCTCAGACAGCGTTCACCAGGACCCGGGCTTCCAACAAGCCACCGTGAGATACAAACCCCCATTTCCTGGCTGATCTCGCCCGTTATTGCGCTGGTGCAGTACGTGTACCCGGAGCGGGAGTGGCCTCGCCGTCGTCACCCCGGCCTTGCTGAGACGGGTGAAGATAGATGACACAACAGGATTGGAAAAGAACTGACCGAATGATATTGAGAACCGTCAACTGGTGCTGCTTTATTGATAATCTGGCTCTCTGTATCAAATATCTCTCTCACAAGCCATGCCAAGGGTGGTCCAAGCCTCTTAGTTCATCAGCATCAGAGCCGGTAACCCACCGCATCCGCTGTCGTCTTCGACAAATCAGATAATATATACACTTCTGAGACACCTGTCAGTTCTCGGCGTACGCTACAATAGCTGGCTTGCCATGTCTCGCTCTTCTCTCAGCTACTCAAGACGGTGAGCAGCTGCTCTGTCACCCCCCTTTAACATTTTTCACCCTTCCGCCTCCATCTCATAGCTGTTCGACTTGTGCTTGGGCTGGAACTTGAACCCCGGCGGAGCCGGGCCCAGGAACATTTCACTGCACCTCGTTAGAAGACCGCCGCAGAACCAAACAAATGCCAAAAGCCGGGATTTACCTAATCTTGATCCAGTCCTTGTAATTCTTACTCGCCAGCAGCGTCTCCAGATCACTCCGCCCCCGATACGCAGGCGGCCTGTCATTGAGGCTCGGTGGGAGATACTCCAGCAGACCTACCGGCACGTAGCGGTTGAAGAAACTGAGGAACTCGAGAAGGAACCGGCGCGTGTAGTTGAGCCCGAGCTCGTCCGAGCCCCAGGCCTCCATGCCGTAGCGCACGAACTTCTCCACGTACGTCAGCCGCTCCGAGGCGGACTTGTCGAGGTACTGGCCCTTCTCAATCTCCTCAAAGATCCACGGCTTGACGAGCGCCCCGCGCCCGATCATGACGCTGTCCACCTTGGCCTTGTCGATGTGGTCGAAGTAGTCGACGTGCGAGTAGCAGTCGCCGTTGCCGAGGAAGTACATCCTACCCCCGTTGGGCAGCGTGTTCTCGTCGGCCTCACGGATCGTGTCGGCCAGGTTGTTTTTCGTCTCGTTGAACTGCTTGACCAGCGCCGCGCACTCGGCGATGTAGCCCCAGTCGGCCGCCCGCGTGTACCGCTGCTGCCGCGTGCGGCCGTGCAGCGTGACGGCTGCGCAACCAGGCGCACCCACCACGCTGCGCATGTCTTCGCCGCCGAGTGCCAGCCGCTCGACGAGCTTGTGGGCTGTGAACCTGTCGTCTCGGACGCCCATTCTGATCTTTGCGGTCACCGGCACCTCCCCCGATACCGCGTTCATGCCGCGTATCATGCGCTCCAGCTTCGACGGGGCGTCGAGCAGGGCCGAGCCGGCGCCGGACTTGTACACCATGTCGACCGGGCAGCCGCAGTTCAGGTCGACTAGACGGAGATGCGGCAGGAACCGGGATAGGGCCTCGGTGGCCTTGATGGCGACCCAGGGGACATTGGCCGAGATCTGGGCGCCGAATTTCAGGTCCTTCGAGTTGTCGTATCCTTGAACCACAGGCCCGTCGGGGTTGAACCGTGGGGGCGTAATCTCGGTCTCGTGCGCTCTCATGAGCGTCCAGTCCGCCTTTTGCCCTTGCAGTAACGGAAGGCCCAGGGCCATCTCGGAGTAGGTCAGTTGGCAACCAAGCTCGACGCAGAGGCGACGGAACGGCAGGTTGCCCTGTGTCGTGAGAGGTGCAAGGACGGGCGTCTCGCGACCAAAGTAGACCCTCCTCTTCTCGGACGGTTTGAAAGGGGGCTCGACGTACTGCGCCCGGTAGTCCTTCGAGTCGTCCGCCTCGTCCTTGTGCTTGTGGTAGTGGTTCTTGTAACGCTCGGTATCCTTGGCCAGCCAGTCCAGGTACTGGTCCGATTTCTCCAGCTTTACCCTCTTTCGGGACAGGTCGATCTTGGTGGCAGCCGGCACCATGTTGACCACGCCGGGCCGAACCTCGCCCGCCTCCTCCTCCTCCCCGTCCGCCGACTGTTTGCTGGGGTCGCCCACCAGCACCAGCTCCGACCGGCCGTCTTCACGCTTGACCTCGTCCATGTGACTCTGGACGAACAGACAGCGCCAGCCCGACGGGCACTTGCCGTACTTTTCCCAGACCGGACACTTGCCCCCGAAGGTGGTGAGGTCGGGCCGCCGGCCTTCCTTCAGGTACTTGCGGATGTCGTGCAGGGCATTGCAGCGGTCGCCGTGCTTGCAGGGCCGGGGAGAGAACTCGGGGGTCCAGGCGACCGAGTTGCAGAGACGCTTGGCGTCGGAAAAGGAGCCGAATTCTCGCTCCTTGTTCTGGCCCTTTTGCTTCTTTCGCTTGCCGTCCTTGCCGGAGCTTTGCTGAATTTCTTGAGGTTCGGGCGCTGTGCGCCCTTCGGCAGCGTCATCGTCGATGGTTTCGGCGGGCTTTACTGCCTGTTGGCCCGGGGCTAGGATCAGGTACCTTGGTCGGCTTGTTAGTGGTGAGGAGGGCCTTGAAAGAAAGTTCTGTCTTACTCTGCCTTGATGGGGGCAACTCCCTTGACCCTGGGTCTTGGTGTCGACTGGGCTTCACCCTGCGACACTGATGATGGCTCTTCGAGTCTCATTCTCTTTTGCGCCGGCTCACCGTTGGAGCCATTGGCGTTCCCGGTCGCGGCGCCATTGGCCTCCTCTTGTGGTCGCTTCGCCGTCTCCTGAGCCTCCATCATCACCGTATTTGAATTCCAGGTGATTCAAGTCGGTTGTTTGAAATTAGCTGGCTTTTCATCAAGTCGTCGCTATTTTTTTTTCTCTGATATGCAATGATCGGATTTCTGGCTTTGGGGTTCCAACAAGGCCCCACAGCGGGGTCCAGCAGTGCCATGACCGCGACTGCAAGTGCGACGGGACTCGACCTGCAAATTCAACATGCTCACTGCATCACCTCAGTCATTCAACTCCAAAATTGGCAAGACATACGGATTCAATTGCCGTTGCCTTCCAAGGCAAGGTGGGCTCTTATGCGATAGAGGTAGTTATCCGATCCTCGGCGGCCACCTCAGCATCACGAGAGCTGATAGGAACCAACGACGGAGAATTCCGGTGCTCATTAAACACAAGCGGCTGATCTTCGATCGCCCCCGCGCTACTGCGAGGGTGGCAGCGGGGGTTCTTGGTTCGCGGGACTGTTTCACAACGGAGGACGGCTCGAATGTGTAAAGCGGAGGGCAAGCGCCGTGATGCCGACCTTGGGCAGTCGAACCTTGGGAAGATGGACTGTTACAGAAGAACAGCCGGCAGGATGAGACGATGGTCTTTTTGCTGGGTTGCAAGCTGTGTGGGGGGCCGCTAGGGCACGCATTGCAAACAGGGTTTGGCTGGGAAGACAGCTCGGGAACTGTTTGGGGGTATCATTACAGGGGTTCTGTGTTCTCGCTTGTCAAGATCCGAAAGCTACAGTGTCTTGGTCCCGTCGTCTGAGGCAAACAACTGCTCCAACGTCACACGCCTTTTCGGTACCAAGCACGACAAAACGCATTCGAGCTGTTTTTTCTCAACTCTCCCCTTCGCTGCCGTCTTCGTGAAAACTCAACGCAAATTCTGTCGTATTCACCCAGCTACAGCGACAATATCACCGTCCGATCCCCCCCGGCCGCCGATCGAAGTCGCCCCTGCTGTCGGGGCTGAGGAAATGATCATTCGACCTCACCATGGCTGACCAGGCCAGAGCAGCGGGGCGCGAACGCCCGCCACAGTCACCCCAGAACATCAAGGTTGTTCGGTCGCAAAAAATAGCCCAGGTGTCGCCCACCGACTCGCGCCCGCCGCTCTCGGAGCTCCATGACGCAGCCGAAGCACTCGACCGGACACCCCCGATACCCCGATCACACACTCCGGGCCACCTCTCCTCGAGGAGCCAGGACCGCCGCAACAGGCCCGCCGACATTGCCATACGCCAGCGGTCGCAATCCTCGGCCGCCTCAATCACCCCGTCCTCCTCGGCCGGCCTAACATCGTCGCTCACGGCCCCCGCCGCTTCGTTCCCGGCGAGCTCGACAAAGACTCCGACACCCACCTCGACCCGGCAACCGAGCATTGCAGAAAATGGAGTCCCAGAACAGCAGGACACGTCAGCGGGCAGCAGCAAGGAACCCGCGCGGCGGCCGCCAGCAGTCCGCTCCACGTCAGCCATCTCAGGCCGGCCCGCCGCGGGGTCAATACCGGGCGCCGTGACCCGCGCGGGGACATCAGGCCGGGCTGCCTCCCTGAAGGCGGCAATAGCAGAAACGACACACACTCTCTTCCCCCCGCTGGCAGACCCCAAAACCGCGCCCGACGTGCCGGCGGCGCCGTCGTCGGGCATGTACTGGAGCCGGGCGGCCGTGTCCGGGGTGCCGCACGCGGCGCGGCGGGCGCACACGGCGACGCTGGTGGGGTCCAACGTGTACGTCTTCGGCGGGTGCGACTCGCGGGCGTGCTTCAACGAGCTGTACGTGCTGGACGCCGACGCCTTCTACTGGTCGACGCCGCACGTGGTCGGCGAGGTGCCCGTGCCGCTGCGCGCCATGACGTGCACGGCCGTGGGCAAGAAGCTGGTCGTGTTTGGCGGGGGCGACGGACCCGCCTACTACAACGACGTCTACGTGCTCGACACGGTCAGCTTCCGCTGGTCCAAGCCGCGCATCTTGGGCGACAAGGCGCCCTCGAAACGCCGCGCCCACACGGCGTGCCTGTACAAGAACGGCATCTACGTGTTTGGCGGCGGCGACGGGGCGCAGGCGCTCAACGACATCTGGCGGCTGGACGTCAGCGACTTCAACAAGATGTCGTGGAAGCTCATATCACCACCAACCTCCTCCTCCGCCACAGACGCGAGGTCGCCACCCGCCGGCGGCGGCAGCGGCAAGGACCCCCGCCCCAAGGCGCGGGGCTACCACACGGCCAACATGGTGGGCGGCAAGCTGATCATCTACGGCGGCTCGGACGGCGTCGAGTGCTTCAACGACGTGTGGGTCTACAACGTCGAGACGCACGTGTGGAAGGCCGTCCACATACCCGTCACGTACCGGCGGCTGTCGCACACGGCCACCATTGTCGGGTCGTATCTGTTTGTGATTGGCGGCCACGACGGCAACGAGTACTCCAACGACGTGCTGCTGCTGAACCTGGTCACCATGACCTGGGACAAGCGGAAGGTGTATGGCCTGCCGCCGAGCGGGCGGGGATATCACGGCACGGTTCTTCATGATAGCCGGTTGTTGATGATTGGCGGGTTTGATGGGAGTGAGGTGTTTGGCGATGTGTGGTCGCTCGAGCTGGCTGTGCATGCCTACTATTCGCAGATCAGCCATTTCAAGATAGAGGTCTAGGCTTGGCTTTTTCGCCTCTCTTGGTTTTAGACTCATGTTGGAGGATCCATCTTGGATATTTTGGAGAGGCGTTGGGCACTGAGGCAGACAAAGCATTGGTACTAGCGAGATTGGCGTCGTGTGTTTGGGTTTGGAAAATGGAGAGCGGACTGGGCTGGTGGTCAAACGAGGTTATTTTCTTCCAGTGTGTAGATATCTCTGTATTCAAGCCGTCTATGAGTGATGACAATCTATAAACAGCGTTTTGACAACACCCAGCTTCGCGGGATTTGCCTTCTGACTGTTTCCTGTCATGCCCTTCTCTCGTTCCCCAGCCTCTTCGCTCCGTTTTGGAACAGACAGTACAAGACTCAATGGGTAATAGCATGCGTAGGTTTGTACAACAAGAAAGGGCAGAAAACGCCAGACGCCGAGCCGGTGCGATGTGATAGAAACGTCTTTTTGCCCGCTGAGTTGACCCAAACGCCAGCCAATGCACAAGAGGAGAGATTATACATATGAAACGTGTGTGTGAAAACTCCCGGCGTCCAAACAGAGGACTGCCGTCTAGTGCGACGCCGCTTCTTCCCGCTGCTTCTTCTGCTGCTCCATCCGCTTCTCCTCGGCGGCCACCATTTCTGCATGCCCAGTTAGCCGGTGTGTCATGACATTGACCCAGGGAAGGGAAACGTACGCTTCCAGAGGTCCTGGCCCTCGTAATCCTCCTTGTGGATCTTCTTCTCAATCATCTTCTTGTGCTCCGGGTCGTTGGGGTCGACGACCAAGACCGTCTCCCACCGGCCCTTGCCGGCCTTGGCATCAGCCGTCTCAAACGCCGCCGTGGCAATCAGCACGGCGAGCGTCAGGCCCTGCGCGTACACACGGGCCTGCACGAGCTTCTGGCTGGTGGACAGGTACTTGTTGCGGCCGACCATGGCCAGGGCGAGGCCCATGGAGGCGAGCCAGGAGACAAAGACGATGCTGTAGCGGTTCTCGCGGCCCCACTCCATGAGGCGCTGCATCTCGGTCTGGCGGGCCTTCTCGGCGCGCCGGGCCTCCTCGACGGCGCGGTGCGTCGCCTCGAGGTAGTTGTTCATCTCGTCGTGCGAGCGCTGGTAGTTGATGCTGTAGCGCTCGGCGACCACGATGGCGCCGAACGTGCCGCTCGACGTCACCAGGAACGAGCGGAACGGGAGCGTCAGCTGCCGGAAGGCCGGGTACCGCTTCGAGGCGCCCATGACGCCGGCGAGACCGAGCGCCAGGCCCACGCTGCCGCCGAGGAGGCCGCCGCGGAGGACGACGCCGTAGTGCTCCTGCTCCTCTTCTTTGCTGATGACCTTCATGTTTGCTGCTGGCGGGGGCTGCTGCTGCGGCTCTCGATTGTGGGGAGAAGGGGGTCGGTAGCTCTGCTATGATGCTCTTGGGAAGTCGAGGGGCGGTCGAGTCGGCTCTTGTTTGCCCTTTTGTTCGTTTGCGACACAGGCGTCCTGGGGCGAGAAGTATCGTATGATGACTGCAGAGAGGTCGCCGGCTCGGGAACCAAGCAAGGGGTTATAAAAAATTGGGTCTATGACGGTAAAAGTGTGGGGCCGAAAAAGTTGAGCACGTCACAGTCTGAATGCCGATGTCAAGATGCAGTGGCGTGAGTCCTGGCTTCCACACAACAGGGCTCTTGAAGAGATTCTTGGAAGTTAGTTTCTAAAGAATAGTAACAATGGGATTTTCCAACTCAATGGGATCGGGATTGAGTTCTTAAATATGGCCGTTATACTGGCGGTTCGCCCCGCGGAGACGTGATGTCAGCGCCATCAAAGGCCGCCAAAATCCCGAGTCTTCCCCGTGGTGACCAGATGCACAGACCACAACCCAAACTTTTTCAGGGTCTTTGACTGGGGAAATGGAGGGTGAGATGCCGGCGAGGCGCCGAGCCCGACAAATGGGACTGCTTGTCCCTATTTTTGCCGTTGGTCGCCGGCGGGATGAGTAAGTGTAAAGGTACTGTCCTCTCTCCAGTCGCGCGGAGTTTAAACCCTTTTGAGCTTTGATGGCGGGCACCAGCAGTCGTGAGCGAACTCGGCTAACCCTAACCCGTCAGTAAGCAGAAGACTGCCCATCGAAAGCTAGCAGGACACCTCTATCTGTAACACCTGCGATCCAACCAACTACATCGACTAGTTCTGCAATTTTCTGCAGACCGGCCATGATGCACTACGAAGCAGTGGCATTTGATGACGTTGATCGCGGGAAACGTTGGTGTTGGTGCAAAATTCGGCTGGGGCAGACACTGTCCAACTGCTCAGCGGGAAAAGTGGTTTTACCCATCCCGGTCGCGCGACCGGCGCCGGGCCTTTCCGGGACTTGACTCCGCGGAGGATTGCGAGAAGTTATAGAAAAGGCAAAGGAATCTGATTCTCGAGGTCGCGCCGCTTTGTGGTTATTAATCAAAAAGTTCGAGGCTCTCTTGCGCCTGTTTCGAGTGAGCGGGCCTTGAACGACATCGGCAAAACCCGGCCGCTCTGTTGTTGTATTAGTGAACCATGACCCATGAGACTAAAGCGTGGATGAAATATAGATGGGCATCCCCGATGAATCCAGCATCCGACGCTTTTGGGGTGTAACCTGGAATATACTCCGAGCGCTCTAACAGTATAGTATCCCAGGCCGACGCCCTTGTCGCCATCTGCTCCTCACTGCTCTTCGTCTCTCCTGTTAGACATTTTCTTCATCAAATGCCACTTCAATTTTTTATCTGATCATCTTGCTTCTCAGGTCGGCTCAGTACTTGGGCATGCACGGGTTGCTTCTGGGATAATTTCTGCCTCTTCATTACATGTATCGAAATCCCACTTCTTCGCAGCTGGGTAGGAGTGTACTTGACAGGTGTCATCATTTTCTTCTCCTCACCGATGCAATGTCGAAGAGAAGCTCAATTTCATGACAGGTCTCTGTTCAAACGTACAGCCCTTTTAGAGGTCATATGTGACGTGAACTCGGAGAGGAGGCTCACGGCTCCCCAGTGGATGTCTCCTTCTGCCCAGCTGACGAAATCCTTTCTTACTGCCGTCGATGCTGAAACATTACGTACCTTTACCGTGCAAAACACCGCGGCGCACTCCCTTGCCAAAATGGGGGAAAGCGAACTGATAGTCGAGATGCTGACGACATAGTGCATCGTCCAACAATCTACCTGAGGGTCAGCTAGGACGGTCGGTTACTGCTTTCGGGCATCGACTGAAAAGGGGGCGAATCAGCAGGTTGAGCGACACAAGCGGCCCGGTTATTGTGCCCATCTCCTGCCGATCCTCGGATCCTCTGTTGCAAGACAAGCTGGCGAACCACTTATCAGATGGCAAGATCAACCACGACTCCTGACAAGGCAAGACAAGCCAAACCGACCCTCGGTTTGACTCGCTCTACCAAGGCCCAAGTAAGCCGCATAGCCGCCTTGCCTTGGCCCAAGGGCTTGCAAACCGCTATATATATCCCTAACCCTGATGAATCGACTCCCCCCTTTTACCACCCACTTCCTCTATATCTTCTACTTCTTTAACAGTAATTAACTCTCTAGCACTAGTAGTAGCTAAATCGCTTAAAAATATAATAAAATTCAAATTAACTACTTTTATTAAAAGCTAATTAAACAACTAATAGCTCTCCCTACCTAAGCCTTCTCTCTAATCCTTCTAATATATAACATCGCTAACTACTTTAATTCTTGTAATCTAGGGTATCTTTTATCTAATACTTTAAATACTAGAGCTAGTTAATCATCTTTATATAAAGCGAGTATTGTAATGCGGTTATATAGTGCTTAGCGTAGCTAAATGCTCGCTTATATTTAGCTAATATCGCTAGGTATAACGAACACTCGGGTCCTAAGACCACTAAGAGGGACTCGTCAGACTAAAGGTTAGCAACTTGACAAAGGGTCGAGGTTCGGTGAAGCTAAAGGGTTCACAACAAGCGATGTCCAAAGGTACTAATAGTCTTGCACTTATAATTGCTTGCTGGGGAGCTCCCAGAGCCCCTTAGAACAAGTGACTATATACCAGTGGTCTCGCTAGCTCGCTCCTGCTCGCCAGCGACCAAAGTCTATCCTTGATCGCCCCGAGTAGCTATCTACCCTTTTCTACCGTGATCGCTCCTACTCGCTAGCTATCCTAGGCGACCCATTAGGTTGGCCTCCTGCAGCACCTCGTAGCTTCCATCGTCTATAATTCGCCCAAATGCTTCCGCTACGCCCTACCGGGCCTTACTATATAGTTAGTTCGTAATACGATGCCCCTTCTCGACGTCTTTCATCCCTAAAAGACCTAGGCCTCCGCCTTGACCTACTTAGCGCCAACACCTCCTATTCCTCACCCGTACCTATAAGTCCCCCTTCCCTCTCGCCATACTATCGCCGTTCCTCCTGCTATGGCTAACCCTGATAAGGCTCTCCGCGACTTGAAGCGCGAGCGCCGTGCTTTTGCGACGAAAATCGAACGCGTCGGATCCGAATCCGCTATGCCTTGCAAGCATTGCTAGAACGCGAAGCCCCGAAAGCGGTATATAATAATAGAGGGTTCAAACAAGTGTTCCAACTATATTCGAATAGGGAAGAAGTGTAGTGGTCCTAACATAGCTGATACTTGTAGGTATCGCGTTTATTAGTGTCCTAGTAGTCTGCTAACGAGCTGCAGTATTGTCCAATTTGTTAGAGCAAGAGAAGATAGCGAAGGATATTAAGGAAGTGGAGCGTACCCTTGCTAAAGCGCTAAGTCGGTTAACTCGCCTTCGTTCTTAGCAGTGCTCCCTTCGCGATCGTAGTGCTAAAGTGTTTCGCCGGGGAATAGTTCGTTTAGAGGAGGAAGAGGAGCCTAATACCCCTCCCCTAGTATTGGAAGAACAGTCTCTAGTTAGATAGGCGCAGTCCCTCGGTGCTTTTAGCGTTATGGATTGGGAGGCTATAGGCGTTGTACCTTATAGTTCCGCTTCTATTGACCCTTTTGCTAGGTTCGAGGTTCCTTCTACTCCTGCTTTGGTCGGTCCGGGTTCCTCCGATAGAAGTCCTCAAGTGTCTTAGGGCAGTGGAGATTCGTAGCTGGTTGCTATAAGTTGTCTTCCGGGCCGAAATCCAGCCATTTGACCAAATATTCCAACTGTCCCTTGTCTGTAACCCGTAAGTCCAAAATTTCCTCAACGTCCTATTCCTCTTCTTCGTCTTCTACGTCGATGTCGTGTACGAGTCGCGCGTCTTGTAGTGCTAGTTCCAAAAGTGAGATATAAAAGACGTTCGTCTTTAGCCTCATCGTAGCTAGTAATAACAGTCAATAGTTGGATGTCGAAATTCGCTCGTCGACCTTAAATAGTCTAATCTTCTTAAAGTCTAGCTTCTTGCTTAGTCGTTTTATACGAAGATTCCGTAAAATAAGGTAGACCTTGTCTCCCCTCTCTAGGCGAGGACCCTCGAGCCTATATTTGTTATAGTGTCGCTTTATCCTATCTCTAACAAACTCGAGTTCTTCCTTGAGCATTGCATATAGCGCATATATCCAGTCCGCCTTGACTTTGGCCCTAGGCACCGTAACGTCCGGTCTCTAGCGCAAATCCGCTTTGTAGTTGTAATTCGCAAAGAATGGTGACACTTTCGTAGTCTCTATCGGTGTAGTGTTGTATACGAGTTGTGCCGTTAGTAGCAACATAACCTAGTCGTCCTACTAGAAGTTAACGTAGCACCGAAGATACTACTCTACGATCTAGTTAAGTCGCTCTATCTATCCGTCCGTCCGCGGGTAGTAGGCTATCGAAAGCTTGCTCTTAGTCCCTAGGCGTGTTATTAACGCCTGCTAGAACCTTGAAACGAACTTGGTATCTCGATCCGTAATCCATTCTTCTAGCTATCCGTAAATTGACGCGATGTACCGAAAGACAGTGTCTATAAGTTGCTCTGCAGACTATATCTCCTTGTAAGGGATAAAGTATGCCCACTTAGTAAGTCGATCGACTACAGTAAGGATACTATCGTATTCAACCCCTGTCGTTGGATCCTTGGAGAGTGGCAGCTTGGTAATAAAGTCCATTGTCACCGAGCTCTACGGCCGCTCTGCAACTAGCAAAGGTTGCAAAAGTCCGTACAGCTTGTATCGTGCCGTCTTGGCTTTGCTGCAAGTGTCGTAATTCCTAATAACTTCCGCGACCTTGTTCTACAATTCTAGGAAATTGTAGTGTTGCCTAACTTTAGTAGTCGTTTTAGCGATTCCTATATATCTACTAAGTTTCGACTCGTAGATTTCCTTAATAAGTCTACGCTGTTTATCGTCCATCTTATAGCTAACCTGCCTTGGTCGCTGTTCCCTGAAGACTGCTCCGATCTCTTCTAAGGGTGCGGGGGTATCTACGCGGCGATCTTCACACGGTTAAAGGCTGCTAGCGTTATAACAGCTGCCCTACGGTCTAGAAGTGTAGCTCTATGTATCGAGATCTTCTCGCGGTTAGGGAAGCGTAGCGTCGTCGCAATCTTCTACTAGTTAGGAAGCGTATCGAAGTGATCTATCCTATTGCTCGAGAAAGAGTAGTAGTGTGACGGCACCTGCCGTTGAGGTGCGCGTCTGCCTTGCTCGCGCGTGCCCCACCTGCCCTGGCATTTAACCTCTGCATCGCGAGAGCTCTTCCAGCTTCTCTTCCTTTTCTCCCCATCTTGTGATTAGCAGAATTGAGTCCCATTGGCAGTGCCCTCGTGCCTCGCCTAAGTGTGCGCTCGTCTCTCACAAGTAGTAACTCTTTAGTGTCGTTTCTAAAATGATCAAGCCGTCGGCTTAACGCGTCCGCTTGTACGTTCTCCGAGCCCTTCTTGTAGTAGATAACGAAGTTGAACTCGGACAGAAACTCTACCTATTAGGTCTATCGCCCGTTAAGCTCCTTAGTAGAGGTAAAGTACTAGAGGTTCTTGTAATCCGTATATACCTGGACTAGGTATATTATACCGCTAAAGTATAGTCTCCATTCTCTAAAAGCTTCGATAATAGCTAATAGCTCCTTGTCGTAAATCGGGTAGTTGAGCTACGGTCTAACTAGCTTCTTCGAGAAGAATACAACTAGATAAAGTTTGCTATTCTCGTCTCGCTATCCTAGTTGTCCGCCAATAGCGTAGTCTAACGCGTTGGTTTTAACCTTAAAAGGCTTTCTTAGATCCAGCAACACAAGTATAGGGTCGGCGATGATCGCGTCGCGAATCCTCTAGAAGGCTTGCTCGTATTCCTCCGTCCACTTGAATTCGGCATCTTTCTTCGTCAGATTGTACAGAGGTCGCGCGATGTCGCTAAAGTTTTTAAGAAACATTCGGTAGAAGTTAGCGAATCCGATAAATCCTCGGACCTCTATCGTATTTTCTAGCCTTAGCCAAGTCCTAATAGCCTCGATCTTCGTAGGTTCTATATATATCTCTCCTAGCGAAATCTTAAAGCCTAGGAAGACCGTTTTCTTAACGTAGAACTCGCTCTTGTCCTTGTTAACTAAGAGCTTCTACGTATATAGTGCGTCGAGTACCTGCTTTACGTGTCGTCTATATTCTTCGAGTGTCTTCGAAAAGATAAGAATGTCATCGAGATAGTAGACTGCGAATCTGTCGAGGAATAGTCGTATTGCGTAGTTAACGACTGCTTGGAAAGTTGCTAGGGCGTTGGTTAATCCAAACGGCATAACGAGGTACTTGTAGTGCCTATAAGGAGTTCGAAATGCCATCTTCCACTTATCGCCCTCCTTAATCCTAATATATACGTATACTATAGGTAGGTCGAGTCGTATAAACCACTATGCCCCGGCTAACTAATCCCTAAGTCAAGAGATCAATAGCAGTGAGTACCGGTTCTTAACTGTCTAATCGTTTAGTTATCGATAGTCTATATACATCCGCAGCTTTCTATCCTTCTTTAGAACGAATAGGACTAGGTAGCCCGCTAGTAATATCGATAGTCGAATATATCCTTGTCGAAGGTTCTCCTCGAGGTATTTCCAAAGTTCCGTATTTTGCTTCTCGTTAGTATAGTATACCTTGAAGAACTTCAACTAGGCGCTATCCTTAAGTTTAATCTCGTAATCCTAAGGTCTATAATCTAACAACCCTTCTATATACTTTACTTTGAACGCTAGGTATCTCTAGTACTCCGCTAGGATCTGCCCTGTCTTGTCGTCCTTCCTCGCACCGTCGTAGTACAAGAACTTGTTATATCCGGCTATAATAAATGCCGCCTCGAATCTAGTAACCTATTCCTAGAATTCGAGTTGTCTGTATTCGTCGATCGAGATAATAGCGATTTCCTAGCTCGCTCGTCGTCTCTAGTCGCGTTGTATACCGCCTCTTCCGGATCGCGTTGTAGTCTTCCTACTACTACTCGCTTCCTATAGTAGGCCTATAGGCAACGCGGTATCTTGCGTACCGCCCGTCCATAGCTTCTATCGTACACTATCTTTTCCTATCTCGTCGGTCGGATACGGCGAATGTTGTCTCGGCCGCAGGTAGCTACCTCCCTTCCAACAGATATCTAGGTTGTATTCCTTGTACTATAGTCGTCTAAGAATTATATCCTTCTTTAGTCCTATATCTATAATATCGAACACTACTTAGGTAGTTTTCCCTTCTACCTTAATGTCAAGTAGTTCTATCTCTTGTTGGACCTATTATATATCGAATAGTCCTTTAACGACGAATGACTTGTCTGTGAGAGACGAGCAATGCGAAGTCGAGGCACAAGGGCGCTGCAAGCACTACTCAATTCTGCTAATCGTAAGATGAGGAGAAAAGGAAGAGAAGCTGGAAGAGTTCTCGCAATGAGGAGTTCAGTGTCAGAGGTAAGTGGGGCATTGGACCCACACCCCAACAACCACTGAGGAGCGCATTCCTCACATTGTCCTTAATCCTCTATAGGATCCTAAGTCGATTAACGAATTCGAGTGCGATAAGGTCGATGTTATAGGATGGTTCCTGTGACGTGTGTAGCTAGGGATAGGGTTAGCTGCACCTTGAGGCTGCAAGCCCTGGAGTGGGGCTTGCAGGTGGGTCTGTGCTCTGCTCCGCGCATAGGGTTTTCCCTGCGCCTCGCAGCCAGCCACAGTTCCTTCCCTCGTGCAACCATTGCAATTGACAGTCATACCCAACTTTGCCTATCACAGCCGTGATAGTTAGCGAGTTGTCGAAGTAGTTAAAGTACTTTTAAAGCTTAGCGATAACTAGGTAAAGGCCGGTCTTAATAGACGCTAGTATAGCTAAAGGTAGGTTGGGAATAATAGATAGCTAAGAAATAGAGGTCTATACTAGCTTCTAAAAGTAACATATTTGCATAGCGAGTCGCGCAGCATAGCGAGTCGCGCACTTTTCTCAGATCTCAACAACTTTATATAAGTCAATTCGACCACAACACTTCAAATCAATTGAAACGACTCTAAATCGCTTTCCTTAGACGTCTCGCAAACTACTTAACAAGTCCGCGCATTGTGGCCAGGCTTCCTGCAATTGCTGCAGAGCCGAACGCGTAGCTCACCTGCAGTTATACGGTCACCACTCCCAGACGTTTCCTCGCAATCCCCACTACCAAGTCCCTGGTCGCCCATCAAAGTAGTCGTCTCTTGCAAACTAAGTGATCCTCTATGCTGCAAACGCGTTTTTTTGGTCCTGCGTCGCTTGCTTAACCGCTCATTTGCCGTACGAAGCTCCTTGGTCTCGGCTCGGAGCAACACCATCTCATGCGCCAATCTCGAGATGCTCTTCGCTTGCAAGTCGATAATGTCGAAAATATAGGTAGAAGAGCTACCTTGATGGTTTTCAATCCTCCGCTTAAGTGTGCTAGAGCTTAGTTTCGCTTCCTGCGCATTGGAGGGTGTCTTGGGGACCCAAGACGTAGCTGTTCCGGGATGCGAGCTTGGAGGAGATGGGGTGATTGGCTTAGGGTCGAGGCGAGAAACTACCGATTCGGGGTCGAAAGGGACGAGGCCAGCTGCTCTGAAGCCCGCTTGTATGTTGTTTGGTGTGATGGAGGCGTGGAATGCCTCGACAAACGCGTCGAAGAAGTCCTCCTTCGTGATGTAGGTGATCTGCATCCGCATCATCCGCTCGATTTGCTTGCCGTACGAGGCCTTGAGCGGGCTGAAGCACCCAACATCGAGAGGCTAGAGGAAGTGGGAAGAATAGGGAGGCATGCAAAGCGTAATGATGTTGTTAGCCTTGTAGAGATCCTCGAAGTCGACCGAGTAGTGGCTGTCGTAGCCGTCGAGGATAAGCAGTCGATATACCCCTCTTGTACGACGCTTGGTCGATTAGTCAAAATGTTTTAACCAATCTAGACCAATCTCATTTGTAGTCCAGCCATTCTCGCTGGTGTGGACTCTCCATTCGGGCTAGAATCGGCTGTCCTGGTACTAGGGGAGGAG